>JARQOC010000009.1:19197058-19558134 GCA_033576535.1 Allobates femoralis
AAAAATTCTGTGACGCACCTGTAGGTGTTCGCCGCAGCTCTTAATAAATTCCTTGAGGGGTCTACTTTCCAAAATGGGGTCACTTGTGGGGTTTTCCACTGTTTAGGCACATCTGGGCCTCTGCAAATAAAATTTGGCATCCGCTATATATTCCATCCAATTTTGCACTCCAAAAGTCATATGTCGCTCCTTCCCTTCTGAGCCCTACCGTGCACCCTAATAGTAATTTGCCACCACATATGGGGTGTCTGTATTCTGTATTGTACAACAAATTTTCTCCTGTTACCCTTGTGAAAATGCAAAATTTCCGGCTAAAGTAACATTTTTGTGGGGAAAATGTGATTTGTTATTTTGACAGCGCAACGTTATAAAATACTATTGTGCTCACCACACGTCTAAATTGGGGGCTAAAGCAATATTTTTGTGGGAAAATGTAAAATTTTATTTTTTTCCTTCCACATTGCTTTAAAACTGGGGTGGGGAACCTTTTTCCTGTCGAGGGCCATTTGGAAATTTCTACCATCCCTTGGGTGCAACACAAAGTTATCTCCTTAATTTACCCAGCTATGTCAAACAATTCGTTAACTCACCCCTACTGTGGGGTATGAAGCTGCTGCTCTTCTGTGCGGTTGTGGTGTTGGCCGTCATGAAAGGGGCGGGCTAAATCGTGGTGAGCCCCGCCCCCTTTCAGGACGCGATTTAGCCACGCCCCTTTCATGACGCGGCCAGGCTCTTAGAAAGTGAGAGGGGAGGGGGAGAGGAAGATGACAAGCACGAACACTGCACGTGGACAAAGCTAGGTAACACCCAATCGTCAGAAGTTATTAAACTTTATAAACATATATCTTAGCTTCTACTAAACAGTTTTTTTTAGCAAAAACGATTGCCCCAAATATGTGTGCTGGGTGTAGGGACACATATTAACAGTCCGGGGGGGTCATTTGGGGTGGTTGGTTCCCTTTAATAAGGATGGTAATATGCAGGGCTGTGAAGTCGGTAAGTCAAACATCTGACTCCGACTCCTCAGTTTCCCTGAATCCAACTCCAACTCGACCAAAATGGACACCGACTCCACGACTCCAACTCCATGGCCCTGGTAATATGTAAAAGAAATGCTTATTTAAAAATTAAAATAATCAAAATTAAACAAAAGGTAAATTTTGTATGAGAATTTCTCTTTGAGGCCCATGTACACTTTGATCATTCCCATTTTAGCGGTCTTGGCTGACCATCTTCTCTGCATGTAAGCCTGATGACTCTCCCCCTACAAATGATGTTATATACAGCATAGGAGAAAAAGAGCCGGGGTTTGTCCGCGTTAGACCACAGGGAAAACCGAGGATGCAAGCAAACCTTTATTTACACTCAAGCCAACGCGTTTCATGGCCACCTGGCCACTTCATCAGGGCAGCAACGCGTTGGCTTGAGTGTAAATAAAGGTTTGCTTGCATCCTCGGTTTTCGCTGTGGTCTAGCGCGGACAAACCCCGGCTCTTTTTCTCCTATACTGTATATATCTGCATCCCGGGATCTGCAGCGGCCAAAACTTCTACAGGTGGTTGTGACTCTCACAACCATACCAGGTGAGTGGATTACCTTTGTTAATAACACGCTGGTGTCCCTCATTTACCGCCTTAGTGCGCTCCCCCTCTCTCTAATTTTTTACAAATGATGTTGAAATTTCAACGCCCGATCCTTTATATTTTCAGAAGAGAAAGCCAGAATTTGCATCAACTTTCTTTTTCCCTCTTGGCTAGGAAGAGGGATAAGAGCACATAGGATCTTATCTGTGTTGCATTGAGAAAAAGGTGAAAGTAGATACACTCACCTTATTAGGTTGTGTGTGACACAACCACTATTGAGCTTATATTGTAGCCCGGAGAGTCCACTGCAGCGATCAGCCAAGTGCTTATAAGAAGCAGGCGAAGAGAAGAATCCGGCCTTATAATTGCGCTGTTGACACCGTTTTGGAAATGGGATACTCAAATGGGTGATAAAACATCCAAGAACCTTTATTGTTGTAAAAATCTTGACGCGTTTCGTGTGCGGCAGCACACTACCTCAGGAGAACAAAGGTTACCATCTTGTCGGTATGTAAGCCTGCTGACTCTCCCCCCTACAAATGATGTTGAAATTTCAACACTGGATCTTTATATTTTCAGAAGAGAAAGCCAGAATTTGCATCAACTTTCTCTTTGCCTCTTGAAAATACATGAACTCTGGGCCGAGCGGAGTTCTTCTTTGCATGGTGGAGTCGGGAGGGCGCTTTCTGCTCAGCAAACATCCCTCTGAGAGCTGTATCATGTACATGGCCAGCCTTACTGCATAAATGGATGTAGATATTATTATTATTGTAGCGCCCTTTATTCAATGGCACTTTACATGTGAAAAGGGGCATACATCGACACGTACAATATTTATGAACAATACAAGGCACACGAGGGCTCACAGTCTACATGTATGTTTATTCCTGTCTTTAGGTGCTTCATGGGGTTTCAAGTGTCTAGTTTTCTCCTAACTTGTAAAGCAGCACTTTTCGGTTTTATGTTTTGTTTTACTATTGTAGTAAAATATTTGCATCACTTTCCCATAAATCAATTCTATTCGGGCATGGCCACCTAGCATGAAACTAGCTTGAGAGTCGTTACAATAGCTGGTATGCCTGAGGACCAAATTCTACTGCCAGGAGTTAGGTAACATTTCATCTAAGCTTTAATTGAGATCTTAAGCGGTACTGAACTGGATGTCATCCATGGGTGATCCTAGTTTGTATTCTAAAATGTAGCTTCCTGACATTTAGAAATTGCAGTATTAGATTTGAAAAATAGATGGTTCGAGGAAGTTTATTACAGGTGTGAGAGGACATCAGTGAAATAAGATATTGTATGAATACAGTAGAATTCCAAATAAAATATCAAACCGTTCATAAGGTGCTATATACAGCACGTTTATCAACTTGTAACACTCTACTGTAGCAAATAGGAGGCAAGTGGTCTAACAGACTTTTTATTTTAATCATTCATAAAAAAGGATTTGATATGATGTATTTCCTTGTGGTATAGTTTTATACAGCTATTTCTATTGGAAAATGATAACTAGAATATAAAACGTCACCTTTCCTAGACAATTGCTGTAGTGATGAATTAAAAGCAGTACTTTACAGGTCATTGGCTGTACAGGGATCAATAGCTATCAGATTAGGTTGTAATGATGTATATAAGTACATCTCTACAGAGATTTTTCTTGCGGATGACAAACTCTGAGCTGGGTTTATTACGTGAACAGATTGTGAAGCTTTTGTATTGAAAACCTGCGTTACTTAAACAGGCAGCGATGATTTTTTTTTTTCCATTCTGGCTATAGTAGATTGCAAATAAAAAACCTGATTCCCAAAATACTGCAGTTAAATAACAATTTATATGGTACTAAATGATCTCCAGCTGTATTGGCACAATCATGAATTTTGCAGATTTGCCCTGTGTTAGGAAATGCACCCCTTTATGTAATTTCGCTTCAGCATTGGGGTAATGTCTCATAAGTATTTTTACTGTTACTATGGTTACAGGACTTTTATGTAAAAGAAAAAAAAAGCCTCAATTTTTTTGGGAGGGATACAGAATTCTTATAAAGAATTGAAAGTTACCATCTGTTGAATAATGCTGTCAGAACTTTTATTATTCTACAGCAATTCCGAATCTTTGAGCTCTTGGACTGTAGACAGGGCTTAGCGCCGAATTATTCTGGTAAAATAAACTGGTGTCTTTCATAACCCATAACATCTAAAGAGGATGTTGCCATAAATATTTATTCACAGCAGGTGAAATAAGTATTGATCATGTCACCAATTTTCTTAGTAAATATATTTCTAAAGGTTCTATTGACATGAAATTCTCACCAGATGTTGGTAACACCCCATCCAATCCACACAGGCAAAGAAATCAAACCATAGATGTCCATAAATTAAGTTGTGTAAAACGAAAAATGACACAGGAAAAAAGAGGGGAAGTAATGATACCAGCTGAAATCTATCAGTAATTGGAAAGCAATCCTGCCACTTAGTGAAAAATATTAGCTGGTTCAACTGATGGCCTATAAAAAGGTGTCATTACCGAGGTGTCACTCAAGAAACATCCCATGATGGGTGAAACCAGTGAGCTGTCTCAAGACCTTTGCAACCTTATTGCTGCAAAACATACTGATGGCATTGGTTACAGAAGAATCTCAAACCTACTGAAGTTTCCAGTGAGCAATGATGGAGCATAATCTGGAAGTGCAAAGAACATCATTCCAGTATGAACCAGAACCGCAAGATGTCAGACAATGGAATGAAAAGAATTATCAGAAGAGTTGTCCAAGAGCCAATAACCAATTGTGGAGACCTACAGAAAGACCTGGAATCAGCAGGTACAATTGTTTAAAAGAAAATAATAATAATGCATTCAACCTCCATGACCTGTATGCACACACACTACAGGCAAACTTTATGCAATTGACTAGATGTGGGCACGATGCTATCGCATCAGGAGGGCGATGATGTTACAATGGGGGCGGGCTCTGTGGTGCTGGAAGCAGTGTCTGTCTCTCTCTCTATGTTCCGTCTTCTTTTCTCATGTGCGCTCTCCTTTGAGCTGTCTTCCCCATGTGGGCTGTCTCTCTCTCCTCATCTGCTCTCTTTTTTGTGCTGTCTCCCCATGTGCTGTCCCTGTATGTGGTCTCTTTCTCCCCTGTGCTGTCTCCTTTGAGCAGTCATCTCCCTGTGTGCTCTCTCTCCCTCCATGCACTCTTCTCCCACTGTGCTCTTTTTGCCCCCTGTGGCTTTCTTTCTGCCCCTGTCCTCTCTTTCTGCCCCCCTCTGCCCCACCTTCCTCTCTTTCTCCCCCTCCCCACCAGCTGCAGTTTGTGTCACTGCAGTGAATAAGTGTATTGGAGCTGTGGTGATGTCATGGTCATGTTACTGATCACATGACTGTGACATCACTGCAGGTCCTGTAGTTCCTCTGGTAAGTTAGAGGTTATCAGTGGAACAGCGTGCAGGGTTTTGTGGGTGGGGGAACATGCAGGGAAGGGGGAGCGTGTGGTGTGTTTGGTGTCGGATGTCAGTACTGCCGCCATACTACCATACCAGTCACTTGAGTGTGCTAATATGGCGCAGCTTCCAGTCGGTGCGGTGCATTGTGGACATCGTGACTGAAGTGGATGACACAGCATGAGGTAATTATATAACGGATTGAAGGATGAATGTACCGAGACATTCTTGATAAAAACCTGCTGCAATGTACCATGACGATGGAGATGAAACGAGGGTGAATATTTCAGCAAGACGATGATCCTAAAAAAAGAGACAAGGAAATGCTCTACTGGTTTCAGAGAAAGAAAGTAAAACTGCTGGAATGGATGAGCTGATCACCTGAGCTGAATCCAATAGAAAATGTCTGAAAGGAACTAAAGCTCAGAGTTCATAGAAGGATCCACAGGACCTGCAGGATGTGAATAGCGTTTGTGTGAAAGAATGGACCAAACTCCACCTGAGCAATGCAGGGACTAGTGTCTCCATACAGAAGGCATCTGAAGCTTCATCACCAACAAAGGCTTTTAGGGTAAGGACACACTGGCATGAAAAATCGACGAGGGAAACGCGAGAAAATCTCGCATTGCTCTTGGCCCAATGTTGCAGAATGAGTGAGAACAGATTAACATGTATCGTCCGTTTTTTTCTTACCAGAATCTGGATGAGAAAAGTTGCAACATGCTGCGACAGTAAATGATTCTCACGCGAGACTCGCCAATGCAAGTCAATGGGTCCAACAAAATCACGGACAGCACACGAACCATCCTAGTGGCATCAATTTTTTTAACTGATACGCATTGCACACGAATGTCACACGGACACCACTCGGATGTTATCTGAGAAAAAAACGCACACTCGCATAGCAGTTGCATGCCACACGGATCAAAAAACGGATGTCACATGTCCGACTCTCCTGGATGAGAAACGGACCGATTTTTTTTTCACGACAGTGTGTCCCTACCCTTATATGAAGTATTAAATAAATTTCACTTGACATGTTCAATACTTCTTTCCTGTGTCATATCTCATTATTACACATAATTTATGCACATCTATGGTTTGATTTCTTTGCCTGTGTGGATTGGATGGGTTGTTATTGTTATCTAATGAGAAATTTGTGTCAATAGCTCCTCTAGAAATATATTTCGTTAGAAGATTGGTAGTGTGTTCAATACTTAATTCACCCACTGAATATTTTCTAGCTCCTTTAAATAGTGAACCTTTAAGGGTATGTGCACATCAGTCGTTTCTGCATCTTTGCAGAACGACCGGGAACCGGTGGAGATTAGCAGAAACTGAGTTTTCTGCACTCGCTAGTGTCCCTGGTTTTGTTAGCGTTTTGCTAACGATTTGCGATCGGGTTACTAGCGGTCGTACAGCGTGTTCTTGGCGATTTCCCCGGCGTGTTCCTTAGCGATTTCCAGACTGGTCTTTGCTGCACTTGTTCAGCTGGACCCGCTGGAAAAACGCTGAAAAGAAGTCGCTTGCTCTATCTTTGAGAACCGGTCGGAAACCGGTGAATAAACTGAAATCGTCAAGAAGAAAAACGTTGTAATGTACACAGCGTTTTCTAAACTCCATTGACTAGCATGTTAATCCTACCGGTGGGTAGGATTAACATAAATTAACATAAAACTCAGCGGGAACCGCCGACGGAAACCGGTCAAAACCAGCCCACAAAACGACTGATGTGCACATACCCTAATAAGCACATTAGGCAAAAGCATTTCCGCCTCTTCAACAAGGAGCCTAAAAGTTTATATTGTTCTGAATTTGGTTACTTAACCCTAACTAATAATGGGATGTCCATGTGTATTAAACAGCCCAGAAAAAGGAGAAAGCTACAGCTGCCTCTTATTTATTAATCTGCTAAAAGGAGCACAGGGTACTAAGTTAAAGACTTAATCTTGATCTCATACTACATATTTTACAGAGCCCGAAGCAGCTAAATCACAATGAAAGCTCGATCTCTATTCCTGTATTTATCCTCACCCTCCTAATGGGGTCTAACCTACATAGCCACATATACAACTACATGGAGCAAAAATTGGAAGAAAAGGTGTACTCGCCCATTGATGACTATTGCACATAAAACATTTTCAGTGAAGGGTTACATGAGACAGGGATGGAGGAGAAGGAGTGGGCGAGTCGTTTCGCACTGGGCTTGGTGCTTCCACTGGTCCACCAGTGGACCAGTGGAAGCACCAAGCTCGGTGCGAAACGACTCGTTGTCCGCTCTTTCTCCTTCCTCCCTGCCTCATGTAACCCTCCACTGAAAATAAAGGTTTTATGTGCAAAAGTCCTCAACGGGTAAGTGCACCTTTTCTTCCAGTTTTTGCTCCATAATGTTGTTCCTAGGTTAGCACCCTGTGACTAAACATGCAATTATTAATAGCCATTTGTCTTGAGTGTGCTGGCAAGCAAAGTAAAGCTGTGTAGGTGTGGTTCCTGTTTTTTTCCACTACTTGGTCACCTATATAACTACATTTAGTTTGACATAAAGAGACTCCTGTGTTTATAGTATGAAATCTCCCCATTCACAGTGGTATCTAACAGCTGAAAAGCAGGTAGTCTCACTCAGCTGCCAAAAAAGTAAGACAGTGGAGAGCCCCCAACATTGTATGTCCTATAATTTTTTTGGTTTTTATTATTTCAATATCATTTTTAGATGAGCAAGAAAGAAAAGGAAATGATGAGCACCGAAGTGTTTAAAGTTGGCGATATGAACTTTGAATGGGTTGCTTTGCCAACTGCCATTACTACTACTAATGAAGAAAAGCCTTGTGTACAAGAGATCGAAGCCGGACTTGATCACATTGACAGATCTTCCCCTGATACAATTCAACAAAACCAAATGTCTACTTTAAGAAAACCTACAGATTTGCTGACTGAGGAAGTTGGAATATCAGTCCCTATGAATACCAAAGAACTACCCAGACCAGAAAGTGCTTCAACAAACAATATTATATTACCGCTGATGCCACAAAAAAGTGCTAAAGAAAGTGTTGCTAAACCACAGACATTACTAAAAGGTTCATTAAAGAAAATCCAAGATCCACAAACATCACAAAAAGGTTCCACAAAGCGTAACAAGGAGCAGCGACAAACCTCCCAAAAAACAAACACTAATTTATGGACTACAGTAACCTCTCTGAAAAGCAACAAGATGGCACTCAGCTCTAAAACTGAGGAAAAGCCGCAGTCTAATGATGATGTTGTAGTCATAGATGATGAGACTTCAGAGGGTGGTAGCAAAGAGAAGAAAGAAGAGAGTGCAAAAAAATCAGCAAATGCCACAAGTTCATTTGACAAGTGTCCCATATGTTTGATGCCATTTCCAAAACAGTAAGTACAGCATACACCACAGTCCTTGAGAACCCTTTAAGTTACTGTCACATTGTTGATTAATACACCATAAATACTTTTTTTACATTAATAATAAGACTATGTATTTGCGCTCTCCAGGTTTTCACAGCTTGATATGGACAGCCATCTGGCTCAGTGCTTGTCGGAAACAACTGTTGATGTCGTGTGGTGATTAGCAATGTGGGCCAAACAAATGCTTCAGTACATGTTATTGATGGATCCTTGTAAGTTTTCTATGTACTTTCTTATGTTCTATATTGCTGTTTTATCTATGTACAACAAAGTAAGGTGAAATCCGATATTACAGAATAAAATCAAACAACCTGAAATAGATGGGTGCACTCTACTATTTTCATATCTTCCACAGATTTGTTTAGAGTAGCCAAATGGATGCTCAGCGTCCTCTCCTTATTGATCTTCTTCATTGGTGATCCAAGGAGAGATTGATGTCCTTGTGGTTGCACCCAAGTTATTCTAACTTTTATAATATGTTAATGGGTATAAATAATCTCACCTTATTAACCCCTTCATGATGCAGCCAATTTCGATTTTCGTCTGTTTGTTTTCGTGATTTAAAATTTGTTTTTTTGACTTTTTTTCTTATATTTTTAAAGCTTTTTTTTATTTATTTACCGTATTTATTTTAACTTTTCCTGTGCTTATTAGACCTTTTAGGAGTCTATGACCTGTGATCATCTGATTGCATGTGCTATATCTGGTTTCATGAATAATACCCACAAGGTACATCCATATAAGTGTCCCACCCTGTATAAACATGTCATCAATTAGCAAACCTGGTGCCCCATTAGTTGATCACACGTTGCATATGTTTTAAAACACAGTATAACAATATATTCATAGGTTCCACTTACAAATATTAATAACCCTGATGG
The DNA here is from genome assembly GCA_033576535.1 of Allobates femoralis. NCBI lineage: Eukaryota > Metazoa > Chordata > Amphibia > Anura > Aromobatidae > Allobates > Allobates femoralis. Next base: position 19,206,385 of record JARQOC010000009.1, read on the forward strand.
TAACTGTCCAGTAGCCAGCGTAAGCTTGTAAGTCTGGGGCCGCCATTACCCCAAGCAATTTGTGTCCCAAACTTGAGGCACAAGAAACCAGAAAACACTGCAGCCACAGAGCCCACCCACATCTGCGCGTCGCCAAGAAGCTGGCGCATGCACTGTGCGGTGCGCTCCACGCTGAAATGTAACCAGGAAGTGGGCCCAAAATCCAGGCACACAGCACCCCGAAGAGCACAGCCGTGGCCGCACCCACACCTGTGACATCACCAGAAGACTGGCACATGCGCAGTGTGGTATTGTTCACGGCGGCACGCATCCAGGAAAAAGAGTAAGGAAACATTCATTTTATGTTGTGATGACAGTCTTATCTGGTCAATACCAAACATGTATACATATAACAAAGAAGGGCAAGAAATCTCTGGGACGCCTCAACGAAGAGCCATTTTTCCCGCCCAACTTCCAGAATAGGAACAAGTATAATCTTGAAAGGGTTGTATTCCTGTGGAAATTTTGCGTTGTGTCAATTTATGCAAGTAACTTCAGTGTTTTATTAATCAGGTCGACAGAAAAAGATGTGAATTGAAGGTCTATATCAACTGTCAAAGAAAGAATGTGGCTTATGTACTCACTTGTCCGTGCAACAACAAACAGGAGCCAACTGACAGAGCCGTCACCAAAGGCAACCAGAGACCGTGTTTCACTTTCCTAGACACAAAGCAGTCCGCATGGGCAACCAGTAGACTGTGCTTTTCACTTTCCTGGGCCATCTACTAAAATGGCAGTTCATGCTTGGTTTTAGCAGCTTATTAGTTTAACTTCTTACATTGTTTACCTGTCATCACAACATAAAATTTAAGCTTCTTTACCCTTTTACCCTGGATGCATGCTGGCGTGAACTGTACCGCACTGCGCATGTGATAGTCTTCTGGTAATGTCACAGTTGGGGGTGCAGTCATAGCTTTGTGCTTCGGGTGTGCTGTGTGCCCGGATTTTGGGCTCACTTCCTGGTTGTGTTTCTGCGTGGAACGAAACCACATGGCGCAAGCAGCCAGCTTCTTGGTGACACACAGATGTGGGTGGGCTCTGCGGCTGCAGTGTTTTCCGGTTTCTTGTGCGCTCTAGTTTGGGGTAACAGCAGCCCCAGACTTACAGGCTTACGCTGGCTACTGGACAGTTACCATCAGGGTTATTAAAATATGTAAGTGGAATCTATGAATATATTGTTATACTGTGATTTGAAACATGTGCAACGTGTGATCAACTTATGGGGCACCAGGTTTGCTAATTGATGACGTGTATATATACTGCAGTCTGGGATGGGATCTGTACCCTGGAGGAAGCCAACCCAGCAGAACACTTGGGGCCTGTTCCACTTTTTCCCCTATACCTGGTCCATGGACAATGCCTATACCTAAGAGCATACTTTGAGCTCTAAAGCTATAAGTATGAAACTATTTTGAGTGTACTTTGGTTATTGTGTCTGACTACTGGATATAGATGTATATGTGTCTTTATATATGCTAACTTTGGCTGCTATTGTGTATGCATGTGATTACAATAACATTTCATATTATCCTCTTCTTTGTAGACATAACACCATAGCTCATATAATATAGGTTGTGATTTTCTGGTCATTGTGGCAAAGGGTGGTAGACCCACACACCTCATATTAAGGTTTTATTGTATGTTTTTAACTTGTTTTTAAGTGTGCTGTGTGTATATATACACACACACACACACACACACACACACACACGTGTTTAAATAAACTTAATTAACTTTCATACACTACTTTCTGCGGTCAGCTTTGTAATATTGAGATTTCAGTGATTCTTAAGGGGGTGTCACACGCGTCAATATCGCCTGCACGATATCGACTGCACGTGACGTTGCAGCGATATTGACGCGTGTGACATACTGCATCAACCAGCGATAAATCGCTGGTTGATGATCGCCAGGTTTCAGAACCAGCTCTGAAACCTGGCGATTGTCGCCCGGTGGACACGCAGCATCGCTGCGTGTGACACCGGGACTAGCGATATTCCAGCTCCCAGCGCCTGTCACAAGCGCTGGGAGCTGGTCTCCAAGGTACACTGCGGGTAACTAGGCAGCGCGCGCTGCCTAGATACCCGACTGTGTACCTTAGTTACCAGCCTCCTCCGCTCACCGGGTGAGCGGAGGAGGCTGGTAACTAAGGTACACGTCGGGTATCTAGGCAGCGCGCGCTGCCTAGTTACCCGCAGTGTACCTTAGTTACCAGCCTCCTCTGCTCACCGGGTGAGCGGAGGAGGCTGGTAACTAAGGTACACGTCGGGTATCTAGGCAGCGCGCGCTGCCTAGTTACCCGCAGTGTACCTTGGAGACCAGGCTGCTCCCGCTTCCAGCAGGCTGGCAGCGGGAGCAGGACATCGTGGAAACGATATTTAAATCGTTTCCATGATGTCACTGGTCAATTGATCGCTGGTGAGTCTGTCTGTGTGACAGCTCACCAGCGATCAGCCGTCAATGTCGTCAGCGATCAGATCGCTGACGACATTGACGCGTGTGACACCCCCTTTAGTCTAAGGGCCCTTAGTGCTGTTTCTACATATACTTTTGTCTTCTAGTTCATCCAGTGAGCCCACTCCATACACCCGCACATGTACGGCAGATGTCGTGAAGTGTTGATTCTTCCTTTGCTGTATAGTTTGTACAACATCACAAACAATTACTAAAAAAAAAATCTATTCAAGGTCAGAAGGGCTGACAGGACACACATTGTAAGATTACGCAATGTAAAAGAAAAACTATGTATGAATGTCGGTTATGAAATCCATGACCCAGTCATCCCTAAAATATAGTGTAAAGGGAGTTGTCCACCCGCAAGAATCTCATGTGGATTAGTAATATTGGAGTGGTAAACAATCCCTTTATAACTGGAATTTTCTAATGTGTAAAAGTACAGGTACCCTGAACTAATTCCTTTCCAAAATAATTCAGGTTTAATTATATGCTAAGCCCTTGGAGGATGTGTCAAATTAATTATGTCCTCATTTCTTCATTCTTGGTTCTTTCCTGGTAGCATTCTCCCTGAAAAACATTGCATTGTTCTGGTGAAGTGTAGCTAGTCTGTTTATTCTAGTCTGTAGTTTTCTTCCCATTCGTCCTACATATTACTTTCCACAGGGACACTCCTGCGGGTGTTCTACATTATTGGTATCAGAAGTGATTGTGACCTTGACCTCCATTTTTCTTACATTACTATTTAAACAGAGAGAAAACAGTCTGTTCCCTTCCAATACCCTTCAGGTTTGATATATATTCTGTAAGGAAAAATGCCTTTATTTGCTTTTCTCCTCTTTTTTTTGTACTGCTTTTAGCATCCTTCACTATTCTCAACGTCCTAAAAACACCTTAGGGGTGCCCAAAAGCTAAAATTTGGTATTTGTTTAATATAATATGTACATATGCTTCGAAAGAAAAGTAGCAATTAAACCCAGTTCTAAAAGCCATTGGATCCTTATGGTTGTCTTTATAATCTACTAGAAATGGGCCCGATGCTATTGCATTGGGAGGGCGGTCTCTGTGCTTGTCCCCCTGGTGCGCTCTCTCCTGTCTGTGCTGTCTCTTCCCCTGTGCGCTCTGTCTTACTTGTGCCTAGCTCACAGCCCTATGTGCGCTGTCTCTCCCCTATACCTTCTCTCTCCCCTGTGCTCCTGTCTCCTCTGTGCCTTCTGCCTCTCGTGTGCCTGCCTCCCATCACTGAGCCACCATACAATGCTCACTACTAAGCCACCATATACATTGCTATCACTGAGCCACTGTATACAATGCTAACCTCTGAGCCGAGCCAGCTTTAAAGCTCCCGCCAATACTGCGCTACTCAGCTGCCCAGCACTCGACCAATCAGAGAAGCGGCGCTGTATTAGTGGGAGATTCAAACCTGGCCGCCAATACCGCTCAGCTGATTGGTCTCCGCCAGCCACGGCGGCAGTGAAGCAGGTTTTAAATCACGCACCAAGAGCGCTGATTGGTTGTGGCGACCAATCAGTGAAGGGTCACGCAGCTTGGCGGGGGATCTGAATCCCACTTCGCTCATTGGTCACCGTTGAGCAATGGAGAGAAGTGAGTATGATATCGTTTGGACAGTCTGTGCTTTCCACGCATGGAAAGCACTGACTATTCACACAGGATCGCAGCCAGTGGCTGTGGACACGCTCCTGTAATTTGCGCTGCTCTCCCGCTGGTGATTGACAGCGGGATGCAGTCATGTTACATGAGCATAATGAGTGACCATGGCCAGCATCTGCACAACCAAGTAGTTTCACATTATAAGGCGCACTTCCGCCCACAATTTGGGGAAACAAAAATGCATCTTATAATCCATAATTTCAAATACTATCATATTTTTTGTAGTGTCAAAACCGATCTGGGCATTACCCCTCTTATTAAATAGAGAGGACAGCCCCAGATTGGCAATATACTTTTTAACCCCTTCACAATTCAGCGATTTTCTGTATTTGTGCTTTTGTTTTTTCATCCCATTCTTCCAACAGATATAACTTATTTTCCCATCCACATTCCCATATGAGGGCTTGTTGTTTGTGGGACGAGTTGTAGTTTTGAATGACCCCATTCATTTCGTAGTGGGCTGCACTGGAAAGCGGAGAGAATATGAAAATGAGCGTGGAGGTGGCACATGCAACAGATAGAGACCTGCAGCCATTTTCTGGAAGTCTGGACACTGGAGTGCGAAGAGCAGTTTGCATCAATGCATGTAGACACATGGAAAATGGCTGACGCCACCGGGATTTAACAGGTTAACAGCTGCAGGCAGAGCTCCACTCCACCAATGTCTGTTCGAGGCAGATGATGACCGAGTCGTTCAGCCATCATCTTCCAGGAAGAATGTGGGCTCGGCGTGCAAGCCAGCATCAAACTCAGGGACCTGACATATGTAACTGTATGTCTCATGTCATGAAGGGGTTAAAGGGAACCTTTGAGTTAAAAAAAAAAAAAAAAGACAAAATCTGATATTTACCAGCAGCCATAGTGGTAATCTGAAGATAAAGTCTGTGTATTGTACGTAGGAAATGCTCACTTCTGTTTATTAATCCACGTATTCAGACTATTCCTCTTAAGCCCAAATTTTTATACATGTATGAGCCCAACAAGCAGGAAAGGCTTGAAGGCAGCAACACCAGCCGGAAGGTGCCAGACACACTAGTGATATGATACTGAATGGCTTTGATAAACAATTTACACTATGTATCCTTTTTGCAATTGTAGACTGACATTCTTTCCAAAGAATGAAATATACCATAAAAGCCCTAAATAGTAGACACTCACAATAAAGACGTTTGATCGACCACAAGTTTCACACATGCTTCATTAAGTTTGCATATTTCTTGTGGACTGAAAAAAAATCTGCTTGTTGTTCTCCCTCCACATAAATAGTATTACTGGAATGGTCATAAGATGCTCCATTGTATGCTATTCGTATACTATAAAAGAGGATTATGGCATGTAGCAATGGGGATTAACATTTTTGTCTCCCCGTTTCATAGGAGGATTTTTAATAGTTTTGTTGCATGCACATGTCTCTAAATACATTTATGCAAAAGTTTTAAAAAGGAAATTATAAAATGTAACTATTATACTCTGTTATAGACTTTGCAGACCACATGAGAATATTTCTCTGTAGCCTGTACTGTAGATTAGATCTGCAGCAGGTGAGTGTTTTCCAGTTTCCTAATAACAGGGTCCATGTGCAATGAGAGCTAGATGAAAAAGAAAAAAAGGCAGGGTCATAAGGTTGAGTCTCTGGACTTTGAGATCTCTGCTTTCTAGGAAAAGTTGGTTAAAACTAGATAAGCTAGTCTGAAAGTTATCCTGCCCGCTTAATATTGGTTATGACTAGCAGAATGGAATATCTCTATTAGTCTCGCCTGACCTCTATCTGCTGAAACGACTCTTGTAGGCAATTTACCAGCGGAAGCCAGACTCTGTCTATGGAGAGTTGGCAGAGCTGTTCACTTCTGCTAGTGGAAGTAAATGTAATGGATGAGTAATTCAAAGATGTTAGCAATGTTTAAAGGGATTGTCCAGGTTGTGTCTTTTTTTGTTAATATTATAAAATTAGCAAAACGAGTCAGTTGCCCCCTGCTCCTATTGTTCTTCAATGTTACAGCTACAGCAGTGAAGTCACTACTATATCAGCATGATTGTAATGATTAGTTGCTGCAGCCATGTCAACAATGTGGGTAAGCATGCATATTTATGTTCTTTCTGCAAACCCGAAAAAAGCCATTTAAATATTAAATGCACGGTGGTTCTATGGTCAGCACTGCAGCCTTGCAACACTGGGGTCCTGGTTTCAAATCCAACCAAGGACAACATCTACAAGAAGTATACATGTTCTCCCCATGTTAGCGAGTGTTTTTGCTATGGTTTTCCCCTACACACCAAAAACCTACTGATAAAGGATTTAGATTTTGAGCCCAGACAGGGACAGTGATGATGTCTAAAGTGCTGTGGATTAATGGGTCTATATAAGTGATGAAAATAATTTTTTTTTTTTTCTATCAAGCAAGGGTTTGTTTTTCTTTTGGAAGGAGTGGTGCTTATTTGAATGACACTTTGCATTTTAACATAAAATATCACATTTTCAAATATGATACATTCTAAGTGGGATGTTTAATAACAAAAAGAAATGTTCATGGCATTTTAATAAGGTAAAAAATATTTGTACCCTGAAGAAGTGACCTGAGCTGTCTCGAAAGCTTGCTATTATTTACCATCTTTTGAGTGGAGCCATTAAATGGTATCAACCACTGAGGATTCTCACATTCGAATATTTTTCATAGCATTTTAACACACTTGCAGTACCATTGCTTTATCAATTTTATTTGTGGAGGTGTCAAAACTCCCCAGCAATAAAGCCATTTACATTTTTAGTTCCTGCTTCGTCGTTCACCCATAGGGATAATCTTTTTCATATTTTATTAGTTTGGACAGATATGATTGCAGAGATACCAAATACTGTCCTCTATTCCTAAACTCTTAGATGCGGTTATCCATAATGCCAGCAGTATTAAAGGGAATCTGTTAACTATATAATCTGAAAACGCATGCTGTTGGGATTAAAACAAATATTTCAGCTGTCTCTTATCAGGCTCCATGCTGTTCTTTACTTGCAATGATTGTTTTAGCAGCAGGAGCTTATCATTGCTTGGACTAAACCTGGACTGACTACACCCCTTCCTGTGATAAGCAGCTCACTGTCTATAGACATTGTTAAAAAGGAGCCTGGTGTGAGCAAAGGGTAGCTTTATTAACTCTCCTTACTGCATCTAAAAACTGATTGTGTGACAACTGCTGAACTAAATGATACATTTTGGAGTCAGTTTCTTGTATTACATTATGCAGCTCTCAGATGAGGTAGCAAAATTCTGCTGACAGATTCCCTTTAAGAGGTTAAACTGTTGCAATTGGAGCTCACTTTATAACGCAGCTTTCACCCTTGTAGAGTTGAACAGGCTAACCCTCCCCATGTAGTAATTGTTGCGTTTCTAGGGGATTAATACATTTGTTTTCTTTTATCAACAGTTTTTTGGCTTTCACACATATTTGTAACACTTGGGAGCTTTACAAATCCAAACATAGGTAATCATAAAATTGTTTGGCGCTGTATGTTCATTTCTTTGTAATATGAAACCGATTCTCCCTCCTAACCAATAGATGACACTGGTCAACACAATATTTTTTCACAAGAACATTTATTTGCGATTCAAGTAGGATTTTACCTCCTGAACTCAAATGTTAAGGTATTGTTACACGCTGCAATATCGCCTGTAACTTCACGGTAGGGCACACGTTTTTGGCACTTTTCCAAGACTGCCTAGTAGTTGTCACACGGGGAGATATTGTAGGCAATGCAACTAGGATGTAGTAAGAAACTTTCGTTCGCTGGGTATGAGCAACCCAGCAAGCGATATTTTTCAATGCAATGAACAGGGGAAGTTGCTTGCAACATCGTTATCGTGTTTCACAGCACGATCCTACCACGTTGCTAGGCAACATCGCCCGGTTTAAGTGCGTGAGAAAAAACCCTTGCGGTGTTGCTCCAGCGATTTAGTGCAGTTGCATCACCCTGTAATACGACACGACGCACTGGCGATATCAACTGCGAACACCACGTGACTTTTGGGCGATATCGCAACGTGTAATGGTACCTTTAGAATTTTTTTTTTTTACTTTAGCAGATCATCCATAAAAAAGTGAAAACTAACTAAATATTTAGTATTCTAATCCGTAGGTGATCAGAGAAAGCAGGTCTTCTGTTATGTGAAAAGACCAGATAAGATTACGCAGGTTAATTTATGTTCACTCATGCTTATACAGCTCTGACAAATTACAAGACCACTGCACAGTTTTCTAAAAATCACCATCTCTACATATCTGGCAGCCATTCCATACAGCTTGATGAAGGGAATGGAGATGGGTGCTGCACTGGAACACCTGTGCCGGTTGTTGCAGGGAGCAGGACATCTGATATCCAACCACGGGTCAAATATGAAGGAAACTCCAGCAACAGACCGTCGTCTTCATATATATTAATATTTATTGTGCAAAAAGTGCATAAAAATTACATAGCTGGCAAGGGGAACGCTGAACGCGTTTCAGATGTAAATCCTTTGTCAACAGCTGTTGACAAAGGATTTACATCCGAAACACGTTCAGCGTTCCTCTTGCCAGCTAATATATGAAGACGACGGTCTGTTGCTGGAGTTTCCTTCATATTTATTCCATTCCATTGTCAGTTGAATTCCAACCAAAGTACACCTCATTCTACTTAATGTGTTTCTGATTAGGTGATCACTTGAACCAAATCCTGTTTAACAAGGGAAAGTATAAAAACCACTTCTGTGGTCTTCACAAGCCCCTTGCAATAGGACAAGCTGGATGGCAAAACAAGTGCTAGGAATAGCCCAAAAGTAATTACTTTTAACCATGCCAACATAGCTGAAAAGAACATTTTTGAGTGTAGAAAATAAGGACTCAATTCTAGCTTTACTAGCAGAGGGATACAGTGAGCATCATGTTGCCTCCATCATTAACATTTCAAAGATGGCAGTCCATTACAACAAGGTCAAGCAGCAGACATTGGTGACAACAAAGCTACAGACCGGCACAGGGCAAAAGCAACTCTCCACTGACTGGGATGACAGTCATCTTATTTGAATGTCACTCAGCAACCGCAGGATGACATCAAGTGACCTACAAAAGAAATGGCAAATGCTGGGGTGAAGTGTGCAGCAATAATAATTCATTACAGGCTCCTAGAGGCAGGGCTCAAGTCATGTAAAGCTAGAAAAAAAGCTTTTCATCAATGAGAAGCAAAAGGAGAGCCAGGATGAAGTTTGCCAAAGACCATAAGGATTGGACCATAGAGGACTAAGGTAATCATCTCTGATGAGTCTAATTTTCAGTTTTGCCCAACAGCTGGTCATCTAATGGTTAAACGGAGACTTGGAGAGGCGTACAAGCTACTGTCTTGCACCCACTGTGCAATATGGTGGAGGATTGGTGATGATCTGGGGATGCTTGAGCAAGGCTGGAATGGGGCAGGTTAATCTTTGCAAAGGACGTATGAATCAAGCCATATACAAGGTTATCCTTGAAAAAACATGCTTCTTTCTGCTCAGGCAATGTTCCACAACTCTTGAGGACTGTTTTTTTCCAGCACTACAGTGCCCCATGCCACAAAGCTATTTTAATCAATGTGTGGATGAAGGAGCATCACATCAAGACTCTGTCATGGCCAGCCCAATCTCCAGACCTGAACCCCATTGAAAACCTCTAGAATGTAATCAAGAGGAATATGGATAGTCACAAGCCATCAAACAAAGAAGAACCGCTTACATTTTTGTGCCAGGCGTGGGGTAAGGTCACCCAAAAGCTGTGTGAAAGACTGGTGGAAAGCTGCCAAGACACATGAAGGCGGTGATTAAAAATCATGGTTATTCCACCAAATATTGATTTCTGAACTCTTCATGAGTTAAAACATTGCTTTCAGACCTCAAATAATGCAAAAAAAAAACAAAAACACTTTTTTATTAATTTGATGATTTCTCAGTTGCTCCAAATAAACACAAACCTTTTAGCTTTGAATTTTGGAGACCTGTCAGTAGTTTATAGAATAAAAGAACAATGTACATTTTACTCAAAAATATACCTATAAGGGTATGTGCACATCAGTCGTTTTGTGGGCTGTTTTTGAGCGTTTTCCGTCGGCGGTTTCCGCTGAGTTTTATGTTAATTTATGTTAATCCTAGCCACCGGTTGGATTAACATGCTAGTCAATGGAGTTTAGAAAACGCTGTGTACATTAGAACGTTTTTTTTTGTCTCCTTTCCAGTTTCTTCACCGGTTTTCCACCGGTTTTCAAAGATAGAGCAAGTGACTTCTTTTGAGCGTTTTTCCAGCGGATCTAGCTTACAAGTGCACCAAAAACCAGTCAGGAAAACGCTAAGAAAAACCGCCGAGAAAACGCTGTATAAACGCTAAAAAACCGATCGCAAAACGCTAACAAAACGAGGGACACTGCTGAGCTCAGAAAACTCAGTTTCTGCCATTCTCCACCGGTTTCCGGACGGTCTGCAAAGATGCAGAAACGTCAGATGTGCACATACCCTAAAGAGAAAAATCAGAGAAACTGAAAATTTTGCAGTGGTCTCTTAATTTTTGACAGATCTGTATATTGCATCTATTGTAAGTAGAGAGCCAGCAGTGAAATAGAACGCCGGCTACTCTCCCAGTCTTCAGAGATATAAGTAATTAACGAGAAATAAGCAGCAACCACATCTCTCACTTCCTGTTGATTACTCATACATCTGAAGGTGGAGAGAGGGAAACCAGCAGTGATTGGTCACAGGTCTTGCGTGATGCAACAAACCTCCTGTGAGCCTCGGGAACGTGAGCGCTGATGCCATTGGAACCACACCGGCATAGGAGAGACTGAGCTTTTTTTTTTCTTCATTTGAAACGTGGCAAACATGGGGAATGATAAGGGTTGTTTGAGTCGTACAAAACCCATTAAGCCAATAGTAAGAGTGGATCATACAAAAAGGAAGTATAAGACTGGGGTGACATTTCATGTCAGCTTATCCCGTTATTGTAATGTGCTTTACAGATAGCTTGGAGCAATCCCTGTGTGGATCCGGCTGGAGGGCTGTAAGTAATGCGGTCTGTTTGAACCATGACTAAGAGTGATGAAATGAGTAGTAGATGTAATATGTTCCTTTTATTGGATTTTGGAATAAAAATGTTATAAATTTAACCACTATTAACTTGGGACTACCACAGCTGGATCACTTTTCCTCTACTAATATGCTCATCTGAACAAGCCCTTAAAAAATATCTACTTCTGCAATAGGTTTCCTTCTGTTAGCGATTTGACCAGACGACGTAAAAACATTTCAGATACATACAAAACCTGAGTCTTTTTATTTTTCAATAAAGTCTTTTAATGTGCAAGAATATAAATGATCTTAATTATTTAATGGATTAGTATACCATCTTCTGCACAATTAACTTTAGTCAGCAAGGTCTTAACTCATTGAAATTTACAAAACTACAAGAACATATTTACTGTTTTACAATCATTAAATTAGCTGTAATGTTCATTTACTATTCCAAATAAGACGACTAGATAATTACCAGAGCCATATTCTTCATATATTAGTCACCCCCCCCCATCCCAAACCATGATTAATTACAGCCTTCATTTTCTTTAATTTATAAAACAAGTCTTTTTTTTTTTTAATATATATAAAAAATTTCCCCTTCATTGTGAACAAAACATTTGTTTTTCATACACTTGCATATGAGCAACAAAACTATTTGGCAACACAGGAACATTTGTAATGCCTTAAATTAAATGTATAAAATCAAGTAGTTTCTTTTTCCTTTGTGTTAAAGGGTCAGCAAATATACAGAATCTGTAATTCGTCCTTCACGAGATACGTCCATGAAGTTACACAGGACCAAATCTTTTGCTCCCGTCCCTGATGCAGTTTATCATTTGGTCTGATACATGGAATTACAGCAATCGCCCCTGATTTATCAAAAATGGACTTGCGAATTCAGCAGGTATATATCTTTCCTGACTAGGGGAGGAGAGATCACGTCTCATGATTAAATACTTTTCTTAAATAACTTAGTGGCTTTTTAAAGACGTAAAAGAATTAATCTAGTATTTGAATAATGAAGTTAAAAGGTAACGTGTCAGAAGCTGGAATGGTCGGAGGACCAGGGACTTGCGGCCACAAAAACAAATGTGCGTGAAAGTTTGATTAATACTTGTATTCATTCTATAATAGCGTGTGCTTTTTATTTTAGGGGCAAGTGCATGGAATGTTTCCTTTTTGTACTCCGTGGCCACAAATAGTCTTGTAGAGCCAATGACTACCCCCCCAGGCAAATGATCGAGAAGCAGTTTAATTCGCTTCATAGGTTTAAGACATTGGTGTAAATCAGCGATCACACGTTTTCCGGTATTAGATGAAAATTTAAAGACTGGTCACCTAGACGCAAAATCTCTGGCTCATGGCTTTTCCTGTGACGCTGCATCCGATATGTAGGAGAATGGATGGAGCGGCAGATTGAGACTTGACCTCTACATCTAAACAGCAGCTACACAACGAATCAAGCAGCCAACATCTAGAAAACATTTGTTTGACTAGGACAAGAAATGAGAGTGAAGGGAACGAAATATAGTTTTGAAGTTCCACCTGTTAAGGCTTAAAGGGGACAAGTTAGCGGGATCTATGGACGGGCGTGTTTCTGCATGGAATACTGCATTGGAATTGTTCAGATAGCAAAATGTCATACACTACAAGCTAAGAATTAGGCACATTACATCGTTGATTTCCACAAAGCCATTCACATGTGCAAATTTGTTATTTCACCTCCCAGAATATAGTTTTGGTTTTTATTGCCTTTACTGCACCACGATGGTTCTAGATTCAATTGCTGTGTTTTAAAATCTACTTTTATAATATTACCAGTGCAATGACTTCAGTTAGATTTTTGGGCAATGTGAATTTTATATGTAAATCGGTATATAACACAGCCTGCTTTAACAACCAAACTGACAAGTACCACATTGTTAATTTTGGGGAGCAGAAAGTCATTAAATCAGATACTGCCAATTTGTTTCCACCCTCGTTTCCCCAGGAGTGCAGCACATAGCATCTAATGCACTAATGGAAGCGGCTTGCTTACATGATTGCCTGAAATAAAACAGTTCTTCCATACAGGCGCCCTCAGATGGAATTTACATACACTGTAGACCCTTCAAAGAGGCAGGCACAAAAAGTGAAATCCCTTGTGTAACTGAGCCGGAAAGCCATCTCTTCGTGTAGAGAGCAGCTTCTACGCATTAAGAGATCCACCATAAACATCTCCATTGTAGATGATATTCAGCAGCAAATCCTGTAGAGCTGATCTGTACTAAGAACCTGGCATCAGTTTTCCAGCCTCGCATGCATATACTGTAGTTAAGGATACAAGTTCGGGATCAATCACATGGTTTTGTCCATAAATATCGCAGTCCTTCATACCGTCTCTTCTGTTGAGAGCAGCAACGGGTTAATATACTCAAAGCCTTCAAACTCTGATTGGTCTATTCGTTTTATTACATCTCTGTAAAAAAATAAATATATATTTAGGTTTGTAAACAAAACAGCAAACAGTTGAGTCATGTCTAATATTTTCAAGTTGATGAGCAAAAAAATATTACACTTGCTATATTAATGTTATAAATGTATACAACTAAAAGCTCACCTACAGTGGACGTGGTATGGATTTTCATTCCATGTGTGGATGTATGACAGCAACGAGCAAAGTGGATGAAAATTTACTAAATCTGTTATTTATAATACAGATTTTTACCCTTTCTAATCCATAACTGAAAGCTGCAACAAATCCACGTGTAAAATACACTAATTTTCTACTTAATTTATCAAGAAATCTGCATATGTGAACATACCCTCTGCATGGTGGTTGCCATAGTCTTAGATATATGTACCCATCTATAGGGCTGTGCACACATGGCAGTTTCTGTCCAAAGTGTTAACAAAAAAATAAAAGGAGACATATCTGCTTTGTATTCAAGTCACAAAACGACCGATCAAAAAAGTGGGTCTATGAAAAATTAAAAAACAAACAACAACATTGACTAACTACACAAGGATGCCCTATGTCCATATTATTACTGTTTAATGAGTGGGATAAGCTAGATTACATCTCTTTAGGTGAGCTGACCGACGTCTCTAAAATCTGTACAAGGTTTTGCAATCTTTTGAGTGAGAATGTCAGTTATCACAATGTAATTAATAGAGAACCCTGGGACACACGACAATTGAGACGAGAGTCAATGCAAGAAGATGCGTTTATTTTGTGAAAACCAATCCAGACAATCGTTTTGAAACACAAGAAGTTCATCAGGGATACTGATCTGTAACACTGATTTAGTGCAAAAATGACAGGGTAAAGTAGTACAAGTGAATATACACTACCAAAAATCAAAATTAGCAACATTGCATACATTTTTGGTACAGTTGATTCAGGAAACCACAAAATTATCAATATATTCACATCATAGAAGACAAAAGGAAAATGAATAGAGTAAATGTCACCTGATTACCTCAAATGACGAGGAGTGGAGCTCAAAGTAGAGGGTGTGCAGACGGCTCTCGAAGTGTGACAACAAGAGTGGTGCAACTATACAGGGGTTTATGTAGACAGAAATAACATACAGTAGGTACCAACTGATTCCATGTTAATATAAAGCAATTGGTACCCCATTACCAGCTATAACCAAAAACATATACCGTATATACTCGTGTATAAGCCGACCCGTGTATAAGCCGACCCCCCTACTTTTGCCCCCAAAACCTGGGAAAACCTATTGACTCGTGTATAAGCCGAGGGTGGACCCCAGCACAGGTATACAGGCCTCCCCAGTCGTATACAGGCCTCCCCAGTGGTAGTATACAGCAGCCTCCCCAGTGGTATACAGGCCTCCCCAGTGGTAGTATACAGCAGCCTCCCCAGTGGTAGTATACAGGCCCCAGCAGTATTACAGCAGCCTCCCCAGTGGTATATACAGGCCCTAGCGGTGTATACAGCAGCCTCCCCAGAGGTGTATACCGCAGCCTCCCCAGTGGTGGTATATACAGGCAGCCCCAGAGGTGTATACAGCAGCCCCAGTGGTGGTATATACAGGCAGCCCCAGAGGTGTATACAGGCAGCCCCAGTGGTGGTATATACAAGCAGCCCCGAAGGTGTAAACAGGCAGCCCCAGTGGTGGTATATACAGGCAGCCCCAGAGGTGTATACAGGCAGCCCCAGTGGTGGTATATACAGGCAGCCCCAGAGGTGTATATAGCAGCCCCAAATGCTGGCACTTGCCCCCCTGCTTGTAAGCCCCCCCCCCCTCCGGCTGCTTAACTTGCCATCCCTGGTATTCTGCATCGCGCGCGCAGGTCCCTCCGTGCTCCCGTCCTCCGTGCTGCCGGCGTCAGCTGCATCCGGGGTCCCCGGCCGTCGCGTAGCGATGACGTCATGCGACCGGCCGGTCACATGACCCCGGATGCTACGGAGGACGGGAGCACGGAGGGACCTGCGCGATTCAAAATACCAAGGATGGTAATTAAAGCAGCCGGGGGGGCGGGGGGGGGTGCCTTACAAGCAGGGGGCAAGTGCCAGCATTTGTGGACATATATTTAGATATGCACTGCTTCCCCCTGCCGCTGATTGACAGGGGAAAGCAGTGCATATATAATGAGCGGCCCCACGTGATGGGGCGCTCATTCAACAGCCTCCCCCCGCCTCCTCAGCCCCGGACACAGCCCCCACCACGCAGCCTACCGTATTGACCCGTGTATAAGCCGAGGGGGAGACTTTTCAGCCCAATTTTTGGGCTGAAAAACTCGGCTTATACATGAGTATATACGGTAGGTCCTTTCCAGTTAGAGATCGCATAAGAGACACATTTCTACATTTTCCAGTGGAACAACTACATAGGTACGGTAGTATCCTACATACACTTTTTCCCTGCCCAAATTGCTTTGCATTATAGAATCAGATGGTACCTGTGTTATTTCTTTCTACATAAACCCCTGTATAGTTGCTCCACTCTTATTGGCACACTTCGAGAGCCGTCTGCACACCCTCTACTTTACCTCAAATGGCGAAGAGTGGAGCTCAATCAGGTGACATTTACTCTATTCATTTTCCTTTTGTCTTATATGATATGAATATATTGACAATTTTGTGGTTTATCCGAATCAACTGTACCGAAGATGTATACAATGTTGCTAATTAAGATTTTTGGTAGTGTATATTCACTTGTACTACTGTACCTTGACTGTCATTTTTGTACTAAATGATTGTTGCACATCCCTATCCCTAATGAAAAATGCCTTGTGTTTGAAACGATCGTCGGGATTGGTTTTCACAAAATAAACGGATCTTTTTGCATTGACTCTCGTCCCCATTGTCTTGTGTGGCAGGGATCTCTATTTTTTGTAATTGGACTATTTACCCTAGAGCACCACCATATTGGTAGAGCACACACAATCTTCTCACTAGTGACAAGAATGTGTTCTCTTTTTTGTTACCGTTTTAGTTTAAAGAGGACCTGTGACCCCCCCCTGCTGCATTTTGCAAACTAAATTCAGCACTGAAGGCAGCATGTATGCTGCATTCAGGGAAGGTAAAATAGGAATCACTGAACACATACAAGACAAATATGCATAAGGTGAAAGTTTATTTATAGTGCTTGTTTTTTGCGACAGGAAATGACGTTTTGGCCCATGTGGGCCTTGATCACACAGTCACTGCGTTGGAAGGCATCCAGTGTGCAGATGTGACCAGTGGAGGATGGTCAGCTGTTGGTTTATGTTGGAGGATAGTTCCCCCTCAGTCTAGGAATGCTGCCTCTGTAATGGTTCTCAAAGCACAGGGACGCACAGAGTTAAGGTCACTTAAGGGTATGTCACACGCGTCAATATCGCTGTCAATGTCGCTCATGCGTCACGGATTTTCAGTCGCTCAAGCGACGTAAAAGTGACGCAGGAGCGACATTGAAGCGTGTGACCAAGCGATGCAACCAGCGATATGTCGCTGATCGCCGATCGCAGGTTTCACTGCCAGATGTGAAACCTGTCGCTCATCGCTCAATAGACCTTGTGCATCGCTGCGTGTGACACTAAACTCAGCAACGTATTTTCTATTTTGTCAACGTACAAGCGACTAAATAAAATCGCTCCCAAGATGGCGACATCACCGCATCGCTGGGTCATATTGACGCGTGTGATAATTCCACATCGCTCAGGCGATTAATAATTTGTGACGCATGAGCGATATCGCGGGCGACATTGACACGTGTGACAGGCCCTTTAGTGATGGGTGTCAGGCCTGGAGCGGTCGCTCTGTGGGGGTGGTGGCACAGAGCCATGGGGGAGCCCTTCCCTGAATGCAGCAAACATGGTGCATTCAGTGCTGCATTCGACTTGCAATGCAGCAGGGGGTTGACAGGTCCTCTTTATGATTCACAGTTTTAAAAGACTATGGAAAATATTTTGTTCCAATTGTTCCTTGATAAGCTGACACAGTCAGTCCCTCTACTAGAACTCTGAGCGATCAGCTGAAGGAAGGAGATTGACCACTTTCTATTTCCCTGCAGTACCAACGAAGCATGACAATTCCCAGGGAAGCAGTGATCTGTCTATACCGTATATTGTATGTGTCTGGGGTCCACGTAAGAGACGGCTTATTTCTGCTCTACTCTCTGGCTAATCGATAAGGGACCTAAACGTGACAATCCACACACTGTTCCTAAATAAGTTATCAAATCCATTTTGAAAGGTAGACATGCAATGTAAAATAATTGTATGTGGGCATTTTGACAGCTACGGCAGCAGACAATTTAATCCTTATAAGCTTTAGAAAAAAGTGCTCAGCAGATTTCTGCCAACGTCTCATTCATTTGAATAGTTTAGGCTGAAATCCATGCACAACAGAGTTCAGATGTACAGAATAGATTTTCAGTTGGTAAATTAACTTGCAGAAATTTGTGAAGGGCCTACAGTATACACTATATCCCAGCTGGCTATTGGATAATTAGGCGACCTGTGTGGAGGGTAAATGGCACACTGCGCTGTGTTCTTCAGTAGTTAGGCTTGTGTGGTCCACTATTGGCACGTTAGGGTGGTCATGCTCACTAGGGTCAGCTCTGATATGGCACCATTCAAATTATACACCAGATTATTTTCCTTTTGGATTGCGTTTCCATATAGTAATTTTAGATTCAGATTTACAAGATGCAAATTCTACTTTTAAAGTTCCTACATTGTGTACAAGATTCTTGGAAAACCTCTCATAAACCTGGGCTGCAGATATGAAATCCTTAGTGTGTCACGTAATGCTGCGACTTTCATCCTGTGAAGGGTGAAATGTGTAGTATATGCACAACAATTGTGCGGCAGAAACCACAGCCACAGTAG
Organism: Allobates femoralis; assembly: GCA_033576535.1. NCBI lineage: Eukaryota > Metazoa > Chordata > Amphibia > Anura > Aromobatidae > Allobates > Allobates femoralis. The sequence continues at coordinate 19,224,933 of JARQOC010000009.1, forward strand.
CACAATTTAGTGTGGTTGTTGCCACATACATTCTGTGGGAACATATCCTTAGGACAAACATTACAGGTGTCCTTCACTACTTGAACAACCTCTTATTCTACATGTGTGGCCCCATTAACATATAAAAAAAAACAATCCCACTCCTGTGCCAGCACTGTTTTAGTGGTGCTAGGCCCCACCTGAGTTGTGACGTCACACAAGCCCTGCACCCAACCACCGCTGACTTCTCTCTCCCCACCTTCAGACGTATGAGTAATCAACAGTGAAAGCTGCGGCTGCCAGTCATTTTCTGTTCATTAATTTTACATTATAAGGCAGGGAGAGCTGGTGGCGACTGCATATGGGGTTTTGACACATCACAACCTCATGTGGACCCTGGGAACGAGATTACAGACACTGCTGGAACGGCACCAGCACGGGAGAGGCGTAAAGGCTTTTTTTTTTTTATGGGGCCGACCATGGGGAATGAGAAGGGGTTGTCTTAGTAGTGGACAGCCTCTTTAAGAACTTCAACATAGGACAAAAGGTCACTACAGCTTATTTTATACATACTCATCATCTGGTGTGAGCTGCACGGGTTCACTGGTAAACTGTGTATCGAAGTTCTCCAAACCATAGTCATCTGTGATCTGAGGCTTGAAGGGAGGGATAACCTGCTTTTTCTCCAGCTGTAAAGAGGTATAAAGAAAATAATTACTGTGGATATTGTATTTAAAATACACAAGTTATATTACCACCTAATCAGGTTTTCGCAACTGTGACTTTTCATGTTTCAGGAACATTTTGAAAACCTGTGTTCTTTCCAATGTAAGAACCAATACTGTGAGAAACCGCATCACATAAGTCAGCGGTAGGACATCACGTACAGATATGGCGAAAAAGTGCTACTGAGATTCTGGTCTAGGGAATATGTTTGTTTTTCACTTGTAGCAGGAAGGGATAAATGCACTAAAAGTCTAAACACAGGAAGCTATACAGAGAATGTTGGCCAATCAATACCCCATATAATAACGTAGGGATCGATTCATTGAGTGGTGTGGCGCATGTCATTCTTAATAAATTTGGCGCATCGTACGAAGTTCTTTAAGAAACGCACGCCACTGAATGAATTCTGTGCATCCTTACAGTGTTGTACATCTTACCAGAGACACTGGCACTTCTAATGAATTTAATGGATGAGCATAGCCCTGCATCTCCCCAGATCTACTAATTTTGGCAGAGCTGCTTCAAACTAGTGCCAAAAGATGCAGTTTTACACAACTCTGTGGACACCAGTTTTCTGATAAAAACACTGATGAATCGCCCCCCCTTAATCCTTCATGCAGTGAGAAACTTTTCAATAGGTTCAATAATGTGAAAGTAGAAAAGGGACATTCTAGGCCTTGTGCACACAGTGCATTTTTGCAGTGTTTTTGTGTCACCTTCTGCATGCCTGTTTCTACCCCAGCAAAGTCTATGGCTGGTTTCACGTTGCAGTTTTGTGTGACAAAACCAGGAGTGACTCCAAAACCCAGAACAGGTGTCAATCTTAAAATTATAGTTTTTCTCTGCAAGTTCCTCTACTGGTTTTGGCACACAAACCTGATCGAACCTGATCAGGAAAAAAACTGCAGTCTGAAGCCAGCCTGTGAGAATTCTAAAGTGTTGTGTGCACGATGTTTATTATTTCCTTGCAGACCATGGTGCAGACAAAAGAATGAGCATGTCAATTGTTGGGGCGTTTTTGCAGCATTTTCCAGCTCTCTCAGTTGTTGACTATGGTAAACAAAAATCCTGCATGTCACAAAGCAGCACCAAAAAGGCGTCAAATGTATTGCGTTTTTCTGCCATGGATACAGACGAGTCACAATTCATTCGGTTTTCAAATCAAACAGTATCGGGCATGTTCACTAATAGGTACATAAAATCCTAAAAACCAGACTGTTTCCAGCAAGAAAACCCTATTCCATATGCTCTATAGACTATTACTGCACAGGATCATCATGGGAAGTCTCCCAATAATGGCTATAATAGAGGCTTTCCGATTCACACTTGCATATTTTTTCAATCTGTTTGGTTGCATGAAATTCATGCAATCACCTGGATTTGGATGGACAGACACAGATCCGTACAAACAGATGCTCACTGATGGACATGGTGTGTTTTTTTTTTTTACAAATCTGTTTCATTCATCTGATATACAGGGTGAGGAGCTTCATCTTCTGAGCATGCTCAGTCCACAAAAATGGATCCATGATAACGGAAGCACACGGATCTGTGTTGAAATGGATCAGTTTTCCATAGACTTCCATTATAAATCTTGACGTTTAGTCACGGATCTGTGTGCTTCCGTTTCCTTGCAGATTTTTGATGCAAGGCCAAAAATTCGATATTTTGAGTTTTTGGGTGCATGAAAAATATACGCACAAACAGATCTGTGACAAAACAGAGACAATTGGATGCACGTGCAAGACGAATCCGTCACCATAGGAAATCATTGGAGACAAAAACGGATCAGGGTCCATCCACTTCAAAACACATGGACACTGATTGCAAAATACGCAAGATTGCCAAGTAACATTTCCCTGCCGTGGTGTAATCTGTAAGTGTTGTAGTCAGGTTCACCACATTCAAATACTCCTGTGTCGGCACTGGAGAAAAATCACTTTTCCACAATTTTAATATTCACTAAATGGCCTTATTTAATTTTCTTTTCATCAATCTTTTAACATTTTCACAATACCCATGTGGTTTAATTCACAATGATGTAAGGATAAAATATATAGCAATTCTATTTATTCCCATCATCCTCAATCAATATTAAGGCCTTTTCGCCCCTACTAAGGCTGTACATATAGCAGTAACGCTCTTCCCTCGAGACTTTCATGTCTATGGTCACATTGTAAAACAGAAAATAAAAAAAGGTCCCAACCAAAGATCACAGCATAAAACTGTTTAATGTGTATTAGGATATTAAAAGGAATCTATCATGAAAAAACAAATCAGTGTGCAGGTCCAGAGGCGCTCTCCTGATTAGTAACCCGCCAGTTCTACTCACCGGCTCAGTTTTATAATGTTGGGCAACCCTTCCAGAGGGGTGAGACATGCTGAGTGTTTATCTGCACTGTGAATGTTTCACTCATACGTTTTTAAGTTTGTTACACACATGCTTGTAGACCAAACATTTTAATTTACAGATATGCTGTAATTCTAGTTTGCAGACTCTGGATGCTGAACAGTTAAGATAAATGCATATGATCGGTATTTTCTGTAGATTATACACCCTCCCCCCCATCATGCAGTTTTGTAAAAATAAAAACACTGAATAGTTTCCTAGGATCAGCAAAGCATACGAGATTCCTGAAGCTTCATGCACACACACTTGCTTATTATTTCCTTGCAGGTTTGAATTGTTGTAAATGTGCAGGATGTCAATGCTTTCAGTGCTTTTGTAGCGTTGTTCACCTATTCTAACGAATGGGGTAAGGGTGGCTTCACACCACGGTAAGATCCGATCCGGGGCTGTCCAGTGTAAACCAGACAGCCCCGGACTGGATTTTGGCCTTATAGTAATCCTATGGAGCCGGATGGCAGCTATCTGCCATCCGGTTTCCATCTCTCCGGAAGAATTCAGATTTTTCTCACCAGAGACAAAAAAGTTGCTTGCAACGTTTTTGTGTCCAGGGAGAAAAATCTCCCCAAATTGCCATATCCCGGATTCGATGCAATCCGGCGCCCCCTAACATGGGAACCCATGGGGCCGGATTGTCCCGGTTTGGGAGGATCCGGGAACCAGACACCTGTGGCTGCACACCGCTGTTATTTCAGGACCGCGGCTAGCTCCCTGCGAGCCGCGGTCCTGAATTATCAGCAGCGGCAGCTGCGTCCGGCTGCACACTAGAAGCACAACCAAAGTCCTGAGTAGTCCCAAAACAGTGCAATGTTCTATCCATTTATCATTCTTTTCTGGTCATCATAATGGGAGACCCAGACAATGGGGTTTAGGGCACTGCCCTCCGGAGGTCACACTAGGTACTACAAGTTTGTAGACACCGCCTCCTCCGCTTATAAACCCCTACCGCAGGGAACATCCTCAGTTTTAAACTTAGTGTGCTCGGAGGATCACGCTTTGCTTGCACTTCACTGCATTCTCACAGCTTACGTGATGGCGTCTGAAGACAAGGTAAAAAGGTTCCAGTCGGGACCTGCGACAGCCTCCCCGCTCACCCTTGTGGAACACGCAGGTGGAGGTACCGGAGGGCCTAGGGCCTGGACACTTTGTGTTCTCCCGGTACGCTGTTGCGCTCCTTTCCATCCCTCTCTGGGGGGCTCTGGAGAGTGGGAGATGGGAGCCTTGCACAGCTCCGCTCCGTCCGAGGCCTCCCTAAATGGTGCTTACAGACCGGACTGGAGCCAGCCCAGTCCGAGGCCTCCCTAAATGGTGCTTACACTCCGGACTGGTGCTGCACCCCCGTCCGAGGCCTCCCTAAATGGTGCTTACAGACCGGACCGGCACTGAGGCACTCTGTGTCTCCTGTGTGCCTGGGGGTAGTGTCTGTCACTTTATGTGGCCTGACACTCAGACCGCGCGTTACCCTCGGGTCCGCGGTTCTGCGGGTGTACCCTGTGCTGGGGTCACCCTGGCTGACCGCCCTGTGTGTCACAGGGGCTGAGGCCGTGGGCTGCGGATGTTTGTTTGTACATGCAGTCTGTGTATAACTTTTTACACTTTTTCCCGCGCTGCGGGCTCCGGCTCCCTCATGCTGAGGCTGCTTGGAGGATGGGAAGCAGCCCGTGCGGTGACGTCATCGATGGGCGTGTGTGTGTGTTTCCCGCGTGTCTTCGGCGCCGCCCACAGTTTCACTGTCGGCGGCCATCTTTACCCTCACTTCCCGGTTGGGATTTGTATGCAGCGTGCGCCTGCACTCCAAAGGGGAGACCGGAAACCGTCGCGGAGGTCACACACACACACCGCTTCCTCATACCGCTTTACTGCGGTCGGTAAGCCACCGGGACTCCCGGTTTTGTTGTCTGCATTTTGGCTTATCTTCCCCTACTGTGGCGATATCCTCAGCCGGGAAGCGTGCTGCTAGGGCGGCAGAGACCACCATTACCTGTGCTACATGCAATGGAACACTGGTGGAGGGGTCCTGCAATAACTGCGGACGCCCAGAGGCACGGGCTGGCACTGCTGAGTCAGCAGCTCCGGTGCTATACCCTGAGGTTCAGGTGATCTCAGGGCCATGGGAGACTCAGAATAAGATCAATGAATCTCTGTTGTCTCAGCTGTCCTCCATGTCGCAATCCCTGGAGGCACTTAATAGGAGGCTGGATAGCCCAGCTACTCCGTCCAGTTACCCCCGGGTGTCTCCCTCTTCTGCTGTGAGACCCCTTAAGCGGGCTCGTCGTGAGGAGTCACCCGAGCTCCAGGCTCTCTCTGAGGAGGAGCGTTCCTCTGATGGTGAGGACGATGATGGGGTTCAAATTTCGGGTCTGTGTCTATATCTGAACCGCCAGACGGGGTGGAGGATCTGGTGTCCTCTATCAACGAGACCTTACGTCTCGTGACACCCCCTGAGGAGGTGACGGTGCACCCGAAGGAGGTCTATCAATGGCTGCGGCCAGAGGCTAGACCAAGTGGTTCCTTCATGGACCACACTAATTTTGGAAGGGTGGTTAGAGCTCCCAGGTTACATCCTGGGCGGCGCTATGTCCGTAAACCCAAGGACAATCGATTCCCCTTCCCCCAGGAGGTGCTTCAGGAGTGGTCGCAGTCCCCGAAGGTGGACGCTTCCATGACCAGGATTGCTGCACGCTCCCTTTTCTCTGCCTCTGATAGCTCCTCACTGAAGGATGCGACGGATAGACAGGTCGAGCAGCTCGCCAAGTCTTCCTATGAGGCTGTGGGGTCTTCATTTGCCCCTAATTTTGCCACGGTCTGGACCTTACAAGCGATTACTACCTGCTTGGATGGTATCTCTGACCTGGCAAGATCCAGTCCAGAGGTCCTAGCACTTACCGAAAGGGCAAGGGCCTATGCGGACTACGCCAGGACGGCGACTCTGGAAACTGCCACTCGCTCAGCTGTGGCTTCGGCCAATGCTATAGCGATCCGCAGGTTGTTGTGGCTGCGTCTTTGGGACTCAGATGCCACATCCAAGAAGATTTTGCAGAATCTTCCGTTTGCTGGTGACAGGCTTTTTGGCACCGAACTGGACAAGCTGATAAAGGATTCTGCTGAGTCTAAGATACCGCAGAATAAGCCTAAGCCACGGTATACCGTTAAAAGGAACCCAAAACAGTGGTCCTTTCGTTCCAGCTCGCAGTCATCAGCACCGTCCGCTCGCACGGACCGAGGGGGAAAGCCCGCTTCCCAGTGGCGCTCTAAGAGTCGTCCAAAGAAGCCGGCGGGGGCGGCAGCTGCCACCCCCAAACCCGCCTCTACATGACTCGCTCTCTCATCCTGCCTCCCCACAGGTGGGGGGCCGCTTGTCTCGCTTTCAGGACAAGTGGCTACTTCACGTTCAAGATCAGTGGGTTCGAGACGTGATCTCGCGAGGGTACAGGATAGAGCTGACGTCAAAGCCGATATCCCGATTCCATCGGTCGGTCCCATCACCAGAAAAGGCTCAGGCTTTTTACCAGGTGTTGGAGGGTCTCCGCAGAGACGGAGTGGTGGTCCCGGTGCCTTCCGGAGAGAGGTTCAGGGGTTTTTACTCCAACCTCTTTATCGTCCCGAAGAAGGACGGATCCTTCCGCCCAGTACTGGACCTGAAGTTGTTCAACCATCACGTGTTGGTTCGGAAGTTCCGTATGGAATCACTGCGCTCCGTGATCGCAGCTGTGTCACAGGGGGACTTCCTAGCGTCCATAGATATCAGAGACGCTTACCTTCACGTACCATTGCACCGGCTCATCAGCGCTGGTTGCGATTCGCAGTGGGGGAAGAACACTTCCAATTTGTGGCGCTGCCGTTCGGGTTGGCCTCGGCACCGCGGGTGTTCACAAAAGTGATGGCCTCCATGATGGCTCTCCTGCACATGCAGGGACATGCCGTCATTCCCTATTTAGACGACCTGCTGGTCAGGGCGCCATCAGAACACCTCTGTCAAGAGAGCCTGGATGTGACCATGCGGTCTCTGGAACAGTTCGGTTGGCTCCTCAATATTCAGAAGTCAACGCTAGTTCCGACCCAGTCTTTGACATATCTGGGCATGGACTTCAACACAGCCTCAGCCCTGGTGTCTCTGCCACGAGTCAAACAGATGGCGATCCAATCAGGAGTACAAGCAGTCCTCCTGTCACCACAATCATCCCTACGGGTGTTGATGAAGCTGGTGGGGCGCATGGTGGCAGCAATAGAGGCGGTGCCGTTCGCACAATTTCGCCTCCGTCCTCTTCAGCTGGAGATTCTCCGCAGGTGGGACAAGAGGACGATCTCTCTGAATCGGCTGGTGACCCTTTCCCTACCGACCAGGGATTCCCTGCAGTGGTGGCTACAGCCACATCACTTGTCTCGGGGCCGGTCCTTCATCAAACCGTCATGGTTAGTGGTGACCACCGACGCCAGTCTGAAGGGCTGGGGGGCGGTGTTCTTGCACCACAGGGCCCAAGGCCTCTGGACTCAGTCGGAGTCGGCGTTGCAGATCAACGTACTGGAGATCAAGGCGATCTATCTGGCACTCCTGGCTTTTCAGAGATTCCTCTCAGGACAACCCATTCGGGTTCAGTCCGACAATGCGACGGCCGTCGCTTATATAAATCATCAAGGAGGAACCAGGAGTGCAGAGGCTCTGGCCGAAGTCCACCGCATCCTATCCTGGACGGAGGACAACAACTGCTTGATCTCCGCAGTTCACATCCCAGGGGTCGAAAACTGGGAGGCCGACTATCTGAGCAGGCAGGGGATGGACGCCGGAGAGTGGTCTCTTCATCCAGACGTCTTCCAGGACATCTGCAGCAGATGGGGCACTCCGGACGTGGATCTGATGGCCTCACGGCTGAATCATCAGGTTCCGCAATACATGGCGAGGTCATGGGACCCCCAGTCTCTGGGAGCGGACGCCCTGATCTTGACTTGGTCCAGATTCCATCTACCATATGTGTTCCCGCCTCTGGCTCTGATTCCCAGGGTGCTGTGGAAAATCAGGTCGGAGTGCAGCGTAGCCATTCTAGTGGCCTCCAGACTGGCCCAGGAGGTCCTGGTATCCGGACCTGTGGCAACTGTCAGGCGGACACAGGTGGGCTCTTCCAGAACGCGCAGATTTACTCGCGCAAGGCCCATTCTTCCACCTCAATTCCAGGGCCCTCAGATTGACTGCATGGCTCTTGAGGCCTGGCTGCTGACATCCAGGGGTTTCTCCCCTACGGTGGTTGCCACTATGAATCGGGCTAGGAAGCCAGTTTCCAGGAAGATGTACCACAGAACGTGGAAAATCTTTTTTACTTGGTGTGCCTCTGGCGGACGGTCTCCGTGGCCCTTGTCCATCCCGACGTTGTTGGCTTTCCTACAGTCGGGTTTGGAATTGGGATTATCCCTTGGCTCTTTGAAAGGTCAAGTATCAGCACTTTCTGTGCTGTTTGACAGGCGATTGGCGCTCCTCCCGAAGGTCCGTCAATTTCTGCAGGGGGTGTCACGGATGGTTCCGCCCTACAAGAGACCTCTAGACCCTTGGGACCTTAACATGGTCCTGGCGGCATTGCAGAAACCGCCGTTTGAGCCTCTGAGGGAAGTTTCTCTATCTCGTCTATCCCAGAAAGTGACCTTTCTGGTGGCGATTACATCTCTGAGGAGGGTCTCAGAATTGGCTGCTCTATCGTGCAAGTCACCCTTTCTGGTGGTTCACCAAGACAAGGTGGTGTTGCGTCCACGGCCAGAATTCTTGCCGAAGGTGGTTTCAACTTTCCACCTGAACCAGGAGATTGTTCTCCCATCATTTTGCCCCGCTCCCGTTCATCAGGTTGAACGCGACCTCCATACTCTGGATCTCGTGAGAGCTATACGCATTTATGTGTCTAGGACCGCCTCCTTTAGGAGTTCGGATTCCTTATTTGTTCTTACGACAGGTCGCTGTAAGGGGTCCGCGGCGTCGAAATCGACATTGGCCAGATGGATTAAGGCTTCCATCCAGGAGGCTTACCGGACTTCTGGTTTGCCTCTCCCGGTGGGATTGAAGGCTCACTCTACCAGAGCCGTAGGTGCCTCCTGGGCTTTGCGACATAGAGCGTCTGCTCTACAGGTGTGTCAGGCGGCCACTTGGTCCAGCCTGCACACTTTTCTAAGCACTATATGGTGCAGGCCCATGCCTCTGGCGGATGCAAGTTTGGGAGGCGGGTTCTCCAGGCGGCGGTTGCCACCTTTAAAAGGGAACCATGTGGTTATCCGTCTTGTTGAGGAACTCTTCCGCCCTGGGGTATTGCTTTAGGACATCCCATTGTTGGGTCTCCATTATGATGACAGAAAAGAGGAATTTTGTTTACGTACGTAACTTCTTTTTTCTTTTTAATCATCCAATGGGAGACGGTGCACCCGAAGGAGGTCTATCAATGGCTGCGGCCAGAGGCTAGACCAAGTGGTTCCTTCATGGACCACACTAATTTTGGAAGGGTGGTTAGAGCTCCCAGGTTACATCCTGGGCGGCGCTATGTCCGTAAACCCAAGGACAATCGATTCCCCTTCCCCCAGGAGGTGCTTCAGGAGTGGTCGCAGTCCCCGAAGGTGGACGCTTCCATGACCAGGATTGCTGCACGCTCCCTTTTCTCTGCCTCTGATAGCTCCTCACTGAAGGATGCGACGGATAGACAGGTCGAGCAGCTCGCCAAGTCTTCCTATGAGGCTGTGGGGTCTTCATTTGCCCCTACTTTTGCCACGGTCTGGACCTTACAAGCGATTACTACCTGCTTGGATGGTATCTCTGACCTGGCAAGATCCAGTCCAGAGGTCCTAGCACTTACCGAAAGGGCAAGGGCCTATGCGGACTACGCCAGGACGGCGACTCTGGAAACTGCCACTCGCTCAGCTGTGGCTTCGGCCAATGCTATAGCGATCCGCAGGTTGTTGTGGCTGCGTCTTTGGGACTCAGATGCCACATCCAAGAAGATTTTGCAGAATCTTCCGTTTGCTGGTGACAGGCTTTTTGGCACCGAACTGGACAAGCTGATAAAGGATTCTGCTGAGTCTAAGATACCGCAGAATAAGCCTAAGCCACGGTATACCGTTAAAAGGAACCCAAAACAGTGGTCCTTTCGTTCCAGCTCGCAGTCATCAGCACCGTCCGCTCGCACGGACCGAGGGGGAAAGCCCGCTTCCCAGTGGCGCTCTAAGAGTCGTCCAAAGAAGCCGGCGGGGGCGGCAGCTGCCACCCCCAAACCCGCCTCTACATGACTCGCTCTCTCATCCTGCCTCCCCACAGGTGGGGGGCAGCTTGTCTCGCTTTCAGGACAAGTGGCTACTTCACGTTCAAGATCAGTGGGTTCGAGACGTGATCTCGCGAGGGTACAGGATAGAGCTGACGTCAAAGCCGATATCCCGATTCCATCGGTCGGTCCCATCACCAGAAAAGGCTCAGGCTTTTTACCAGGTGTTGGAGGGTCTCCGCAGAGACGGAGTGGTGGTCCCGGTGCCTTCCGGAGAGAGGTTCAGGGGTTTTTACTCCAACCTCTTTATCGTCCCGAAGAAGGACGGATCCTTCCGCCCAGTACTGGACCTGAAGTTGTTCAACCATCACGTGTTGGTTCGGAAGTTCCGTATGGAATCACTGCGCTCCGTGATCGCAGCTGTGTCACAGGGGGACTTCCTAGCGTCCATAGATATCAGAGACGCTTACCTTCACGTACCCATTGCACCGGCTCATCAGCGCTGGTTGCGATTCGCAGTGGGGGAAGAACACTTCCAATTTGTGGCGCTGCCGTTCGGGTTGGCCTCGGCACCGCGGGTGTTCACAAAAGTGATGGCCTCCATGATGGCTCTCCTGCACATGCAGGGACATGCCGTCATTCCCTATTTAGACGACCTGCTGGTCAGGGCGCCATCAGAACACCTCTGTCAAGAGAGCCTGGATGTGACCATGCGGTCTCTGGAACAGTTCGGTTGGCTCCTCAATATTCAGAAGTCAACGCTAGTTCCGACCCAGTCTTTGACATATCTGGGCATGGACTTGAACACAGCCTCAGCCCTGGTGTCTCTGCCACGAGTCAAACAGATGGCGATCCAATCAGGAGTACAAGCAGTCCTCCTGTCACCACAATCATCCCTACGGGTGTTGATGAAGCTGGTGGGCGCATGGTGGCAGCAATAGAGGCGGTGCCGTTCGCACAATTTCGCCTCCGTCCTCTTCAGCTGGAGATTCTCCGCAGGTGGGACAAGAGGACGATCTCTCTGAATCGGCTGGTGACCCTTTCCCTACCGACCAGGGATTCCCTGCAGTGGTGGCTACAGCCACATCACTTGTCTCGGGCCGGTCCTTCATCAAACCGTCATGGTTAGTGGTGACCACCGACGCCAGTCTGAAGGGCTGGGGGGCGGTGTTCTTGCACCACAGGGCCCAAGGCCTCTGGACTCAGTCGGAGTCGGCGTTGCAGATCAACGTACTGGAGATCAAGGCGATCTATCTGGCACTCCTGGCTTTTCAGAGATTCCTCTCAGGACAACCCATTCGGGTTCAGTCCGACAATGCGACGGCCGTCGCTTATATAAATCATCAAGGAGGAACCAGGAGTGCAGAGGCTCTGGCCGAAGTCCACCGCATCCTATCCTGGACGGAGGACAACAACTGCTTGATCTCCGCAGTTCACATCCCAGGGGTCGAAAACTGGGAGGCCGACTATCTGAGCAGGCAGGGGATGGACGCCGGAGAGTGGTCTCTTCATCCAGACGTCTTCCAGGACATCTGCAGCAGATGGGGCACTCCGGACGTGGATCTGATGGCCTCACGGCTGAATCATCAGGTTCCGCAATACATGGCGAGGTCATGGGACCCCCAGTCTCTGGGAGCGGACGCCCTGATCTTGACTTGGTCCAGATTCCATCTACCATATGTGTTCCCGCCTCTGGCTCTGATTCCCAGGGTGCTGTGGAAAATCAGGTCGGAGTGCAGCGTAGCCATTCTAGTGGCTCCAGACTGGCCCAGGAGGTCCTGGTATCCGGACCTGTGGCAACTGTCAGGCGGACACAGGTGGGCTCTTCCAGAACGCGCAGATTTACTCGCGCAAGGCCCATTCTTCCACCTCAATTCCAGGGCCCTCAGATTGACTGCATGGCTCTTGAGGCCTGGCTGCTGACATCCAGGGGTTTCTCCCCTACGGTGGTTGCCACTATGAATCGGGCTAGGAAGCCAGTTTCCAGGAAGATGTACCACAGAACGTGGAAAATCTTTTTTACTTGGTGTGCCTCTGGCGGACGGTCTCCGTGGCCCTTGTCCATCCCGACGTTGTTGGCTTTCCTACAGTCGGGTTTGGAATTGGGATTATCCCTTGGCTCTTTGAAAGGTCAAGTATCAGCACTTTCTGTGCTGTTTGACAGGCGATTGGCGCTCCTCCCGAAGGTCCGTCAATTTCTGCAGGGGGTGTCACGGATGGTTCCGCCCTACAAGAGACCTCTAGACCCTTGGGACCTTAACATGGTCCTGGCGGCATTGCAGAAACCACCGTTTGAACCTCTGAGGGAAGTTTCTCTATCTCGTCTATCCCAGAAAGTGACCTTTCTGGTGGCGATTACATCTCTGAGGAGGGTCTCAGAATTGGCTGCTCTATCGTGCAAGTCACCCTTTCTGGTGGTTCACCAAGACAAGGTGGTGTTGCGTCCACGGCCAGAATTCTTGCCGAAGGTGGTTTCAACTTTCCACCTGAACCAGGAGATTGTTCTCCCATCATTTTGCCCCGCTCCCGTTCATCAGGTTGAACGCGACCTCCATACTCTGGATCTCGTGAGAGCTATACGCATTTATGTGTCTAGGACCGCCTCCTTTAGGAGTTCGGATTCCTTATTTGTTCTTACGACAGGTCGCTGTAAGGGGTCCGCGGCGTCGAAATCGACATTGGCCAGATGGATTAAGGCTTCCATCCAGGAGGTTTACCGGACTTCTGGTTTGCCTCTCCCGGTGGGATTGAAGGCTCACTCTACCAGAGCCGTAGGTGCCTCCTGGGCTTTGCGACATAGAGCGTCTGCTCTACAGGTGTGTCAGGCGGCCACTTGGTCCAGCCTGCACACTTTCTCTAAGCACTATATGGTGCATGCCCATGCCTCTGCGGATGCAAGTTTGGGCAGGCGGGTTCTCCAGGCGGCGGTTGCCCACCTTTAAAAGGGAACCATGTGTTATCCGTCTTGTTGAGGAACTCTTCCCGCCCTGGGGTATTGCTTTAGGACATCCCCATTGTCTGGGTCTCCCATTATGATGACCAGAAAAAAGAGAATTTTGTTTACGTACCGTAAATTCTTTTTTCTTTAATCATCAATGGGAGACCCAGCACCCACCCAGTTGTTCCTTTGCATGTTTTGCATTTGCTCTGTTCTCTGTTGAGACAGTGTTTGCCGGGTTGTTGAACCGTTTGTGCACGGCATTCTTCCCGATGTTTCGGGTGTGGTTTATTTCCTCCTCGCAGCTTGTAGACCAAACTGAGGATGTTCCCTGCGGTAGGGGTTTATAAGCGGAGGAGGCGGTGTCTACAAACTTGTAGTACCTAGTGTGACCTCCGGAGGGCAGTGCCCTAAACCCCATTGTCTGGGTCTCCCATTGATGATTAAAGAAAAAAGAATTTACGGTACGTAAACAAAATTCTCTTTTTTATCCCATTGTGTGCATTGCTTTTGTTGTGGCACCAGTATTGATATTGCTTTTATCGTGGTAAATATCTCTTAATTCATCTTGGCTTGTGACACATAGAACCAGCTTTCTACCAGCAGCTCAGTCCCTTTTATTTTTAGATACACAATTTAGGAGGAGCGCTAGTGTTTTCTTATTGTACCGCAAATTCTGTTAACAAGTCAACAAGACTCCCCCAGAATGGCGTAGGACGGTATGCCACATGATTAACCAATGTTAGTACAATTATTACAAGAAACAGTTAAACTAAAGCACATGCTAGATTGCACACACGCTATTGGCCATATGCACGTTGGCCTTTTATTGAGGAAATTGTTCATTGCCTATTTTAACTCGCAACCATTTCCTACCAATTTAGCTTATAAATGGTTTGAGCTGAATGGACAAACTGCTCTGGAAAACATCAGAATTAATATTCAAATCCTGCTAATTACTCAGAACTGCCACTAGTGAAGCAGAATCTAACATCACAGACCCCTAGAAGACGGAAGACATATAGACAGACTAGGTTCATTAAAGGTGATGCTGCATTTCTACACTTTTTAACGTAATTGTCAAGTTATTTTTTTCTACCGAAAAGGTAAAGACAGCTGTACTCCACTCACTACTCCTCACCCACCAGCTACCGCCTCGAGTCTTTGTAATTATGACTGTAGATGACGTGCCACTGCAGTCAATCACTAAGCTTAGCAGTCTGATGCCATCTACATTAGTATCACCGCTGAGCCTAGTGTTTGGCTGTAGTTTTGATACTATCACTGTTTTATCTGCCGCAGCTCTCCCAGTTCTCTAAATGCTGAGCTCTTTAACCTCGCACATGACACCGACTGGCGACTTTCTGCCTATGCAGTGTACAATGGGGGTACATAGAGCAAGAGGACTGCCTGGCACTTGAGAACTAGTTCTCAGCTAGCCCCAGTAAGTGACACATTGTTGGAATCGGGGTCTCTTTCTCTACATTATGCTACTGTCGAATGAAATAGCATAAACCTATTGACAGATTCCTATTACGGAGTTTGATGCATTTTAAATCAATGCTCTGGGGATAAAGACTAACATATGGATTGCCGGTCTTAAGAAAACGTGCCCCAATATTTCCTTATTCTGTATATCGCAAATAGGCAACAAGCATTAAAAGGGGCTGCTGATCTATATGAATAGTGGTGATGATACAAGGTCCTGTAAGAAAGGAATAGGAATATGCTTAGACTATTTTTAATGTTTTCTACATGACATCTTATGAGCACAGGAAATATCTCATTAATCAAGTAATTGGTCATGTGATCAGAGGGGATTTGTACTAGTAGCTGCAGTGTTTAACCAGACATTGTCCAGCTTCAGACCCTTCAAATGCAACAAGTGGTTCATAAGCTTTCACTACATCAATTCATGCGCCACTTTCTGCCCTTATTTGCCTCGTTGATTTCTATTAACAGGTCCTGTTACAATATAGTTGATTAGGGCTGTAGAATATAATGTTCCTTTCATATTGGATACTACAACCTTAATGTCGACGTTTCAGATTGTATATTTCTTTCCTGGTGTGAGGCATAATGACATTATAGTTGACCTTGTCACTACATGTTCTCTTTGTATCCCCATGTTCTAGTCACTGCTTGTCACACACAGATCTAATCTACTGAAGTAGAGAAAAACAAATGCAGAATCTACATGAATCTTGAGACCTAGATACATTTTATCTTCTATTATCTGGAGTCTGATAACAGAGGAGTGAAGGAAGGAAAATGGATGCTAATATTAACTGCTTAATGACTAGTCTTAGCATTGGTGGCCTGTATATACAGTGCCTACAAGTAGTCTTCAACCCCCTGCAGATTTAGCTGGTTGACACATGCGGAATTAACTTGGCATTGTGACATTTGGACTGTAGATCAGCCTGGAAGTGGGAATGCACTGCAGCCAAAAAGAATTTTTTTATTTATTTATTTTTTTTTAAAGCGTTAAAAGTTAATTCAGAGGGTCATTTATTATTCAACCCCTCAAACCACCAGCATTCTGTTTGGTCCCCCTAAAGTATTAAGAAGTAGTTCAGGCACAAAGAACAATGAGCTTCTTATGTGTGGATTAATTATCTCTTTTGCCAGCCTTTTCTGACTATTTAAGACCCTACTCAAACTTGTGAACAGCACTCATACATGGTCAACATGGGAAAGACAAAGGAGCATTCCAAGGCCATCAGAGACAAGATCGTGGAGGGTCACAAGGCTGGCAAGGGGTACAAAATCCTTTCCAAGGAGTTGGGCCTACCTGTCTCCACTGTTGGAGCATCATCCGGAAGTGGAAGGCTTATGGAACTACTGTTAGCCTTCCACGGCCTGGACAGCCTTTGAAAGTTTCCTCCCGTGCCGAGGCCAGGCTTGTCCGAAGAGTCAAGGCTAACCCAAAGGACAACAAGGAAGGAGCTCCGGGAAGATCTCATGGCAGTGGGGACATTGGTTTCAGTCAATACCATAAGTATCGTACTCCACCACAATGGTCTCCGTTCCAGACGAGCCCGTAAGGTACCTTTACTTTCAAAGCGTCATGTCAAGGCTCGTCTACAGTTTGCTCATGATCACTTGGAGGACTCTGAGACAG
This sequence comes from Allobates femoralis, assembly GCA_033576535.1. Lineage (NCBI taxonomy): Eukaryota > Metazoa > Chordata > Amphibia > Anura > Aromobatidae > Allobates > Allobates femoralis. The sequence goes on from JARQOC010000009.1 coordinate 19,241,330, forward strand.
ACTGGTTCAAGGTTCTATGGTCTGATGAGACCAAGATCGAGATCTTTGGTGCCAACCACACACGTGACGTTTGGAGACTGGATGGCACTGCATACGACCCCAAGAATACCATCCCTACAGTCAAGCATGGTGGTGGCAGCATCATGCTGTGGGGCTGTTTCTCAGCCAAGGGGCCTGGCCATCTGGTCCACATCCATGGGAAGATGGATAGCACGGCCTACCTGGAGATTTTGGCCAAGAACCTCCGCTCCTCCATCAAGGATTTTAAGATGGGTCGTAATTTCATCTTCCAACAAGACAACGATCCAAAGCACACAGCCAAGAAAACCAAGGCCTGGTTCAAGAGGGAAAAAATCAAGGTGATGGAGTGGCCTAGTCAGTCTCCTGACCTTAACCCAATTGAAAACTTGTGGAAGGAGCTCAAGATTAAAGTCCACATGAGACACCCAAAGAACCTAGATAACGTGGAGAAGATCTGCATGGAGGAGTGGGCCAAGATAACTCCAGAGACCTGTGCCGGCCTGATCAGGTCTTATAAAAGACGATTATTAGCTGTAATTGCAAACAAGGGTTATTCCACAAAATATTAAACCTAGGGTTGAATAATAATTGACCCACACTTTTATTTTTAAAATTTATTAAAATTCAACTGAGCAACATAACTTTTTGGTTTGTAAGATTTATGCTTCTGTTAATAAATCCTACTCTCGTTTGCAGTTTGAAGGCTCTAACTTATTTGCATCTTATCAAACCACCTAAATCTGCAGGGGGTTGAAGACTACTTGTAGGCACTGTACTTTTAAACTCTTTTGATGTACATATCAAGTTATCAAACTCATTTTTGGGAACAAAAATGGAAAACATATTATATCAGAATTTCAGGAGCAATCCTCTTATGACACTGAGTCCTTGCAGACAGGGTCCTCTACCCTCCTGTACCTGTCTGGGCCTTGTATTGTTTGTAATTAATTGTACCGTATATATTCGCGTATACGCCGAGTTCTTCAGGCCAAAAATTGGGCTGAAAAGTCCCCCCCCCCTCGGCTTATACGCGAGTCACTCAGTTTTTGCTGTGGGGGTGGGGCTGTGGCTGGAGGAGGCAGGAGGGGGCCGCAGTGACCACGGGCGGTCACGTGGGGCCGCCTCAGTGTAATGAATATGCACGGCATCCCCCTGTCCATCAGTGGCTGGGGGATGCCGTGCATATTGCACTACATTGGCCCCCAGCAGTGGTACACAGCCGCCCCTCCTTATTATGTGTCCCCCAGGCTGCGGCACCTGTTAAAATAACAAACCTTTCATACATCACCTTTCCGGCGCCGCTCCTGGCTTCTTCCTGCTTGTGCCGGTGTCATGTGACCGGGCGCAGCTGATGACTTCATCTCCTGCGCCCGGTCACAGCAGTAGAAGCCGGCACAAGCAGGAAGAAGCCGGGACCGGAGGAGCTGTGCCGGAAAGGTGATGTATAAAATGTTTGTTATTTTGACAGGTGCCGCAGCCTGGGGGACACATAATAAGGAGGGGGGGCTGTGTATTACTGCTAGGGGCCAGTATACAACCACTGGGGGCCTGTATACATCTGCATAGAAGCCTGTATACCACTGCACAGGGAGCCTGTATACCACTGCAAAGGGGCCTGTATACCACTGGGGGCCTGTATACTTCTGCATAGGGGCCTGTATACCACTGCACAGGGGCCTGTATACCACTGCACAGGGGCCTGTATACCACTGCACAGGGGCCTGTATACCACTGCAAAGGGGCCTGTATACCATTACTGAGGGGTGCTATATACCAGTGACGGGGGGCTATATAATAGGATGGGGGTCTGCTGCATTTCATACCCTAGGCTTATACGCGAGTCAATAACTTTTACCAGCTTTTGGGGGCAAAAGTAGGGGGGTCAGCTTATACACGGGTCGGCTTATACACGAGTATATACGGTACTTGTTTTTATTATGTATACCTCCCCTATTTACATGTAAAACACCATGGAATAAATGGTGCTATAACAATAAATAATATTATGTTATGTTTATCACTACTGTTTAATTCTTAGTGTAGAATGTGACATATCTCGTGTATTTGAGACTATCGTTTTTGGGGCCGATTTATCAAAATGTGTGCACCAGAATTCTGGTATAAAACAGTTTGAAATTTAAAAAAAAAAATTTTGTAAAGGAATTCTTCATTGTGGAGAACTTGTGCAACTTTTCTTTAGTATTTACGCCAAGCACTTTAATTTTTTGAAGAGTGGGTGGAGCTTAGCTGGAGGGACATGGCGGAAGATGGCACCCATTATGTGATAGTTTAGTTGATTGTTGTCTCTGGGGGTGTGTACTTCTTCCCTTGCTTGAGGTCAACTAATCATAAGACGCCATACAGGAGAGAAAGAACATGCCCTCCTCTCCTCGCTGATCTCTGCAGCTATCGTGTAGAAATACAGCAGAGCCGAGTTATGTATCATTACAAACACTTCCTGATCTCATCTCACAGCAGTCAGCGTGGGTGAAAAAGTGAAATCTGACAGCACCAAGATCTCAAAGTGTTTGTAATTCTACATAATAAAGAAATTGGAAACAAAAAGCTATTGCGACAAAAAACTGTGTGCAGGACTCATCTGTGTTATAATTAATTGCCTCTTGCCATGCAAGAGATGGAGTTCCCGCCCCTCTCTGGGCCCTGCACACACAGCCCCGTCGCCTTCATTCCACTTCAGACACAGGTCATGCTGGCTCCTGCTTACTGGTAAGTATTCACACCAGTCAGGTTTTTAATACAACAGTTAGGACCGCGTCTGAGATGGGTACACTTTGAAGATAGTGACGTGGCTTAAAATAACTTTTTCTGCGCAAAAAAACGGATTAACTAAGTACCCTGTATTTGTTATACCATTTTTATACTGCACTTGCATTTTAATATTTTTAGGGCCCTTTCACATCAGCGTTTTTTTAAATTTGCGGCAGATGCGGTGAAAAAACCGCATCTGCCGCAACTGCCGCATAACGGTTCCACTTGCGGCACGGTTGCGGTTTTTTCCATAGGAAGTATAGGGGGACTTGCGGCAGATGCGGCAAGTGCGGTATTGCACTTGCGGCAGGTGCGGCAGAGAAAAAAAACCGCGGCTTACTGCGGTTTTTTTCTCTGCCGCACCTGCCGCAAGTGCAATACCGCACTTGCCGCATCTGCCGCAAGTCCCCCTATACTTCCTATGGAAAAAACCGCAACCGTGCCGCAAGTGGAACCGTTATGCGGCAGTTGCGGCAGATGCGGTTTTTTCACCGCATCTGCCGCAAATTTAAAAAAACGCTGATGTGAAAGGGCCCTTACTGCAGTGTACTGTTGTTTTTTGTCGCAATAGCTTTTTGTTTCCAATTATGCTGGCGGTGTGAACAGGCTCTTACAGACCTGTTCTCTGTGTGCAGGACTCATCTGTGTTATAATAAAGAAATGTATGAGCTGACAACTGTGTCATCATTCCTCTAAAGAATATGCCATGTTGCTACATATTGTCAGCACTGATTGAACAGGGACAAAAGTATTGGCACCCTCAGCCTAATACTTAGTTGCACAACCTTTAGCCAAAATAACTGCGATCAACTGCTTCCGGTAACCATCAATGAGTTTCTTACAATGCTCTGCTGGAATTTTAGACCATTCTTCTTTGGCAAACTGCTCCAGGTCCCTGATATTTGAAGGGTGCCTTCTCCAAACTGACAGTTTTAGATCTCTCCACAGGTGTTCTATGGGATTCAGGTCTGGACTCATTGCTGGCCACCTTAGAAGTCTCCAGTGCTTTCTCTCAAACCATTTTCTAGTGCTTTTTGAAGTGTGTTTTGGGTCATTGTCCTGCTGGAAGACCCATGACCTCTGAGGGAGACACAGCTTTTTCACACTGGGCCCGACATTATGCTGCAAAATTTGTTGTAGTCTTCAGATACACGCTCAAGTAGTCCAGTGCCAGAGGCAGCAAAGCAACCCCAAAACATCAGGGAACCTCCGCCATGTTTGACTGTAGGGACCGTGTTCTTTTCTTTGAATGCCTCTTTTTTTCTCCTGTAAACTCTATGTTGATTCCTTTGCCCAAAAAGCTTTACTTTTGTCTCATCTGACCAGAGAACATTCTTCCAAAACGTTTTAGGCTTTCTCAGGTAAGTTTTGGCAAACTCCAGCCTGGCTTTTTATGCCTCGGAGTAAGAAGTGGGGTCTTCCTGGGTCTCCTACCATACAGTCCCTTTTCATTCAGACGCCGACGGATAGTACGGGTTGACACTGTTGTACCCTCGGACTGCAGGGCAGCTTTAACTTGTGTGGATGTTAGTTGAGGTTCTTTATCCACCATCCGCACAATCTTGCGTTGAAATCTCTTGTCAATGTTTCTTTTCCGTCCACATCTAGGGAGGTTAGCCACAGTGCCATGGGCTTTAAACTTCTTGATGACACTGCGCACGGTAGACACAGGAACATTCAGGTCTTTGGAGATGGACTTGTAGCCTTGAGATTGCTCATGCTTCCTCACAATTTGGTTTCTCAAGTCCTCAGACAGTTCTTTGGTCTTCTTTCTTTTCTCCATGCTCAATGTGGTACACACAAGGACACAGGACAGAGGTTGAGTCAACTTCAATCCATGTCAACTGGCTGCAAGTGTGAGTTATTGCCAACACCTGTTAGGTGCCACAGGTAAGTTACAGGTGCTGTTAATTACACAAATTAGAGAAGCATCACATGATTTTTCTAAGGGTGCCAATACTTTTGTCCACCCCCTTTTTTATGTTTGGTGTGGAATTAGATCCAATTTGGCTTTAGGACAATTCTTTTTGTGTTTTTTCATTGAAGACAAAGTAAATGAAGATAATAATGCCAAATAATTTGTGATTGCAATCATTTTCAGGAAGAAACTGAGTATTATCTGACAGAATTGCAGGGTGTCAATACTTTTGGCCACAACTGTATTCAGACAATTCCAGGAGTAATAATAGAGGTATGGCATAACACAAAGTTCTAACAGAGATGTTACTGAGTAGCAATGCAGGGCCTCTAGAAAAAGGAGAGACAATTCAAGAAATAGATACGTTTGCCATGCCGCAGCTTCTGTTACTTGTAGCCCTTACAATTAAGCTCTATACTCCAGGAAAGCTTTGTAATATGTATTTAATTATCATGAGGCAGACAGCAAAACTCTTCACTCTGCTGACAGATCCGCAGAATGACAATGTGCCCCCTGTGTGCCGATCAGACTCCAGCACACCCAGATCATTCAATATGTTATTACCAGCGAAGCACAATCCATGTGTTTGAAGGTAAATGTGGGAGAACTTTTCCCATAGATCCCGAGCTGCTGGGCGCTGACCGCGGTTACCCTCTCCCCATCACTGGCACTAACCACACAGCGATTTGTCAATGCAGGCAGAATTTTAATAGACCCTGAAACATTGACTGAAGAAAAAAATTACAAGGGGAAAAACTTCAGAAAGAAAAAGAAAACACTCCCAGGCTTATCCTCTACACATTTCTACAGATTTAAATAAGCCTGTTATGGAGAAAAATAATAAAAGCCGAAGCCCCTGCACCATGAGAGCGCACTGGGGGGAGCGGACTGAATGAACACAAATCCTTCTCCGGATCGCAGTGTTGTGCGGTTGCTATTTAGCTGTGATCAGACAACATTTGTGCCTTTCATCTGTGGCTGCAGCCAGGCGCTGCTGCGATGGAAATGATCTCAGTCTAGTGGGGCATCCTTGCTCGTACAAATAAATAGCAGCAGCAGAACAAATAGATGTGTAATGAGATGTCTGTTTCCTTGCAGAAATCCCAGTACATGTCAGTTTACAGGAAAGAAGTGACCTTTAGCACGGGGGATATTAACCATACAGTCCACTCATCTGCTGCCAAGGTACAGAGGACCAATACTAAAAGGAAAAATAAGGGCGGGGGGAGGAATGATAACTGCAAACATTACAGGGTTAATAACCCTTCCACAACCCGAGCATAACAGGAAAGCAGTAAAAGTGTGAGACATGACCTGGAAGCTCAGCCAGGTATGCAAAAATAACACCAACCTCTGGTGGGATCCACTCCACTGGACCAACCTCAAGAACTAAAAATAACAAGTCCTGCAAGGTAACCTGGATATTACAGGATCAGTAAAATTCCACTAGATTCTAGGTGAGACTACTGAATTAGGTTTATTGATAAAATTATAAAAACATCAAAAAAACACATAAAAGGGCTATGGAATACATACAAAGCAGGAGCAGTGCATAGTAATGGCCAAAAGATGGCACCAACACACCATAGGTATATAGTAAGGCAAAGTGTCCACACTATTTTGTTGCAGAAATTTCCACACTATACCTGCAGCTTATGGCAAAAAATGCACCAAATCTGCAGTGTGGAAACAGTTCAAATTTGTGCCCTGCGTTTTTCATCAATCAATGACCTGAACGGCTGAAAAAATCCGCTGCAAGAATTGACGCTGCAGATTTTTTTCCGCAGCAAAATCTGCACCTTTTCTGCAGCGGAGGAAAATGCAGCATAGGCACAACACTACTTCAGAATTCCCATAGACTTTGTTGGCTTGTCTGCAGCAGAATCCGTGCCAAAAATGCAAAATCCACAGTGTAGGCACAATCCCTAATTGTATAGTATAGACTAATGCTGTAATGTAAAAATCACTGTGGCAATCAACCAAATTAACACTAATACAGAAACAGTCATGAAATAACAAGTACAAAACAATACCTGTAAGTGAAATGGTGCCCTTCACCCAACACACGTTTCAGCAGCGTACCTTCTTCCAGTCTTGCCCCAGTGATTTTTAGTACAATTACAGCCTTAGTCTACTCTACACTATAACTACCCATGGCGTGTTGCTGCCATCTTTTGGCCATCTCTATGTACTGCTCCTGGTTTATATTTATTCCATAATTCTTTTGTCTTTTTTATTGTAGTTATAGTTGTATTAATAAAATTATTGTTCTTACAATGTCAATTCTAATGTTATATATAATGTCACTAGATGGTGGTCCGATTCTAACACATCGGGTATTCTAGAATATGTATGTAGTTGACATACTGTGACTGACAGAACTTGTTCAGTCAACGTGAGTGAACTATATATATTATATTACATAGAGTTGCAGATACTCTGCTGCAAATTGCACCCTCATCGTAGACAGGTGATGGAGGGTATAGATGGTGTCCGCCCACTTGGTGGTGGGGTAGGTGGACAAGGAGGACTTGGGTGTCAGCGATAGGACTCGTCGTGCCTGAAGTCACTTTGTCGCAGTCGACGAGCAAACAGACCTTGGCCAATGTTTGTACTAAGAACTTCAGAATTAAAAGATAAGATTTTGAGTTTTTTCAGAAAATTGTAAGTTTTTAAAACTTTTTTCTCAACCACATGGCTTATAGCATTATGGTGATAGCTGTGTGCTGCAAGGAATTTTTTCTATTATATATATATATAATAATATATATAAACAATGCTATGGTATATGGGGTACATTACAGTACACGTATAGCAGCACTATAGCGTATGGCGGTACATTACAGCACACGTATAGCAGCGCTATGGTATATTACAGTACATGTATAGCAGCGCTATGGTATATGGCAGTACATTACAGCACATGTATAGAAGCGCTATAGTATATGGCGGTACATTACAGCACACGTATAGCAGCACTATGGTATATTACAGCACATGTATAGCAGCGCTATGGTATATGGCGGTACATTACAGCACATGTATAGCAGCACTATGGTATATGACCGTACATTACAGTAAATGTACAGCAGCGCTATGGTATATGGCGGTACATTATAGTACATGTATAGCAGCATTATGTTATATGGCGATACTCCGCTCCCCGCATCCCACAACCCCCCCGCTCCTCCACAGTAAAAGTAAAAAAAAAAAAATCCTCAGTGAGGATACTCACCTGTCCGCCGGCTCGCTCCACCTCCGTCTTCTAGGTCCCACAGGCCTTTAGGACCTGTCGTTGCCTGGGAAACCGATCAGCTGATCAGTCACATGACTGCTAACTGCTGGGGGGGTGGAAGTCAAGATGGTGGCAGGATGGAGCCGAAGGTGCAGGATGGAGCGAGCGGGGCAGGATGGATGCGGTGGGGGCAGGATGGATGCAAGGGGGGGCAGGATGGATGCAAGGGGGACGGGACGACAGGATGGAGATGGGGGGGGAGGGGGCAGGACGGAGGCGGGGAAGGCATGGAGCCGGCAGGGCATGGAGCCAGGGGGGCCGAATGGTGACGGGAGGGCAGGATGGAACAGGCGGGGGGGGGGCAGGATGAATGCGGGGGGGTGTCAGGAAGGAAGGAGCAGGCGGGACGGAGCTTGGGGGGGGGGGGGGTAGGATGGAGCCGGGGGGGGGAGCGGTCAGGCAGGATGGTGGGGGGGGGCAGGATGGCCAGGATCCCCCTCGCCCCCCTCTGTTCTCAACCGTAGCGTTGCACTGTGTACAACGATATGTGACAGAGCAGGCTGTGTGACGTCACATCAGCCTGCCCTGTCACATGACCGCTGTACATGGAGAAGACGGGTGAGAACAGCAGGAGGCGTGGAGGGAGGCAGGAAGGTGAGGAGGGAGGCGGCGGGTACTGATGCCGGGGGTCGCCGTGGCCGTACATGTAGCCTGGCGACAGGTGTCGCCAGGTTACAGCTACTGTATAGTCTTCTAATTTTGAGTGTGCGCGGCTTTTTGCATACGCGGCACTCACTGGTTGCCGCTGCTAGTGACAGCCAATGAGCGCTGGCACGCGATTTCCGAACAGACAGAGAACATTAGGAGATTATATAGTAGATATATATTTATTATAATGTTCTTATAATTTCTTAAGTGCTCTTTTTCTCCTTTATATATATATATTATATATGTTTGCATTGACTAGCATAGTTATAGGTACAGTCTCCAATTATTATCTTATTAATTTGTCTGCCCTTTCTGGGGCATTTATAATGCTATATTGCTTTATTAGTTTTTGTGTGCCTTGCCAATAGATGTTATTTAGTTTCCAAATGCAGAACCCCATTATAGTTAATGGGGTCCGTTAGGCAATGTTCACATCCTTTATTTCAGACGGTCAGCACTTCCATTATTCTCCTGACTGAGGAAAACAATGGAAATAACCAAAAAGCCGAACTGTGCTGGTGCCAAATATATTGCTTCACCAGACTGAGAAAATGGATCAGTGACCACAGGAGGTTCCAGGAATCAATGCTAGCACCCTGTAACCTACTAATTGGGATGATAATCCTAATGAAGCATACAAGAGAAACTAATTTGGGACAGACTTCTGATTTTACTCGCTTTCCTCAATTAGCTCTCAGTGAGGAAGTCAGCTGAAAACATTCCCATCAGACAGTAATAACCTACTGAGATGGAAATACTAAGTCGTTAGTTAGCCTATTTGTGACCACTAGATGGCAGATCATTACTGCAAAATAAAGCAGCCATGGCCGTATTTAGCTCACTACCCCAGGCGCTGACACAAAATATGCCCCAATTTACACGATAGAGGCAATTCATCACTGCAGTTACAGCAGCTTTTGCAACTACATTTAAATAATTACATCCTCCGCTTTGCTGACACAACATTTCTCTGTAATGTGCCTGGAAAAGAGGGACTCGTCCTTCCTAAACCTTCCCCTACGTTTCATCCTAGAAGATTGGTGGTGAACGGTACATGTTCTGTACTGAGAGATAAGCGTGTACAACTCTTCATCCTGCATAAGCCTCAACAGCAAATAAATATCTTGTCACTAACACTAACATACAAATAACAATGTAAGGCTAATAAGGCACGTATCATACCAATATGTACCACTATAAAGCAGAAGAAATTACCATTACATATAGACAATTTCACCATTAATACAAAATAATGACTAAATCATACCACTACATTTACATGACCAACATTCACTGAACACCTTGTGAAATATTTGGCTATTTGTAACAATTTGTGTTACAATCACCATATAATAACTAATTGCATCACACAGTGAACACATAGCAGTTCGAGGCCGCTATCACACGTCCGTGCAAAAAAAAAAAAAAAAAAAACAACACGCGTGTGCGAGGGTCTGTTTACTGCATCCGTGTGTCCGGCATCTTTGTGTCATTTGTATACTGTCCATGTGGCATATGGACAGCATGACTTTGGATACTTGGGTATCTCCGATGCTGTTGTTCCCACTTGCTCATGGGTCCAGTGCAGTGAATGTTCATGAGCGACACCCAAGAGAGACTGTAGAGGGCATCATCGCCAGAGACAGGCAAGTATAAAAATCCATTTATTTCACTGACATGCGTTTTTTCAGGTATGTGGCGCACAGATCACATCAGTGTGTGATCCGTGTGGCATCTGCGCTGCCAGCCAAAAACAGACATGACACTGTGTGCAGCACATGGACGTGTGACTTAACACCAGTGTACGTGTGTCCAGTATGTGGCAAGACAAGACACCACGCGTACCAGAGGCACAGATGTCTGAATGAAGCCATACACAGATGAAGACCATACAAGGGAGCATAGCACTGACAAGACGTAACCAGAGAGAGAATACTTGGTGCCTCACAGGTGAGGGGTTCTCTAATTGTAGACATTTTCTTAAAGGGATACTCTGAGAAATGTAATAAAAATAATAAAGTATATTTACATTTTACTAAATCCCTTTATTACACAAAAATGTAGCAAAATGTTCTCTTTAGTTCATGCACTAAACATATCTACTCCCTGCAGTTTCCCAGCCATACCACATCTTAGGACGGGCTGCATTAAGACATCTGCTCAAGCCAGACAAATGTTAGGTATCATCAGATACATGAAAGGGATCCCACCAGTCTTAAATTAATAATCCTAGAACAAATAAGTGAGGAAGTACATGATAGGATTGAGAAATTAAATAAGAAAGAAATGTATTGGATTTTTAAAATGGGTACATTGGCACCGGAGGGCCTTAATCTCTCAATAGAGAATAATATATAAACCCATAATTACCATTTGCAGAAGTCATCTTTTAAGATTAGATCGTTAGTATAGATTTCATGATGTTTTAATAATTTGTATATGTATTTTTTATATGTAATTTTTTTATATGAAATTTTTAGATTAAGTTTTTATATGTAATTTTCATGTGAATTTTTTAAGTGTAATAATTATGTGTATCTAATAGGTGGATTTTGTTTAATAATATTGTGATGTTTTTACTATCTTGAATTTTTAATGTATTCCTGGATGAATAGTTATGTTTTTGTCACAAAAGAACGGGCAGTTGTGCAATAGAATAAAAAGGGCTCGTATTGTGCATTAAATAGAACTGCTTATATAGCCATTTAGACATTTGGATAGGAAAGGGTTAAAAAAAAAAAAAAAAAAAAAAAAAAAAAAAAGGTATTTTAAACCTAAAAGCAAGGGATTGGTTAATGGAGGATTTATAAGGATACCAAATGTAAGGTCTGATATCCACTTGAGGAAGACGCCCTGAGCGTCGAAACATGTTGTGGGAGAGACCTAGTGTGATTTGAACAATCAACTTACAGGTAAAATACTTGTTGAAGTGTAGCTGTCTTCATATCCCAGCGCTCACCCAAACATCGTTTTATTCCAAATGTTAGGTGAGGACAGTGTCCTGTCAGGTATCATGAATGTGCATGCCTCTGTTCCACTGAACCTGACAGGACACGTGGAGGAGCGGAGTGCAAACTAAAGCAGGAGAACCTTTATAGCTGACAGAGTGAACATTTAATCTCATCAGCCTGGCAGGTTTATTGAAAGCAGGATGACGGCAGGGAGCTACTGGAATAAACTATACAACCCGTCCTCTGTTCGTCCTGTCAGGTTTAGTGCACAGAGGAATTGACACAATACCCGACAGGACGCTGCCCTCTCCCTGTCTGTCTCAAGCAGATGTCTTTATGCAGCATGTCCTAAAACGTGGGATGGGGGGGGGGGGGGAGGAACTGCTGGGAGCTGACATATCTCAAATACTGATAGTGCACTAAATTAAGATGACCTTTATTTTGCTACATTTTTGTGTGAATAGTAAAATTTAAATGTACTTTGAGTTGTTTATTTTTATTGCACATCTCAGTACCCCTTTAGGTTTTTATTTCTGTGTCCATCCCAGAACTCTGTACTTTCATTGATTGCAGTTTGCTGCCGAGATATTCATCTCACTTTTGGATTGTATCCCATCTCTACCCTGCAAAGTAACCCCTTCCTTTAGTGTGGCCACCTTGTGGCCATCAACAATCTTATCTTATAGACTCCTAAGCCACCCCATACACATTTCATAGCTCTGTCATCTAAAACACTGGCTTGGCCTGATCTTGTCTCACTTGATTCTTAGGGTACCTTTACACGTCGCAACATTGCATGCAATTTCACTGGCAATTTGCTGGTTGCAGTGAAATCATGGACACATTGTTACATTTGTACTTGGCAACAAAATGGAACAATGTGTCCATGATTTCACTGCAACCAGTAAGTTGCAAGTGAAATTGCTTGCAATGTTGCGACGTGTAACGGTACACAGCAGCACTCAGTTTGCACACCACTCCTGTTGTGAGAGAGCCAGTGTTGGACATCTAATTTAAAGAACAAAAGGACCGACAGTCAAGAATCAGACACACCAGATCCTTGTCTTTCCCTACAATCATCTGTTGCGGGCTTCCATACACATTGTCTGAACTCATAAACCCATGCGTGTGTATGGGGGGCCCTTATCCCTCACTGTGGAGCGGGGAGATATCTGAATGACTACTCCAAAAAAAGAATTATATCTATGACCAACTTAAGACATGACTTCAGTATTAGCTAATAACCGCCCCCCATCTGCAGACAGATCTGTCAGCGCAGAGCAGGATGTCTCTGCTTTGCTAATACCGAGCCATCGTCCTACCACAGCCAAAAATAATCTATTGCTAACTTTATTAGTCTAAAATGGATTGGAAAAAAAAAAGGAAAAGTGTGAAAAATAAAACATAAAAAAATATTGTTCTAAATATATTTCAAGGAAAAGATGTAGATCAACAACCTAAGGCTGTTCTCCAAATTAAAAAGTAACATCCCTATCAATCATCAAAACCAGAGCAAGTGAATGTAATAAACAGGTCACAGCTGCCATCTAGTGGCCATACAAAGAATTACATTCTTCGGATTGATGCATAGTCTTGAAGGGGCTCTTTATAACGATTCCCTGACAGCCTATCTTTAGGGATCCACACATTTCTGGTGGTCCAAAGGATATGGTCAAGTATGTACGGTACACAGTTTTTTACATTAATTTTTCCTGCTGAAAAGAAAAAACATCTAAAAACCATTTGTGTTTTTTGGAGCTTTTTTTGATGTGGCTTTTGATAAGGCTGCTTTCACATCGGCGTTTTACGCTGATTACGGCAGTTGCGGTGAAAAAAACGCAACTGCCGCGATTACCGCATAACGGCCGAACTTGCGGTTCACTTGCGGCAAGCCCCTATGTCTATGGGGCCTGCGGCAGGTGCGGTTTCAGCACTTGCGGCAGGTGCGGACGCGAAAAAACTGCGGCATACCGCAGTTTTTTTTCGCGGCTGCACCTGCCGCACACTTACTGCAAGCCCCATAGACATTGTATGGGGCTTGCTGCAAGTGTGCCACGATCGCGGCCGTTACGCGGTAATCGCGGCAGTTGCGTTTTTTTCACCGCAACTGCCGCGATCAGCGTAAAACGCTGATGTGAAAGCAGCCTAATATTATGATATCTATCAATATGCTGTGCTTAATTACACACTAGTGATGGGAGTTATGAGCTTAAAATCAAACCATTTCTTTTCTTTAAAAGTCGTAGCTTGTATTGAGCAGTGCAAGATCTCAGCAGGGAGGAGGGACACTGAGGAGCTAAGGGAATAGCGATAGAATTCAAATTTCATGAGGTTTATATGGCCATTCTGAGGGTACCGTTACACGTCGCAACATTGCATGCAATTTGCTGGTTGCAGTGAAATCATGGACACATTGCTGTGTACAAATGGAACAATGTGTCCATGATTTCACTGCAACCAGCAAATTGCATGCAATGTTGCGACGTGTAACGGTACCCTAACATGGATTATCAACGTAAATAAAGAGAATTTTGTTTACGTACCGTAAATTCTTTTTTCTTGAATCATCAATGGGAGACCCAGACAATGGGTTTAGGGCGCTGCCCTCCGGAGGTCACACTAGGTACTACAAGTTTGTAGCACCGCCTCCTCCGCTTATAAACCCCCACCGTAGGAGACATCCTCAGTTTAGTCCATAAGCTGCGAGGAGAAATAAACCACACCCGAAACATCGGGAAGAATGCCGTGCACAGACGGTGTAACAACCCGGAAACACTGTCTCAACAGAGAACAGATCAAATGCAAACATGCAACAGAACAACTGGGTGGGTGCTGGGTCTCCCATTGATGATTCAAGAAAAAAGAATTTACGGTACGTAAACAAAATTCTCTTTTTTCTGATCATCATAATGGGAGACCCAGACAATGGGGATGTCCTAAAGCAATACCCCAGGGCGGGAAGAGTTCCTCAACAAGACGGATAACACATGGTTCCCTTTTTAAAGGTGGGCAACCGCCGCCTGGAGAACCCGCCTGCCCAAACTCGCATCCGCAGAGGCATGGGCATGCACCATATAGTGCTTAGAGAAAGTGTGCAGGCTGGACCAAGTGGCCGCTTGACACACCTGTAGAGCAGAAGCTCGATGTCGCAAGGCCCAAGAGGCACCTACAGCTCTAGTAGAGTGTGCCTTCAACCCCACCGGGAGAGGCAAACCAGAAGACCGGTAAGCCTCCTGAATGGGAGCCTTGATCCATCTGGCCAAGGTCGACTTTGAAGCCGCGGACCCCTTACAGCGACCCATCGTGAGGACAAATAAGGAATCCGAACTCCTAAAGGAGGCGGTCCTGGACACATAAATGCGTACAGCTCTCACGAGATCCAGAGTATGGAGGTCGCGCTCAACCTGATGAACGGGAGCGGGGCAAAATGATGGGAGAACAATCTCCTGGTTCAAGTGGAATGTTGAAACCACCTTCGGCAAAAATTCAGGCCGTGGGCGCAACACCACCTTGTCCTGGTGAACCACCAGAAAGGGTGACTTGCACGAAAGTGCAGCCAATTCTGAGACCCTTCTCAGAGACGTAATCGCCACCAGAAAGACCACCTTCTGGGACAGACGAGAGAGAGAGAGATGTCTCTCAGTGGCTCGAACGGCGGTTTCTGCAATGCCGCTAGGACCATGTTGAGGTCCCAAGGGTCCAGGGGCCGCCTGTAGGGCGGAACCACCCGAGACACCCCCTGCAGAAATTGGCGGACCTTCGGGAGGAGCGCCAAGCGCCTGTCAAATAGCACGGAAAGTGCTGATACTTGACCTTTCAGAGAGCCAAGGGATAATCCCAACTCCAAACCCGACTGTAGGAAGGCCAACAATGTCGGAATAGACAACGGCCACGGTGAGCGACCACCAGATGCACACCAGGTAAAAAAGATTTTCCACGTTCTGTGGTATATCTTCCTGGAAACAGGTTTCCTTGCCCGATTCATAGTGGCAACCACTGTAGGAGAGAAACCTCTGGATGTCAGCAGCCAGGCCTCAAGAGCCATGCAGTCAATCTGAGGGCCCTGGAATTGAGGTGGAAGAATGGGCCTTGCGCGAGAAGATCTGCGCGCTCTGGAAGAGCCCACCGGTGTCCGCCTGACAGTTGCCACAGGTCCGGGTACCAGGACCTCCTGGGCCAATCTGGAGCCACTAGAATGGCTACTCTGCATTCCGTCCTGATCTTCCACAGGACCCTGGGAATCAGAGCTAGAGGCGGGAACACATATGGCAGCTGGAAGCTGGACCAACTCAGGATCAGGGCATCCGCCCCCAGAGACTGAGGATCCCATGATCTCGCCACGTATTGGGGCACCTGATGATTCAGCCGTGAGGCCATCAGATCCACGTCCGGAGTGCCCCATCTGCCGCAGATGTCCCGGAAGACGTCTGGATGAAGGGACCACTCTCCGGCGTCCATCCCCTGTCGGCTCAGATAGTCGGCCTCCCAGTTCTCGACCCCTGGGATGTGAACTGCGGAGATCAGGCAGCCGTTTTCCTCCACCCAAGCTAGAATGCGGTGGACTTCGGTGAGGGCCTGAGCACTTCTGGTCCCTCCCTGATGATTTATGTAGGCGACGGCCGTCGCATTGTCGGACTGTACCCGAATGGGTTGTCCTGACAGGAATTTCTGAAACGCCAGGAGCGCCAGATAGACCGCCTTGATCTCCAGCACGTTGATCTGCAACGCCGACTCCGACTGAGTCCAGAGGCCTTGAGCCCTGTGGTGCAAGAACACCGCACCCCAGCCCTTCAGACTGGCGTCGGTGGTCACCACTAACCATGACGGTTTTAGGAAGGACCGTCCCCGTGACAGATGATGTGGCTGTAGCCACCACTGTAGGGAATCCCTGGTTGGTTGTGACAGCGTCACCAGCCGATTCAAAGAAATCGTCCTCCTGTCCCATCTGCGAAGAATCTCCAGCTGGAGAGGACGGAGGCGAAACTGTGCGAACGGCACCGCCTCTATCGCCGCTACCATGCGACCCACCAGTCTCATCAATACCCGTAGGGATGACTGTGGAGACAGGAGGACATTCTGCACTCCTGATTGGATCGCAAGCTGCTTGGCTTGAGGTAGGGACACCAGGGCCGAGTCTGTGTGGAAGTCCATGCCCAGATATGTCAATGACTGGGTCGGAACCAGGGTCGACTTTTGAATGTTGATAAGCCACCCGAACCGTTCCAGGGACTTCATGGTCACCTCCAGGCTCACCCGACAAAGGTCTTCCGATGGCGCCCTGACCAACAGGTCGTCCAAATAGGGTATGACGGCGTGTCCCTGCGCATGCAGGAGAGCCATCATGGAGGCCATCACCTTTGTGAACACCCGTGGTGCTGAGGCTAGCCCGAATGGCAGTGCCACAAATTGGAAGTGCTCTTCCCCCACTGCGAATCTCAACCAGCGCTGATGAGCTGGTGCAATGGGGACGTGAAGGTAAGCATCCCTGATATCGATGGACGCTAGGAAGTCTCCCTGTGACACAGCCGCGATCACTGAGCGCAGGGATTCCATGCGGAACTTCCGAACCAACACGTGACGGTTGAACAACTTGAGGTCCAACACCGGGCGAAAAGAGCCGTCCTTCTTTGGGACAATAAAGAGGTTGGAGTAAAAACCCCTGAACCTCTCTTCCGCGGGCACAGGGACCACCACTCCGTCTCTGCGGAGTCCCTCCAACACCAGGTGAAAAGCCTGAGCCTTTTCTGGGGATGGAACCGACCGATGGAATCGGTGTATTGGTCGTGACGTCAGCTCTATCCTGTAACCTCTTGAGACTACGTCTCGAACCCACTGATCGTGAATGTGAAGAAGCCACTTGTCCTGAAAGCGGGACAGGCGGCCCCCCACCTGTGGGGAGGCAGGATGAGAGAGCGAGTCATGTCGAGGCGGGCTTGGGGGTGGCAGCCGCTGCCCCCGCCGGCTTTTTCTGACGACTCTTGGAACGCCACTGAGTAGCAGGCTTGCCCCCTCGGTCAGAGCGAGTGGACGCCGTTGATGACTGTGAACCGGAGCGAAAGGACCACTGCTTAGGGTTCCTTTTCACGGTGTACCGTGGCTTAGGCTTGTTCTGCGGTATCTTAGACTCAGCAGAATCCTTTATCAATTTGTCCAGTTCGGTGCCAAAAAGCCTGTCACCAGCGAACGGAAGATTTTGTAAAATCTTCTTAGATGTGGCATCTGAGTCCCAAAGACGCAGCCACAACAGCCTGCGGATCGCAATTGCATTGGCCGAGGCCACAGCAGAGCGAGTGGCAGTTTCCAAAGATGCCGTCCTGGCATAGTCCGCATAGGCCCTTGCTCTCTCAGTGAGAGCCAGGACCTCTGGACTGGACCTAGCTAGATCAGTGATACCATCCAAACAGATAGTAATCGCTTGTAGGGTCCAGACCGCGGCAAAATTAGGGGCAAATGAAGACCCCACAGCCTCATAGGAAGACTTGGCGAGTTGCTCGACCTGTCTATCAGTAGCATCCTTCAACGAGGAGCTATCAGAGGCAGAAAACAAGGAGCGCGCAGCAATCCTAGTCATGGAAGCATCCACCTGGGGGACTGCGACCATTCCTGGAGCGCCTCCTGGGGAAAGGGAAAGCGATTGTCCTTAGTTTTACGGACATAACGCCGCCCAGGATGCAACCTGGGAGCTTTAATCACCCTTCCGAAATTAGTGTGGTCCATGAAGGAGCCACTTGGTCTAGCCTCTGGCCGCAGCCATTGGTATATCTCCTTGGGGTGTACAGTCACCTCCTCAGGAGGAGTGACAAGACGCAATGTCTCATTGATGGAGGACACCAGATCCTCCACCCCATCTGGAGGTTCAGACATAGACCCAAGAGTAGAACCCCCATCATCTTCCTCACCATCAGAGGAACGCTCCTCCTCAGAGAGAGTCTGGAGCTCAGGAGAAGCCTCACGGGCTCGCTTAGGGGGTCTTACAGCAGAAGTAAGAGACACCCGGGGGTAACTAAGAGGAGTAGCTGGGTTCTCCAGTCTCCTATGCAGTGCCTCCAGGGTTTGCGACATGGAGGACATCTGGGACAGCAGAGATTCATTAATCTTATTCTGCGTTTCCCATGGCCCTGGGATCACCTGAACCTCAGGGTATAATCCCGGATTTGCAGACTCAGTAGTAGCAGACCGGGCCTCTGGGCGTCCGCAGTTATTGCAGGACCCCTCCACCAGTGTCCCGTTGCATGTAGCGCAGGTAACGGTGACCACTGCCGCCTTAGCAGCATGCTTCCCAACTGAGGACATCACCACAGTGAGGGGAATATAAGCCAAAGTTCACAAACAAACCGGGAATCCCGGTGGCTTACCGACCGCAGTAAAGCGGTAGGAGGAAGCGGTGTGTGTGTGTGACCTCCGCGAGTTCCGGTCTCCCTTGCAAGTGCAGACACGCGCTGCAGCCAGATCCCAGCCGGGAAGTGAGGGAGAAGATGGCCGCCGACAGTGAAGATGTGGGCGGAGCCAGGAACACGCGGGAAGAACACACAACACGCCCAGCGGTGATGTCACCATAAGGGCTGCCTCCTCCTCCTCCAGACTGCCTCAGCAATGGAGGTGCCGGAGCCCGCAGCGCGGGAAAAGAATGTGAATATCACCACACACACTCTCAGACTGCATGTACACATAAAACACCCGCAGTCTACAGCCTCAGCCCCTGTGACACACAGGGCGGTCAGCCAGGGCGACCCCAGCACAGGGTCACCGCCAGAACCGCGGACCCGAGGGTAACCGCGCGGTCTGAGTGTCATGACACCACAGTGACAGACACTACCCCCAGGCACACAGGAGACACACCAGGTGCCTCAGTGCCGGTCCGGTCTGTAAGCACCTTTAGGGAGGCCTCGGACGGGGGTACAGCACCAGTCCGGAGTGTAAGCACCATTTAGGGAGGCCTCGGACTGGGCTGGCTCCGTCCGGTCTGTAAGCACCATTTAGGGAGGCCTCGGACGGAGCGGAGCTGTGCAAGGCTCCAGGCTCCCCCTTACCAGAGCCTCCATGGAGGGATGGAAAGGAAGGGAGCGCGACAGCG
Organism: Allobates femoralis; assembly: GCA_033576535.1. Taxonomy (NCBI): domain Eukaryota; kingdom Metazoa; phylum Chordata; class Amphibia; order Anura; family Aromobatidae; genus Allobates; species Allobates femoralis. The sequence goes on from JARQOC010000009.1 coordinate 19,261,006, forward strand.
TACCGGGAGAACACTGAAGTGTCCAGGCTAAAAGCCCTCCGGTACCTCCACCAGCGTGTTCCGCAGAGGGTGAGCGGGGAGGCTGTCGGGGGTCCCGAGCGGGACCATTTTACCTTGTCTTCATACGCCATCACGTAAGCTGTGAGAATGCAGTGAAGTGCAAGCAAAGCGTGATCCTCCGAGCACACTAAGTTTAAAACTGAGGATGTCTCCTACGGTGGGGGTTTATAAGCGGAGGAGGCGGTGCTACAAACTTGTAGTACCTAGTGTGACCTCCGGAGGGCAGCGCCCTAAACCCATTGTCTGGGTCTCCCATTATGATGATCAGAAAATAGCGGCCTCATATGCCCCAAGATCTTACCCCAAAAATTTAAATGCCACGATCAGAAACACTGTGTGAGAGGAGAAAAAATTCCACTCCTCTATCTACTTTACTGGCTGATGATTTTTGTCTTACCATATCCCAGTCTATGCTGCGGAAAAAGGTATGCGACTTAATATCAGTAAATCCTGTCTGAAGCTGGCATCCAAGTCTGTCTTTGGGTTCCTGTAAAAAAAAAAAAAAAAGGAAATTTATGATAGAAGATAAAATAAAAATATCATTACACTGGTTTTAAATGTCAAAACAATGGTTTGTGCCCATCATTGCTCAAAAGGAAATCCAATAAAGTGCAATCTGCAGAAGAACTGAGGTAAAAGGTATCAGTGCATGTGCCCAACACATGGGTGAGATGTAGCAGAATTTAAGGGGAACTCCGACAAGATAAAACTTTTTGATACTGTCCCTGCCCTCCTACATGATGAAGCAGAGCTGGGCACTGCAGTTCTAGGATCTATAGATCGCTTACAATTCAATAAAAGCATATCTGCTCCTCAACTCTCACCCCTCCCTTGGGGGTCAGAAATTCAGGTTTGCACAGTGCTAATGTTTCAGAGGACAGGAAGCTACCAAGCTGATATGGGGGAGGGGAGACCATGGCAGTGCTGAATCAATCAATGTAGTGCTTTGCCTCTGCTTCTAGCCTGATACATGGCAGCACACAATATGCACCATCACATTGTACAGCAAAAGATCACAGTGTGCTTATATCTGCTTGGTGAAATGATTGCTATTTGAAGGGAGAACACCTTTTTTCTATCATTACATAAGATGGTATATCTGGGGCAGGATTGTAGTGTGAGCATGGAGTCGGTGTCCATGTAATGGAATGTAAGATGATCCTGGAGCCCCCAGGGTCCACGGTCCCTGTTCATACAGAAATATGAGGGGGCAGGAATGTAAGATGACCCTGGAGCCCCCAAGGTCCACACTCCCAACACACCTCCTGATCTCAGCAGCAGCATCATCACTGAATCTTCACTGTCCCCTAAGGGAGGGGGATGAGAGCTGAGGAGCAGATATAAATCAATAAAATCATAAGTGATCTATAGATCCTAGAACTGTAGTGATCATCTCTGCTTCATCATGTAGGAGGGCAGGGACAGCACAAACATTATCATCTTTCCGGAGTTCCCCTTTAAGTCTGTCTGCAGGACGGACGCTTTACAAGGGTTGTGTGATATTAGAAACAACAGATCAGCTTTTCACCCACAGAAGGTCCTCGATAATAATTCCAGACATGAACACAAGTTCCGCTCTTTATGGGTGAAAGCAGTCATGTTTATTAACAAGCCAATAAGTGCCCCTACACCCACTGCTCACCCCCAAAATCTCTCTTGTAAAATATTTCATGTTCTTTGTTTAAGGAAATATTTCACTACTGGACCATTTACAGTCATGTATACATCAAAAGTGAGGCAACGGAGGCCTTAGTGCATTTTTTATTTATTTAAAATGTACAGCGAGTGTGTAAGATTCATTATCTATGCCCTGAATGGGTTGGCTCATCATACTCCCGCTATCAGGACCCCCAACAAAGGAGAAGCCAAAGCAAGTTGTGTGTCTTCCCTGAAACTGGCGCTGCAGAAAAAAAGCATTATGTAGAAGCCATTTATCACTCAGTTGTGATAAATATAGGACAGCTGGAGTATGCTAGACCTACAGACAATCTTGGGTCAGAGACACACTGGGGAGAGTAATACGAGAGACTCATACAAGTCTCTCATCGCATCACCCGACATAGACACCAGCTCTCAGGACAGGAGCGTGCAGCTGCATTGAAATACACACTCTTGTCTGAAGAGTCAGTGGCCATGTCGGGTGATGCGATGAGAGACATGTGCGAGCGAGTCTCTCACGTTACTCTCGCCAGTGTGTCTCCAGCCCTAGGGAGCATCTATGTTCAGTGGGTCCATGGATCTATAAAGTCTGTCCTCATGAGACAATCCCGTAAAAAATACACAAAAAAAACACCATGTAAACAAACCATTTTTCAATAGTTGACCAAAAGGATCTTTCAAAGTTTGTAATCAAAAGGAGAAAACATGTGGAGCTATAACTGCTTCAGAGTTTATAGTAAAAATTATATCTTTATTAAGAGACAGTTTTAGACACAATTAGTGCAGAAATTCTGGTGCAATCTATACAAGTACATAGCACATAATCAATACACAATAAATGGATGCACATAACATTTCATCATATTACACAAACATAGGATATATTACAAAAAGAGGAACAATCCCTCCATATCAGACTCCTTACGTACGTTTCGCTTGCTTAAATACGCATATGCTTCATCACTCCTCATGATGAAGCATATGCGTATTTAAGCAAGCGAAACGTACGTAAGGAGTCTGATATGGAGGGATTGTTCCTCTTCATCTTGCACTAGCACCTTATTCTTTATATGTGATTGCACTTTGAATATATTTACTCTATGCACTTTGTGGGATGTTGCAATACTTCACCTAGGAGCTGCCAGTCTATACTTGGATTACTATGGCTGTCTCTCAGTGCTAATTGCTTGCCTGACTAACATGTCAGACAAAATAGCATTTTGTATACATCCTATGTTTGTGCAATATGATGAAATGTTATGTGCATCCATTTATTGTGTATTGATTATGTGCTATGTACTTGTATAGATTGCACCAGAATTTCTGCACTAATTGTGTCTAAAACTTAATAAAGATATAATTTTTACTATAAACTCTGAAGCAATTATAGCTCCACATGTTTTCTCCTTTTGATTACTGCTGTTGTAAGTGTTGAGCTGCACAGTGGACCAGGTACCTCCTGGTAGCTGTCTGGATGATAAACCATATGGAATATTTATATATAATCTTTCAAAGTTTGTATGATGACACAATCTGAGAGAAACCTCTGACATGAGGAAAACATGGAAACCGAGAAACCTATAATTGAAATATCAGATGTTTGATTCTGGGATATTTATTATTTTTTTGTTTAACGACCTTCAACTCTATCTCGAGCTATGGAGACTTGATGAACTCTATGTAGAAAGATCTATCTTGTACAGCCTAAAGATGTCCACCAAGGAGTTCTCCAAGCCTACATAGGTCCGACAGGGTCTTCTCCAAGCCTACATAGGTCCGACAGGGTCTTCTCCAAGCCTACATAGGTCCGACAGGGTCTTCTCCAAGCCTACATAGGTCCGACAGGGTCTTCTCCAAGCCTACATAGGTCCGACAGGGTCTTCTCCAAGCCTACATAGGTCCGACAGGGTCTTCTCCAAGCCTACATAGGTCCGACAGGGTCTTCTCCAAGCCTACATAGGTCCGACAGGGTCTTCTCCAAGCCTACCTAGGTTCACCAGGATCTTCTCCAAGCCTACATAGCTCCACCAGGGTCTTCTCCAAGCCTAGATAGGTCCAAGCCTACATAGATCCACCAGGATCTACTCCAAGCCTAGATAAGTCCACCAGGATCTTCTCCATTGTTATCTTGATTGTATCAAGCCATCGGGGTTGCTGTTTTTCCTCTTAGCCTTGTTCCTTCTATTCTTCCCACCATGATGTCCTCCTCCAGTGATTTCTCTCTTCATATGACGTGTAGACAAGTCATATCTTGGTGATCCTTGTTTCCAGTTACATGCCTGGCTTCATTTATTCTAGTATTGAGTTGTTTGTCCTTCTTTGCCATCCATGGTATTGATATCATCCTTCTCCAGCTCCACATTTTGGAAGGCGTTGATTCTTCTTCCGACAGGGTCTTCTCCAAGCCTACATAGGTCCGACAGGGTCTTCTCCAAGCCTACATAGGTCCGACAGGGTCTTCTCCAAGCCTACATAGGTCCGACAGGGTCTTCTCCAAGCCTACATAGGTCCGACAGGGTCTTCTCCAAGCCTACATAGGTCCGACAGGGTCTTCTCCAAGCCTACATAGGTCCGACAGGGTCTTCTCCAAGCCTACCTAGGTTCACCAGGATCTTCTCCAAGCCTACATAGCTCCACCAGGGTCTTCTCCAAGCCTAGATAGGTCCAAGCCTACATAGATCCACCAGGATCTACTCCAAGCCTAGATAAGTCCACCAGGATCTTCTCCATTGTTATCTTGATTGTATCAAGCCATCGGGGTTGCTGTTTTTCCTCTTAGCCTTGTTCCTTCTATTCTTCCCACCATGATGTCCTCCTCCAGTGATTTCTCTCTTCATATGACGTGTAGACAAGTCATATCTTGGTGATCCTTGTTTCCAGTTACATGCCTGGCTTCATTTATTCTAGTATTGAGTTGTTTGTCCTTCTTTGCCATCCATGGTATTGATATCATCCTTCTCCAGCTCCACATTTTGGAAGGCGTTGATTCTTCTTCTGTCTTGTTCCTTTATCGTCCAGGTTTCATATCCTGGGATAAGGACTAATAAATATTCAGGAGGATGTATTACTTATCAATTATGCCACTGCAATAACGGAGTTTACTCAGCTTACCTTATTTAAAAATCCTTTTAGGACGTGAGAAGCTTTCACAGACAGGAACCTTGGAATCCTTATAGGCTTCTCTAGGATAACTAATCACATAAAGGAATAATCGTTAGTATTTTACCCTCTCAGAATAAAACATACAGTCTTAGGAGTACTCATCATTATATAACAAATAGTCATCCCGAATGCTGGGGGTATGCCTCCAAACATTTTTTAAAAACCCTGCGGAGTGGGGGTCAGGTTCCTTCGGGTGCTAGTAATTTGCTCAACAATGAGTCAATTGGATATTTTTCCATTTTAGTAATACTGCAGCTGCATACCCCTCCTCCCTGTCCTTTATTTATTGTCTAACTTGATGCCTTTTTTTGGAGAATTAGGTGGTGTCTGAACGCCCAAAGAGACAGCAGAAAGAGGAGGATCAGAGGCTGCCCGAAGGGTCATCATTGATATGAAAAGCATCCAAAACGAAGACAGGTGGTTCAGAAAAAAATGATTATTGATTTTTAGTATCTCAACATTTTAATAAAACTAAGGACAATTCCCTAAGAAATTATAAAATATTGCTGCCGCATTTCGGACACTCTTCTGTCTGTCCTTAGTTATGGCCCACTTTGTAAATTACATTCAAGCAGGGGACTGTGTCAATGCCAAGGATTCAATAGCCTTAGAAAAGGTGAGCCATCTTACCCAGTCATGCGGACACTTTCCCTACGATTAGGGTAACGTATGACCATAGATTCACACATCTGAGAGAATCGGGTTGATTATGCTAATGATACTCTGATCAAGCTCTGATCTGAGGGCCAGTCTAGTGTGATCCAATTCTCTTGCATGAGGAAAATTATAGCACTTTATGAAGAAAAGATGGAGAACAAGATTTCCATTCTGTGAGTCCACACTAATCATCAAGTGCAATCCGATGATTGCCAAGCACCCATAGACTTGAATGGGTGAATATTGTCTGATTTGTACGGCAAGTTGCCGCATGCTGCGATTTTTTTTTACTAAGATTCTGTCAGTGAAAAAAAATTGCCCATCAGCACTGCCCCATTGAATAAGATTGGTCCTAGTGCTATCCGATAAAAAAAATGTATAGCAATTGTCCGATTAATAGAGATGTGAGTGAGCCCTATAGGATGGTAACACACTATCCTACTTACATGCAAGTGTCTTGGATGAGACTCGGATCAGTGACCCTGAACAGCCTCTCCCTCTCTGGACGGGAGTGTCAGCGGCTTGAGTTTTTGTGCAGCATCACACTCCCCGTCCAGTGAGGGAGAGGCCGTTCAGGGCCACTGACCCGAGTCTCGTCCGAGAGACTCGCATGTACGTAGGATAGTGTGTTTCCAGCTATAGGTGTATTCCCATCACAGGCATTTACGACCAACCCCTGGGACGAGTCCCATTCCTGCCACAGCCATACGGACAATGAATGGTGGAGAGATAGTCCTGCTCTCCATTTTCTTGTACAGGATTTACAGAACCAGCCATGCACACGTTCAACACGTTGACGTAGATTCTACTGATTTATTAAAAAAAATATTGATTTTAATTTTTTTTTAGCCTATACAGACCTTGGAAAAGATAATCTTCAGTGTTCATGTCTGGATTGTCAGTAATTATATCGAATGGAGATCTTCCTGCCATCATTTCAAACATCAAGACCCGAGAGCCCACCAGTCCACGCTGAAACCTGCCACGGAACAAAAAGCCAAGTGTATTCAATAACAGTTAAAAAAAAATCCTTTATTTTATGTGTAGGTTTTTCAGACCTGCCTTAGATTTTTCCATCTACGTAGCTGTCTGAGTAATGGCTTGTTTCTTTGAGGTTTTTTTTTATTTCCAACAATCTTACCACGTGTCCCACTTTAGAGTAAATACTTTCAGTTCTAGATTTGAGTAGTGTGAACTAATAATCATTGGCAGATTTTTTTTTTTTTTTTTACAGTGAGGAGGGAATAAAATGTTGTTTTTGTAGTTTGGGTCCCTATTATTGGGACATAACCACTAAAAGATTTGATTGCTCACATGATGCTTCTGTACTGCAGAGTATCATAGACCTGGCAGAGTAGTACAGAAGTCCCAAGATGGCTATCAGGGCACAGATGTAGTGACTGCAAGCGCCCCATTCTATCTAATCACTTATATGTCATGGTCAATACTAAAAATGGCATCAAAGGGACTGTCAGGTCATTTCAGTATGATACTAATATTACCCTTGAATAGTATCAGGGCAGAACTTGTAAAACATATAAAAGTCATTACTGTACCCTCTGTAGTTTTCTTGCTATAAGCATCTTCACACCCTGCAGGCAGCTGGCTGCACTCATCCTGTCCATTACTAGCACTGCCGACTAGCCAATAGTGTGTAATTGTTAATTAAATATTCACACCTAACCAAGCTGGTATTGCCTCCCTCCCCCCTGTGCTAAACTTAGTCACTGAAAATCTCAGGCTTGTGCAAGCTGCTCCTGAGGAGAAGAAGGAGGGAAAGTAGGAGGGAAGGTAGGAGGGGGGGGGGGGTGTTTGTGCTGCAACTCTTGTACGAACAGCACTACAGTGTGTGCTGTCTGTGAGAGATTTCTATGTATTTCTTGGAAAATTGTTTTCCTGCATACATGTAATGTGTGTATCTATCTGCTGAGAAAATGAACAAATGTTCATATAAATACTTAGAAATATCTCATACAGCACACAGTACACATTTGCCTCAGATACACACAATGACACTGCTTCATTCTGAAGGGAAATTAATATGTCAGAGCTGCTGCAGCTGCTCGTCTTCTGCTAAGTGCAGTGATGCCGCTACATGATTATTCATTCCCTGGGGAGTGGGCAGCAGAGAAGTGATCACTCACTGCGATCGACAGATGGGAGGAATCTCTTTTTGACCAGTTTACAGAGTGTAGGGGGTGAGTATGAATAAAAGAAATACATGAATAGAAAGAGCTTCACCAGAAGAATTAGAAAATATATCAGTTACATATGGATTTTTGACCTGACAGATTCCCTTTAAATAGTTGGGATCAGACTCATCTATGTTCCTGGCGAGTGGCAGCTGACACTCCCCTATTGGTGGCACATGCTTGGTTCCTGAGCCCACGTCATATTGGAACTCTAGAAAACTATGGTAGTTGACAGAGGTTACAAGAAGTCATCTTGCAGCCGGGGTACTACATATACATAAAAGGCACCCATGGCACAGTATACTACACTGTACCACATGTACTGGTTTTACACACAGGACTTCTTACAGATTCATACAGAATCACTGAAGAATAAAATGCAGGCTGCTCTCCATCCATGGACGAGTACGGTCAGGTATGGATCAGTAATATGTGTGATTAAAATAGTCATTTTATATGTTGACAACATCACAATAAGGTGAAACTTCCCTGCATCAGAGTAACTGGATTCTTATAGGAGAGTAAAATATTAGTCATTACCTCAAGAATTAATCAATTTCACCGCAAAGTAATTCCTATTGATTTATTCATGCAGCGAGGAATTAATAAGGTCAGATGGGATTAGCAAAGATTAATTCCAGGTCGCACTCGTGGTGGCTACTCACCATACTCTTCTCCTCGGAGGATTTCAGGAGCGATGTAATTTGGCGTTCCACAGAAAGTGCTTGTCGTGTCCCCCGGTCCTAGACCCTCCTGTAACAGATGGACAGGGACCACTATTTATTCAACCTTCATTACAAAAATTGTTTTGTCTATTTAATTTAAATGGTTTCCAAAGTGTTAAATATTATTTAGGTAGGTGGCCAGGGTCTTCGTAAGGATTCATTTGGCAATTATGTGTCTAACTCACTGGTTATAACTATGGTGCAGTAAGGAGACTATAGAGGCAGTCACAGGTCAATCTAGGGGTGAGCAGGAAGGTTTAGTCTTTGCACTTCTTGCTCTGTCCACACGGACATATCTAAAAGGAAATTCTCAACCCCTTTAAGGCAAATCAATACAGATGATGGCACATGTTTAAAGGCCTTTACCATGTTCTGATGTAAAAAGTCCCCATACAGTTACTCTGCAAACTAGAATTTGCTTGTTCATCAGCTGATCGATGCCACATATACACTGATCATCAGCTGATCAATGCCACATACACACTGATCATCAGCTGATCAATGCCACATATACACTGATCATCAGCTGATCAATGCCACATACACACTGATCATCAGCTGATCAATGCCACATACACACTGATCATCAGCTGATCGATGCCACATACACACTGATCATCAGCTGATCAATGCCACATATACACTGATCATCAGCTGATCAATGCCACATACACACTGATCATCAGCTGATCGATGCCACATACACACTGTAGATCATTCAGCTGATCAATGCCACATACACACTGATCATCAGCTGATCGATGCCACATACACACTGATCATCAGCTGATCGATGCCACATACACACTGATCATCAGTTGATCGATGCCACATATACACTGATCATCAGATGATCGATGCCACATATACACTGATCATCAGATGATCAATGCCACATACACACTGATCATCAGTGATCAATGCCACATACACACTGATCATCAGCTGATCGATGCCACATACACACTGATCTCAGCATGATCAATGCACATATCACACTGATCATCAGCTGATCGATGCCACATATACACTGATCATCAGCTGATCGATGCCACATATACACTGATCATCAGCTGATCGATGCCACATATACACTGATCATCAGCTGATCGATGCCACATATACACTGATCATCAGCTGATCAATGCCACATACACACTGATCATCAGCTGATCGATGCCACATACACACTGATCATCAGCTGATCGATGCCACATACACACTGATCATCAGCTGATCGATGCCACATATACACTGATCATCAGCTGATCGATGCCACATATACACTGATCATCAGCTGATCGATGCCACATATACACTGATCATCAGCTGATCGATGCCACATATACAGTGATCATCAGCTGATCGATGCCACATATACACTGATCATCAGCTGATCGATGCCACATATACACTGATCATCAGCTGATCGATGCCACATATACAGTGATCATCAGCTGATCGATGCCACATATACACTGATCATCAGCTGATCGATGCCAAATATACACTGATCATCAGCTGATCGATGCCACATATACACTGATCATCAGCTGATCGATGCCACATATACATGATCATCAGCTGATCGATGCCACATACACACTGATCATCAGCTGATCGATGCCACATACACACTGATCATCAGCTGATCGATGCCACATAACACTGATCATCAGCTGATCGATGCCACATACACACTGATCATCAGCTGATCGATGCCACATAACACTGATCATCAGCTGATCGATGCCACATATACACTGATCATCAGCTGATCGATGCCACATATCACTGATCATCAGCTGATCGATGCCACATAACACTGATCTCTGACGGAGTAACAAAAACCTGTTGACAGATTCCTTTTAATGCCCATGATCTTCTCACCTTACACATGCCATAATCCGTTAGCTTGATGTGACCATCTGCATCCAAAAGAACATTGTCAAGCTTTAGGTCTCTGTAAATGATCCCTCGTTCATGCAGAAAGTTAAGGGCAATACAGATTTCAGCAGCATAAAACCTAGAGACAAAAAACAGATAATTTATTCCTGTCCTCATAACCTGAAAACATGGCTGGTTCTAAAACTATGAATACATCTGCACTATGTTATCGCCATGGTCATAAGTGTATGCCCAGTTCCCGAACATTTTCCAACATGTAATGTTATGTAATTTGTAGTGATGGGTAAGCACTACCAAGCTCATAGAATGGAAGTTAGAAGAGACCTCCTGGGTTATCTGGTCCAAACCCCCACTCAAAGCAGGATTCACTAAATCATCCCAGACAGATGTCTGTCCAGCCTCTGTGTGAAGTCTTCCATTGAAGGAGAACTCACCACCTCTCATGGCCGCCTGTTCCACTCGTTGATCACCCTCACTGTTGAAAGTTTTTTTCTAATCAGTGTCTCCTTTCATTCAGTTTCATCCATTGCTTCTAGTTTTTCCTTGTGCAAATGAGCATAAAGTTGATACCTCTACAGTGTGACAGCCCTAGAATAAAGCTGATCCCTCTACAATGTGACAGCCCTAGAATAAAGCTGATCCTTCTACAGTGTGACAGCCTCAAAATAAAGCTGATCCCTCTACAGTGTGACAGCCCTTTAGATATTTGTAGACAGCATATTATCTGATTATTTGTAGACAGCTTGGGTGCTCAGAACTCGAAACGAGCAGTTGATGCTCGGATAGGCACAATTCTTGTACCAAGTATGATTGAAGACAATCGGGAATCCGAGCACTTTTCCAGGAACTCTTCTAGAAAAATGCTTGAGATCCCCATTGACTTCCATTATATTGGATACTCAAGTTGCGCCCATCCGATCATCTAACTACTGAGTACTGAACACTCAGGCATGCTAGTGCTCGCTCATTACTAGTAACTTGGCTAAGCTTCCTAGGAAATCCTGCAATACATAGATTGCATCCCCCATTACTCCCCATAGTAGTAGCACCATACCTGGCATGTTCCTCAGGGAGCTTTCTTTGTCTTTGCATATGAAACATGAGATCACCTCCATTTACATACTCTATAACCAAAAACAACCTAAATATAAAAAAAGTAGGAAAAAGTCATTACAACCATAAGATGAAATTAGAAAAAAAAATATAACATTTCTGTCCGCTCTAAAAAATGTGCTGATTTGGACGAGGAGCAATATGACAAGATGTGTTCATCCTATACTATAGGATCATGTGTAAAGCTGCCACACACTTCCGTACAGCCTGGTCCACGAAATCACAGGTCAGACAAGAAACAAAACACAAAACTGTACAACACAAAGGTTCAGCATAATACGTTTTTCTAAATTCATACGATCCCCTTTAAAGTCGATCTGTCGCCTCCAGATTACACAATACAAAGTGTATGTATTATGAAGATCTCTTAAATGGAACCAACCAGCAGGATTTAGGGCTAGAAAGTGAAGCCGGCGCCGTACAGGCTTTGGGATACTGAATGCAATCATACCTTTACTTGAAAGATTCCAGGCTTGATTGCAGAGAAAAAAAGAGTCATAAAACTCCTGGAAAATAGGGCAGCAGATGATTGATGTGTGCACCACTGTGTCACTATTTGGGTTTGTTGTGTTTTTTTTCCTCCTCTGTGAGAATGTCTTTCGACTGTAAGCCAAGCCCTCCATTGCCCCCCTCATCTCTACTTTCAATTTTCTCAGGCACCATGTGGCTGCAGCACAGTGACAGTGCACAGGAGCCAGAAACTGAAAATACAGACAAAAGGGGAGGAGATGGGGTGGGGGGGGATTTGGCTTACAGCTGATAGGCATGCCCACAGGGGAGGAATGAAAACACTGCAAGTAGTGACACAGCGCTGCATGCATCAATCATCTGCTGCCCTGTTTTCGAGGAGTTTTATGACTTTTTCTCTACAATCAAACATGGAATCAGTCAAGTAAAGGTATGATTGCATTCAGCATTCCAGCTTCACTTTATAGCCCTAAATCTGCTGGTTGGTTCCCTGCAAGGACATACTGATAGGATATTTAGATTGTGAGCTCCAAGAGGGACAGCATGACTGATGTATATAAAGTGCTATGGAATTAATAGCACTATATAAATGAATAAGTATTATTATTATTTAAACCTGATGGCACAAGCCTATTTACTTTGAAAATATACTGCATATCAAATTTGCTGTATAGTCTGGATATTAAAATGAGCCCATCAATAGACTGAGAGTTCATGATTCCAAATACATTCAGTCTCTGTCCACCAGATGTAACTTGACAGCTGCAGCTTGTACTGGGCAACGTGAGATTTCAGCAACAGCATTGCGGAGGTACACTGAGGAGCTGTCAATCATGTGAAGTGGGTGGAGTGTTAATTAAAATGTTGTAAGGATTTGCAGCCATTCTGACATGGATTATCAAAGTAAATACAGCAACCTCATCTGGCCTAAGATCTAGTACAGTGGCTCAGTGTTAGCACTGTTTTACAGCGCTGGGATCAAATCCATCTGCGAGGAGTTTGTATGTTTCTCCCATGATTGCGTGTGTTTCCTCCAAAGACATACTGATAGGGAATTTAGATTTTGAGCCTCAGTTGGGACTGTGATGATGACGTCTGTAAAACGCTATGAAATTAATGGCGCTATATAAGTGAGTAAAATAAATATACTGTAAAAATGTATGCCGTGTATATTATGAAATCTGGTGACAGATCCTCTTAAGCTCTCATGTGTTTCCCATAGAGTTCTACAGGCTCCTGCTAATCCTCTGTGCTCGGCTCTTCATAGAGACACATATTGTGTCTGTGTATCTGTACGCAGTGTTTGCATAAGGTAATAAAAGCGAAGAATGCGATGCTATTATCTTACAATATCTCATAGGCGGCCGTCACACGCACAGATATCTTTAGCGATATTGTAAGCGATCACGTGCACGCGCAATCGCTTACAATATCGCTCACATCGCTGGTGAGATGTCACACAGACAGACTCACCAGCGATGTGGAGCAGCGATCTCGCTCGTTACTATGGTACACATCGGGTAACTAGGCGCCGCGCGTCGCTTAGTTACCCGACGTGTACCATAGTTACCATCTCCCAGCATAGGCTCTGCCGCTGGGAGATGGATCATCGTGGTCTCATACACCACGATGAAGGAGATCGTAAAATCGTTCATCGCTAGATCTGAGAACCGAACCTCAGATCAGCGATGTCACGATCAAGCGATTTACCATCGTAAATCGCTTGATTACATGCAACGATATCTTGCCCGATATCGCTTAAGCGATCAAAAAGGAGATCGCTTAAACGATATCGGGCAAGATATCGTTCCGTGTGACGGCCGCCATACACACATTTTATTACCTGAAAAAAACCAAATAAAGTCAAGTCAAGAACACAAATTACAACCAGCGCCAAATGGCTCAATTTTCAGTGTTACTTTGATATTTCTAGCGGGGTTGTGGCACGCACAGAGCTATTAGAAGGAAAGAAAATCACATCATCTCTTACCGACTTGGCGTCTGGAAGCAGGAGTGCAGACCGACTAGAAAGGGGTTATTGGAAGCTTGCTCAAAGACATGCTTCTCTGTCTGAACCCAGTCAATATCCTGAAAACAGAAATTACATTAAAATAATGTACATAATCGAGATGAAATGGACAGTAATTTACTGAACAGAGCAAGTCAATCTGTCACACGCCGGCAATGCGTAGATGGATTCATTCCATCCCCCCGTGTATGCGGGGTGCACATATGGAGAGTGACAGCTCTGCGGATGAGACTGCCTCTCCACTGTCTGCCAGGCTGTCTGAGATACTCGTCAAGGGTAATTTTTTACAAGTGGATCAGGAAAACCAGCGCCATACACAGCATGCCTACGCCACAGCCAACGTATGCCATACAGATCGCTGGAGTGAGGACTGCAGAGCTGACACCTACTGATTGATGGCCAGTTCTCCTATAGATGATGACTAGAAGGGGCAACGCAACCACAGTATGGTGTGTGCAGAGGCAGGAGCCAGGCTTTCTATGGATCAATTGGGTGAACAACTTACTCAACTAATATGTCTGACCATAAAAGAACACTAAAGGTATAGCTTGAACCTACACATTGAAGCAATTATGCCGTGGCTTCTAAGCAACACAACCACAAGTCAATACGTTTGGTCACTCTAAATTAAGAATAGCAAATATGCAGATGTGTCGTATGCCCATATACAACTTTGAAAAGAAAATGTCTTGTAAAAGAAAGCTATTAACCTGCAGATATGGGGTGAATCACCACCATGGAAGGCAAGAAGAACAAACCTCAATTTTGGAACAAATCAAGAGAGACATGTCATTCGAAGCATGGATCACCAAGCTACGACTTCATCATACGAAGAGAGCGATCACTGGAGAAGGACATCATGGTCGGAAGAATACAAGAAACAAGGCGAAGAGGAACACCAGCAACCTGATGGCTTCATACAATCAAGATAATGGTGGATAAGACCCTAGTGGATCTATATAGGCTTGGATAAAACCCTGGTGGACCTATCTAAGCATGAAGACGACCCTGGTGGATCTATGTAGGCTGAACAAGATCGATCTTCCCATCCAGCATTCGCCATGGCTCATGATGGAGCTTTTCTACCAGCACTTGTTTTGTATTGTATTTTTACTTCTGATCAATTTTTAATCAACTAAATAATACAATTTAGACTTTTAAAATACTCTTTTGTAGGATTTATTTACATCCTGGTATTTATGTAATTCCGTAATTTTTATCGTTCATGCAATATATTCCTTAATCCCTTTCTGCTGCAGACAATTTTCAATTTTTTTGCGCTCATATTGTTCCAAGAGCCATAAATTTATGATACCTGTCACCATAGCCATATGAAGGCTTTTTTTTAAGCAGGATGTGTAATTTTGAATAACCGCATACATTTTACTGTAATATGTTTAATATTGCACTATAGGTCATTTATCTGGTTCTTTTTGACAAGTCCTTACAGGGCCCCGGGTTGCTCAGCTTTTCACCAGTATCACTGTCTCTAACATGACAAACATGAACCAAGGGCTACTGACCATAAGCAAAAGGAGCTAACGATTTATTGCAGTAATTAATGAAGTATTTAAAGGACATTGTAATACCACGCCAGCTTAGGCTATCCTACAGGCTTCTGAGAGTAAATCGATAAAGAATAATGACTATATTACAGACTAGTCACTGATCACCCTGTCAAGCATCCAGTCATGTAGTTAAAACATATCTCTGCATCCCTTCCATTGTGGGACCTAGACCTGTCCACAGACTGGGCAATGGTGAAAAGCTTGAGTGGAGGCCGGGATGTGGTCAGAGCTGAGAGAGCATGGTTCTCTCTTAACACTATACTCCATCAGTCTAAACTCACCTCTTCATCGTGCACCAGCTCCTTCTTCACCACCTTCATGGCGTACGTCTGGTCGTTCTTTTTTAACCGTACTAAAAGGACTTTGGCGTAGCTTCCTCTACCAATCACTCTGATGAGATCAAAGTCCTGAAGGCTGAGTCCCTGTGAGATTTTAATGCCATCCATTCCATCAATGACAGGTTTAAGATCCTGAAAATATTAGGAAACAAATGTTAGTAACAAGGCAAGAGCTGAACCTGAACCCTGTATTCGAATATAAGAAATAAATCATTTACATTTTCCAACTGAAGGATGTGTACGTTATCAACACAACTTCAATAGAAAGGTCGGAGAACTGAGAAGCTAATAACATAGAAATCCAAGCAAAGGATCTTCGAATGGACAAAACACTTATAAGACTTTGAAAGTAAGGCTGCATACTCACGGTCCGGAGGAGATGTGTTTCGGATGCAGCTCCTCCGGACCTGAGTAAAGCCATGGGTGGCCGCAGGGAGACCGCAGCCGCCCTGTACTCACCGTGTGCGGCAGGTGCAGGGCGGCTTCTCCCTGCAGTCACCCGATGGCAGCCGCTTCGGACTCCACAGCATGAAATGAACATGCAAAGGAGGAGCGGACTGCCGGCAACCCGCACCGTAGCTCCAAACACGCTGCGGGTGGGTTAAGCATAGTGAGGATGGGATTTCTTATACTGTACTATGCAGTGTTTTGGACGCAGCTGCAAGACGCTGCGTCCAAAAGCTGCGTATACTGACTGTGAGCACACACCCTTAGACTTATGCCATCTACATATTTATCAAAGAAAATTGCTTCCAGGATAGAGAAACTGCATCAGTGACTTAGCCTTTAACTAGTTTTGTCTTTTTTTTTATAGATTTTCATTTACAAATTTTGGCCCAATTGGTTTCTGCAGCCTCTGGGCACAAGACACAAGACATACATGTAACCCTTATCCCTCTCGCTCGGTCTCCTAAACCAATTTACCACAATTCAGCTTACAAATGGTCATAAGTCAGATGAGATCATGATTCATAGAAAGAAGGGTTAGAGTGCATACTCACGGTAAGGGAACGCAGCGTTTTGGTCGCAGCGTATTACCGATGCGTTGTACAGTAGAAGCATAGTGGATGGTATTTCAAGAAATCCCATGCTCACTATGCTTCTCCCGACTGCAGTGTGGGTTGCTGCGCTCCCGCAGCTTGTTAATTTCATGCTGCAGAGTCAGGAGCGATCTCCTGTGCGTGAAAGCAAGGAGAAGCCACCCTGCACCCAATGCAGATTGTGGGCACATTGCGGCTAGAGTCTCCCTGCGCCCATCTGTCCAGGTCCGGAGGCGATTCAAGCGCCTCCGGATCGTGAGCACACACCCTTAAGGTACCGTCACACGCGGCAATTATGCTAGCAATTTCACTTGCAATTTGCTGGTTGCAGTGAAATCATGGACACATTGTTCTATTTTGTTGCTGTGTACAAATGTAACAATGTGTCCATGATTTCACTGCAACCAGCAAATTGCCAGTGAAATTGCTAGCAAAATTGCCGCGTGTGACGGTACCTTACAGAATAAGGCTGCCTTCACATTTGCGTATGTGAACGCAGCTTATGCTGCGTTCCCATACGCATTCAAACGCATGCGCACTGCGTTCCTATGTTTAACATAGGAACGCATAGTGCCTGCGTTTGGCAGCGTTTGCTGCGTTCAGGTGCGGATGCGGACCATATCTGCTCCTTCCGGTGTCCCGCGTCCGCACCCGGGACGCAGCATGTCGCGTCCCTGGTGCGGATAAGAGTGTGTGATCTGTACGCAGGCGTCCGCCTGCGCACAGATCACATATAGGAGTGAATGGGTGCGCACGGCGATCTGCAAGCATCTGCAGACCGCCGTGCGCACCATTATAAACATAGGGGCCGCGGTCTGCATGCAGATGCTTGCAGATGCATCTGCAAAATGCTGCAGATGCATCTGCAAGTCTGAAGGCACTCCTTCACACAGCTGGGATTTTTTTCCATGAGCAATAAACCAACAGCCCAAATTTCATTAGCGTTGATCAGTGTCAAGTGTTTAGTCAGTGTCGGGTTTCTACCATCAGATTGGTCAAAGTTTCACCAGGTTTTGCTTGGATGCAGAAAAAAAACCTGATGATGATTCTAAAGCTTCTCCTGACAGAAGGTCCATGAGAATCAGACTGCACCCAGATTACAGCCTAGTGCTGCCCAATTATTTCACACACACCCAAAACTCACAATGGAGAGTTTGATCTGACATTCCGATCACTATTGGTCAAGTCTCTGTGCAGACCACATGACCCAAGGTAAAAAAATAAATACGGTAAATAAAAATAACATAGGACATGTACACAGCCCCAAAGACTATCATAGGTACAAGTGCTATCCATGAAAGGTAACATTTGTACGAGGTAAAACGAGCAATTAATGAAGGACAACATGATCAGAAGAATAGAAGGAACAAGGCAAAGAAGTGATCGCTTGATGCCAACAAGGAAACGGTAGAGAAACCTCTGTTTGACCTATATAGGCTTGGACAAGACCCTGGTGGACCCATTTAGGCTTGGGGAAGAACCTGGGGGACCTATCTAAGCTTGGGAAAAACCCTGGGGGACATATCTAGGCTTGGGGAAAACACTGGGGTACCTTATATAGGCTTGGAGAAGACCCTGGTGGACCAATCTAGGCTTGAAGAAGACCCTGGGGGACCTATCTAGGCTTGGAGAGAAACCAGGTGGACCTATCTAGGTTTGGAGAAAAAACAGGTGGACCTATCTAGACTGCACAAGATCAAACTTCCAACAGAGTGTTCATCCATCAAGTAATCTGGGCTCGAGATCCAGCTGAAGGCCAGTACATAATAATAAAACCCTATTCATCCCCCAGCAAATAAGTTATGGTCTATCCTGAGTATCTCTAGTGATTTTGAGACACAGTTTCTAAGGAACCATCTTTATAGTAGTCAGAGCCAGTATTTTTCTGGTGAAAAGCTCTAATTTTGCTGCATGGATATATTGGAGCTGTCTGCAGCCAACACTATCATTATCATTTCACCCTATAGCTAAGCAGAGGGTTTGAAGCTCTGTATCAGGAGAATGGAGCACCGACCCTATGAAGATTTACTAATAAATAAATCTGAACACAATTCTGAACCTATTCAGATTAAACACAGTAACAAATGGCATTATTATCAGAAAAAGCTGAATCAACACAGAAAAATGCACTCACGTTAACAAAAGAAAACATTCACCATCATCTGAAGTAACTTTTGGGGGTTCTTAGTGGAGCCCGAATGGACTCATGAATTCTCCTATAAATAAAATCTTACCAATACCGTACGAAACCATGCAGTTTATTTTTCTTATTTGGCCTCTCTTACCTCAGACCCATCCTTCAGTGGATCGATTTTCCGTTGCGGACGGATTATGTTAACTGGAATATAAAACAAAAGCAATTAATATAAAACAGAAATGGATGTTCACATTCCCACAAATGTATTCTTTCAGAAAACCTCGCTACTTTACCGGGAGTCCTTAAAAAAATTCTGAAAAGTTAACTGGCTGAGAGTATCGTGATAGGAGTCCCCAGAATTTGTTTTTTCCTTTTCCATTTTGCAAACCCCCACAGCCATGGTTGATAGTATGCACAAACCCCCACAGCCATGGTTGATAGTATGCACAAACCCCCACAGCCATGGTTGATAGTGTGCACAAACCCCCACAGCCATGGTTGATAGTGTGCACAAACCCCCACAGCCATGGTTGATAGTGTGCACAAACCCCCACAGCCATGGTTGATAGTGTGCACAAACCCCCACAGCCACGGTTGATAGTATGCACAAACCCCCACAACCACGGTTGATAGTGTGCACAAACCCCCACAGCCACGGTTGATAGTATGCACAAACCCCCACAGCCACGGTTGATAGTATGCACAAACCCCCACAACCACGGTTGATAGTATGCACAAACCCCCACAACCACGGTTGATAGTATGCACAAACCCCCACAACCACGGTTGATAGTATGCACAAACCCCCACAGCCACGGTTGATAGTGTGCACAAACTCCCACAGCCACGGTTGATAGTATGCACAAACCCCCACAGCCACGGTTGATAGTGTGCACAAACCCCCACAGCCACAGTTGATAGTGTGCACAAACCCCCACAGCCATGGTTGATAGTATGCACAAACCCCCACAGCCACGGTTGATAGTGTGCACAAACCCCCACAGCCACGGTTGATAGTGTGCACAAACCCCCACAGCCACGGTTGATAGTGTGCACAAACCCCCACAGCCACGGTTGATAGTGTGCACAAACCCCCACAGGTCTGAGTTTTTTTGCTGAGTTTTTGAAGCCGAAAATTAGTAAAAACTCATTTGCATTTTCGAGGAGGATTTTGGAGAGTTTCACCTTAGTTTCTGCTCAAAAAGCATCTAAAAACCCTCAGTGTGCACATACTTGTAAGTGGGCTTACTTGCTGACATTAGTATAACAACTTGGGGCATCATACTGCCATAATGACCGATTGTCTATACATCTTTTTTTATTGTTTTTTTCTTTTTATGACTGAGCAAAGTTTTACAAAATAACCCAACAAATGTATCCAAACGTAAAATGTAACCCATCCAGTACATGGAATAACGCTTATCGTCCAATGCAAATAGACCTAAAAAACCATAAGTGCAATGGAAATGATAGGTTTCCCAGGGACTGAAAACTCTTCATGCGATGTTTACCAGTCTCTTTAGAAAATGTCCTGACAGATTGCCTGTGAAGAGCACAATCATATCATTCAACAGACAAAAAATAGTCATTTTGGCCACAAAATCCTCCGCTAACAATCTTTTTGTTGTTGACGGCACATTTCTATTTAAGGCTTTAGTGCAATGTCCACAAGATGCTGTAAAAATAACAATTTGGGTAATTGCATCTGCTCCATTTACAAAGTCATTTAACCTCAGAGATATAACTCTGTAAGAAGCCTTCCTATGTGAACACAGCCTTCGGAATTAATTTAACTTTGAAAAGTATATAATTCTTAGAAAAAAGGAAAAAAAAAACAGCTTTGATCAAACAGCAGGGAGCCAGAGTCACAGCATCAGAAGAGACTCCTACGCCTGCAAACAGCCTGCCCCGTACAGCGTGGCGGGGAGAAGCGGAGCCTGATTACTGAACACTATGGCGACTACAGGTCCCC
Organism: Allobates femoralis; assembly: GCA_033576535.1. Taxonomy (NCBI): domain Eukaryota; kingdom Metazoa; phylum Chordata; class Amphibia; order Anura; family Aromobatidae; genus Allobates; species Allobates femoralis. The sequence continues at coordinate 19,282,034 of JARQOC010000009.1, forward strand.
AGTGTTACCGCAAGACAGCTCATTTATATAAAAAACATGTTCTAGGCTTTTGGGGCTCCCGGTAGGCAATCTACAGACATGAAGTGAGAGGCTGATCAGAAGAAAGATTCCAACTCCCCAACTGGAGCCGTAACGAGATATGTGGCGACACTGTTTGGGGTATGTGAGCGCATTGAGTATCTGGTTACAGGAATTGCATCTTCTGGCAGACAAAAAAACACCAAAAATGCAATGCATTTTTTTACGTGTTTTTGATGCTTTTCTTTCCATGCATTTCTGGTGGAAAAACGCTGCAAACTTGTATCTGCATCAAATCTGCAAAGGAAAAAAGCAAAATGTGCAAAAAACATCAGGATTCTTATCGACTTAGGCCGGCTTCACACCACGGTTTTTAATTGTCATGTTCTGTCCGGTGTTTTGCAGGATGCACCGGACAGAACCTTGCTTTTTGCCGGCTTCGTTGCTGGTGCTGTCCAGTGCTGAAATTTCAGCACCGCAGCTGCAAGGGAGCTGGCCGCGGTGTTGATATTTTAGCCGTGGAGCTCTCATGGTGCTGAAATTCTGTTAAAAGCAGCTGCCGCTGTTTCAGCACCAGGCGTTTGGGAACCAGTAGCGATCCGGCGCCCATAGACTCCCATGCAATGGGTTCGAATCCGGGAGGATCCAGCTTTGTTCGATTTTTGCATCGGACACAAAAAATGGCAGACTCCGTTTATGTGTCCGATGCAAAAATGAATCGGACAAAACCGAATCCTCCTGTAAAACCAGCAAACTGGATTCCAAATATGCACTATCTGGCGCCTTAGGGATACATGGGGGGTGAATTTGGATCCGGGGGGCTGTTCGGTTCACACCTGAAAAACCATGGTGTGAAGCCGGCCTTAGGCTAGTTTCACACTTCAGTTTTTTTCAAATCAGTCAAGTTTAGATTTTTGAGAAAAACCGGATCCTTTCAGGATCCAGTTTTTTGCCTATTCACTTTAATGGTGTCAGGTAGAATCCTGTCGCTTCAGGTTGCTTCCTGACACCATTAAAGTGAATAGGCAAAAAACTGGATCCTGAAAGGATCTTGCCTGATTTGAAAACACCTGAAGTGTGAAACCAGCTGCAGTTGGCATAAGGATTTGCATGCAGTTTTGTGACAAAACTACACTAAAAACACAATAAAAACGCACTGTGCACAGGGCCTATACATCCCTATTATCATGCACTCTTGGTATGAGACACCACCCTAGACGCACATAGACATGTCATCACAAACATTGGTTTAACGGGAAGCAGTGACCTGTTCACTCAGAGTACCCATGCTATGCTGCGGTAACAAAATTAGGCGCATAGGGTTTGCTGTTGTTTTATTTTATTTTCCCGTGATGTCTTTTTTAGGTGGATCTGCCTGAGAAAACTGAATTAGTCCTTACCGGTAATTCCTTTTCTTGGAGCCTTCCACGACAGCATTGGAGGATGTCGTCCACGCCCTATTGGGGGACAGGAACACAGAGAGGTTAAAAGCCCCTCCCCTTCCTCCGCACTCCAGTGTATTATCAAGATCACCTGAAGACATGGATTACCTTATACACCTGAATCCAAAATTGACAATAAGGGGGGGAACTGATGCTGTCGTGGAAGGCTCCAAGAAAAGGAATTACCGGTAAGGACTAATTCAGTTTTCTCCCATCGCCTTCCACGACAGCATTGGAGGAATACCACCGATACTCCTCAGGGTGGGACAACTGCCTGTAGGACTTTCCTACTAAAGGACAGATCCCGACTAGAGGACAGATCTAACCTATAGTGGCGAGAAAAGGTGTGGAGGGACGACCACGTAGCCGCTCTGCATATCTGCTCAGATGAAGCTCCAGCCCAGGATGTAGCAGCAGCCCGAGTGGAATGAGCCTTCAACCCCACCGGAGGAGCAAGGTCTTGAGCGACGTAGGTCGAACAGATCGCCTTCATGATCCAGGAAGCGATGGTAGCCTTGGAAGCCTTCTTCCCTTTGTTTTTCTCAAAATGCTGAACAAACAGGTTCTGATCTAATCTCCAGGAAGTGGTTGGAGATAGTGGAGGACGGACCGACGGACATCCAAGGTGTGAAACACGGCCTCAGCTGCATTAGCAGGAGAATGACAAAAGGACGGGAGCACCACTTCCTGGGACCGATGAAAATCCGACACAACTTTAGGAAGGAAGGACGTATCCAACCGAAGCGTAATGCGATCATCGGAAACCACGAGGTAAGGCGCCTGGATCGAGAGCGCCTGCAGTTCCCCAACTCGCCTGGCCGAAGTAATGGCTACCAAAAACGCCGTCTTGTGAGAGAGAGATGGAAGGGAAGCAGCAGACAAGGGCTCAAAGGGATCCCGAGAAAGCCCATGAAGAACAATGTTCAAATCCCAAGTAGGGACGGAAGGCCGAAGCCTGGGACGCAGTCTACAAGCAGAGGTAAAAAATCGTTTGATCCATCGATGGCCAGCAAGATCCTGATCAAACACGGCACCGAGAGCTGAAACCTGGACCTTAAGGGTGCTCGGCTGAAGGCCCAAATCCAAGCCTCGCTGCAAAAAATCCAAATTGAGAGCCACATTAGGATGATGGATATCCGGAAAGGAAGGAGCACACCAGGACAGAAAGCGTTTCCAAACCTTCCCGTAAATGGCGTTCGTCACGGGCTTCCTGCTCTGCTGAAGCGTGCGGATTACAGCTTGGGAGAGGCCCTTGGCCGTCAGGATCTCGGCCTCAACAGCCAGGCCGCCAGATTGAGCCACTGCGGGTCCGGGTGAAACAGAGGACCCTGGGATAGCAGGTCGAGGTTGTGGGGCAACCGAATCGGACCCTCCAGGCATAGGTCGTGGATAGCGCCGTACCATGCCCTTTTGGGCCACAGGGGAGCCACCAGGATAGCCGTCACCCCCTCCGCCCGAATCTTCTGCAACGTCTTGGGGAGCAGCGGGATCGGAGGAAACGCATACACCAACCGGAAGTCCCAGCGATGGGCGAAGGCGTCCAGCCCAGAGGATGGCCCGACCGACTCAGGGAAAAATACGTCGGCACCTTGGCATTGACTCCCGATGCAAACAGGTCGATTGAAGGGACTCCCCACCTGTCCGTGAGAGAGCGAAACACGTCCGGATGGAGGCTCCATTCGCCAGGGTGGACCTCCGTGCGGCTCAAGAAATCTGCCTGTACATTGGCCATTCCCTTCCGAAGTACTGCCGAGGAGGAGAGAAGATGGCGTACTGCCCACAAAAAGAACAGTCTTGCCAGCCCCTGCAAGTGTAAGCCACGAGTACCGCCTTGGTACCGCAAGAAAGCAACCAAAAGTCACATTGTCTGACAGGACCTTGACATGATGACCCCGGAGAACGTGAGCTGCAGCAAGAAGCGCTTCCTCCACTGCCAGAAGTTTGAAGACTGGCGACTGACCGAGCGACTCCAAATCCCCTGGAACGGTGTGCGAACTACCATCGTGCCCCAACCGGAACCGCTGGCATCAGTGGGAATGGAGGTCACAGGAAGGTGTCTGGGATTCATCCCCAGGAAAGCGAGATTACCACCCGCCCCGGGGTCCGGACCTGCGAGTTTAAGGAATCCTGACGTCTGCTCCAGGAACTCAGTATGTGTTCCTGGAGCAGTCGGGAAGGAGCCTGAGCCCATGTTACTGACTGAATGCAGGCCATCATGGCCCCTAACAGGGACATTGCTTCCCGCAAGGAGGGCGACCCCCCTGCCCGGAGGCGGGTCAGATTCACGCGGCGCAAAAGCTGATATTCCGCAGGAAGGAACGAGGTCTGTCTGGAGGAGGCCAGCAAGACTCCCAAAAATTGACGTCGGGTTGCAGGCACCCGTTCCAATTCCCAAAGATTGGGTACCCATCCCAGGGACTGAAGAATCTCCAATGTGTTGGAGACCTTTGTGCGCAGAAGCGCTGCCGAAGGAGCCACCACCAACATGTCGTCTAAATAGGGAAGCATACATATCCCCTGGGTCTGGATGAATGTGATCGCTTCCCCCATGAGTTTGGTAATCTCTGGGCTGACGAAATCACAAAGGGCAGCACATTAAGCCGAGAATGGACCGTCCCGCCTGCCCCGGAGATCGTGAATCGCAGAAAGCGATTGTGGGACGGGTGAATGGGGACATGAGAATAAGTGTTCTGGAGGTCCACAACAACCTGGAGTAGCGCCCCTGGCCCTCCTCTCCAGGAGGAACCGGGGACCCCACACCCGAATCCAACATGTGTCGCAGACCCGACAAGAAAACCCGTGCGAGAGTCCCCCTGAGGAAGGGAGAGGACTCGAAGACACGGAGGGGCTGGCTCTCGAATTCCAAGCGTAGACCCTCCCAAATGGTCGAGAGGATCCAAGGGCACAAGGAGATCGCTTGCCACTGTGGCAGAAACCGCAGGAGCCGCCCCGCAATGGGGAAGGCGACCTTGTTTAGGAGCGGCTGGTGATGCCGCTGCTGGGGGAGCAAGATATTACGGGTCTTGTTCCCATACTGGAATGCCCAGCGACCAGACTTACCCTTCCCTTTAGACTGGGAGGGTTGGCTGCGCTCAGGCCAACAGGACTGCCTCCGAAAGGGCTCCTGTTCCGGGAGACACCTTTTCCAGGATGTCATCCAATGCCCTTTGCATGGGGAGGCCACACAGCTGGAGCTTAGACGTGAACTCCTCATTCCACCTTGTAAGCCACACTGCCCTGCGAGCTGTGTTAGCCAACACTGCGCACCTGGCGCCAACACGGAACGACTCAGCAGAGGCATCGGCCAGGAAGCCCGTAGCACGTCTCAGAAGTGGAATGGAGTCCAAAGCTCCTCCCTGGGAGTACCCTGCAGGATGAAATTCTCCCAGCTGGGTGAGCCACTTAAAGAGAGACCTGCTCACATGTAGAGGAAATGTACACCGTTAAAGACATAGATGCCGTCTCCCAGGATCTTTTGAGGAAACTCTCCATTTTACGAACGAGGGGGTCCTTCAACCGGGAGGAATATTCAAAAGGCAACGTGGTCTCATATGCTAAGCTTCCCAAATGGAATACTGCCATAGACCTTCATGTTAGAAGTCCCATTGACTTTATAGAGACTTCCATAGAGATTCCCATTGGGTCTCTCATGAGGTCTCCCATCCAGCCAGTGACTGAGGCTCCTGCTGCTTAGCCTCAACAGTGTGTCAAGGGCATGCACAATGGGTTTACAATAGCAGCTGATTGCTACCCTGGCCACCTGGATGTCCACCTTCGGGACCTCCCAGACAAAGTCATCACCCTCCAATCCACTCGGATGGGGTGAGCCACTTAGCCTTCAGGCCTCTGAACATTTAGTCCTGCACAGAAGAAGGGGATTCCACCACCTCTACTCCCATGGTACAATGGACAGTGTCCACCAATGCACCCATGGACTCTGTGGAAAAATATCTAGTGTCCAGATTCTCGTGTCTGGACAGAGGCAACAGCGGCAATATCCTCGCCGTCCTCTAACGCTGAGCTCTGGCCAGCCTCCATGAGATCCACAGAGTCACAATCCTGGAGCTTCCTCTCTTACGGAGGGGAAGGCCCGGAAGCTGCAGCATAACCCCACAGTGCCGAGATAGAAGCCTGCACCTCTTCCCTAATGGATTGGAGCTCCTCAAGCAAGGATGGGGAGTCCATCCTGACAACCCTGTCAGTCATGGCCGACACCTTGTTGTAGGAAGAGGGACATTTTGTGCCGCAGCCACATTATTGCTCCCTTTCACAGACGGCCCTCGTCTCCCTATAGACAAAAAGGGAAGAGAAGGGGGTCCCAGTTTGAGTGCAGGGCTTAAATAACTCTACCCCTTGTGACCACCCCCAGAAACACTTACATGAGCTGGGGGAACGCTGGGCTCTGCAGAAGCAGAGGTGGAAGCCTATCACCTTCCATGTTTTAGGGATCAGCCTTACCTGGGTGTAGCTTCCGGCGGGTACTTATCCAGAAGTACCGTGCCCCCAACGAGGAACACCTGTTCCCTCCCTCCTCCTGGTCACCGGCCGCGGGCAGTAGCGCGCGAAAGTCCTGCTGGGTTCCCTGGAGCCGCGCCCAGCCTGCCACAGCCCTTACAGGAGCCGCCGCCCGAAACCGGAAGTGCCATCCCGGAACCGGATGTGCCATCCCCGAAACCGGAAGTGCCATCCCCGAAACCGGAAGTGCCATCCCCGAAACCGGAAGTGCCTCCGCGGCACCTCTGATGCATGCCCCAGGGACCGCAGCTGGAGGAGGGAGACGCCGGAGAGCTGAACAGGCCTCCGGCGTTGCAATACACGGCCTGCTTTGCCCCGTAGGACGCAGGAAGGCCGGATGGTCCCACCACGGGAGCCCCGAGAAGGAGGAGGAGGCCGCCCCCGACGTCCATCCCTGGCCCGGCTGTAAGTACACCCCAATGCTGCCTCTGCCTGCCTGACAGCACTGGAACCTCTCCATGCCCCAAGGGGGACAGGAAGACACTGGAGTGCGGAGGAAGGGGAGGGGCTTTTAACCTCTCTGTGTTCCTGTCCCCCAATAGGGCGTGGACGACATCCTCCAATGCTGTCGTGGAAGGCGTGGAAGGTGGAGAAAGAGTCGTTGTAACGATTGCTCTGGACACGTTCCTTCTTTTAATCACTTCAGAGGTCGGAAACCATGAAGCAGCTAAACAGAACATTCTATTTTGCAGGATACTTTGTTTGAAAGACGCCAGCTCTTTACAACTGAAACAATAGGAAGAAGACAACGATGGCAAAAGAAAAAAGACAGCCAAACCGGCAATGAAGTCACTTCAAGAAACAGACTGCCGACTTTTTCCTAACACAGCTCGGGCTGAGTCAACTTTCGTGTCTCGGCCGGCGTCTTAAAGACGGTCATGTGCACAGACCCTTAAAGGTTTTATTCATGAACACACTTAAAGAAAGGCCTCATCCTACAATGATGGGTGGAGGTCTGAACTACCACAATTAGAACAAAGGCTTGCAAGGCAGAGATTACAAATAACTAAAAAATGGTGTCTCAGAGGTTAGCACTGTACGGTGGCTCAGTGGTTAACACTGTTTTGCAGCGCTGGGGTCCCGGGTTCAAATCTCAAGAAGGACATTATCTGCAAGGAGTTTGTATGTTCTCCCCATGTTTGTGTGGGTTTCCTCCAGGTTCTCTGGTTTCCTTCCACACTCCAAAGACATATGACAGGGAATGTAGATTGTGAGCCCCAATGGGGACAGCGATTAGGACTACTGTAAAGTGCTGTGGAACATGATGGCGCTTATATAAACAATGCATAATAATAATTAAAAAAATATAGAGCTACGTACAGTTTGTGTTCAAAAGTTTACATACCTTGGCAGATTTTTTGCCCTTTTTCAGAGAATATGAATAACAAAAACTTTTTTTTTCACTCATGGTCAGTGGTTGGGTGAAGCCATTTGTTGTCAAACTACTGTGTTTTCTTTTTTTAAATCATAATGACAACCAAAAACATCCAAATGGCCTGATCAAAAGTTCACATACTCTAGTTGTTAATACCATGTGACATCAATGACAGCTTGAAGTCTTTTGTGGTAGTTGTGGATGAGGCTCTTTATTTCCTCAGATGGTAAAGCTGTTCATTCTTAGCAAAAAGCCTCCAGTTCCTGTAAATTCCTGGGTTTTCTTGCATGAACTGTACACTTGAGTTCTTCCCAGAGTGCCTCAATGATACGGAGGTCAGGAGACTGAGATGGCCACTCCAGAACCTTCACTCTGTTCTGCTGTAGCCAATGACAGGTCGACTTGGCTTTGTATTTTGAATCGTTGTCATGTTGGAACTTCCAAGTATGTCCCATGCGCAGCTTCCAGGCTTAGGAGTGCAATTTTGCCTCCAGTATTTGCTAATTAGCTAACGTGCTGCATTCATCTTTCCTTCATCCTTGACCAATTTCCTGTGCCTTTGTAGCTCACATATCTCCACATAATCAGTAATCCACCTCCATGCTTTACATTAGGAATGGTGTTCCTTTCATCATAGGCCTTATTGACACCTCTCAAAATGTAACGTTTATGGTTGTGGCCAAAGTTCGATTTTGGTCTTATCACTCCAAATGACCTTGTTCCAGAAGTTTGGAGGCTTGTCTCTGTGCTGTTTGGGGTATTGCAGGCGAGATACTTTGTGGCATTTCCACTGTAATGGCTTTCTTCTGCCGACTCGGCCATGCAGTCCATTTTTCTTCAAGTGACTCCTTATTGTGCATCTTGAAACAGTCACACCGCTAGTTTTCATTGAGTCCTGTATTTCAGCTGATGTTATTTGTGGGTTTTTCTTTGCATCCTGAACAATTTTCCTGGCAGTTGTGGCAAAATTTTTGTTGGTCTACCTCAGAGGTCCCCAACTCCAGGCCTCAAGGGCCGCCAACAGTGCAGGTTTTCAGGATTTCCTTAGTATTGCACAGGTGCTAATGTGATCATCTGCACAGGTAATGATTCCAAGCCCTGTGCAATACTCAGGAAATCCTGAAAACCTGCACTGTTGGCGGCCCTTGAGGCCTGGATTTGGGGACCTCTGGTCTACCTGATCGTGGTTTGGGTTTTACAGAGCCCCTGATTTTCCATTTGTTAACCACAGTTTAAATGTTGCTGACTGGCATTATCAATTCCTTGGATATCTTTTTGAATCCCTTCCCTGTTTTATACAGTTCAACTATCTTTTGCCATAGATCCGTTGACAATTCTTTTGCTTTCCCCATGACTCACAATCCTCTCACAATCAGTGGCTGGATGAAAGATGCAAGAGTCTGTCTGGATCCCACAAACTCACTCAGCTTTTATGCACACACTGATTACAAGCAAACAGGCCATAGGCAAGGATACCACCTTTATTAGCCACTCAAACCATTTTGTGTCAACGTCTGTGCATGTTATCAGGATAACATATCCAGGGTGTGTGAACTTCTGATCAGTCATTTGGATGTTTTTGGTAGTCTTTAGGATTTAAAAAGAGAAAACACAGTAGTTTGACAATAACTGGCTTCACCCAACCACTAACCATGAGTGGATAAAAAGTTTTTTTGTTATCATTCATATTCTCTGAAAAAAGGCCAAGAAAGCAAAAAATCTGCCGGGGTATGTAAACTTTTGAGCACAACTGTAAATACAGACTGGTGCTCAGCCTCTCTATCTAACATCGAAACAGCAGGGACTCTTACAAAGTTCCTGGTATTCCTATGGGCTGTATTGTCACCATCCTACAAGTCATCTATGTGCAGCTTCGGCCTACATGAGAGTGCATGCGAATAGGAAGCGGCTGGATCAGGTCTTATAGGGCTGCATCGTAATCGGCTTTGGTTCATCCCACAAAAGGGCCGTTTTTTAATTAGTGCCGGTGAGAGCTACTGTGTAATTAGCATTGATCCTTCATGGCTCTTATGGTCTTTTTATATCTAAATTACTACTACTATACAAGTCTAAGCAGAAATTCCCAATTAATCTTATGTATGGAATAAGCCCTTGAGTTGTGCGCTTGTTGTAGATTATTCATTGCATAGTCATATTGATTAATTACTTTGCTGTGAAATTGGCCCATGTGTAAAATGCTGAAAACAGGGACAGAATATAGTTAGGGACATTTGCAACCAATGCTGCATTTACAAGAAAATACCTGTGTGTAGCCATGCTCACGAGGAGAAGCTGCAGACTAGGGCTGTGGAGTCGGAATAAAATGGACCGACTCCGAAAATACATACTGAATTGGGTCCAGTAGGTCAATCTAATGAATTATTATTATGTTCTATCTGAATAGCATGATTATTGTATCATAATAATGATTAAAAGCCTGATGTTCACATTGTAGTACAACAAAGGTATCACTTAAGCATGAGCCATGTATGAAGGAGCCCGATTTGGAGTCAGGGGAATTGAGGAGTCGGAGGTTTGGCTTACCGACTCCACAGCCCTGCTGCAAACACTTTGCACGAGAGCTGAGCCATGTTGGGTATTACCGTTATGGATCTGTTGCAACCCTTTCTGGCCCATTGATCACACAACGAATGGCCTGTCCTACGGAGAGGACACTGGTATATGTTGAAAAACATTTTAAATAAAAATAAATGCCCCTCCATCTCACTTCCCAGGGGACTCTCGAGTCTCCCTCCTTCCTTTTCTGAAGAGGACAGCACTTGGCAAATGCGATGAACACCAATGCAGCCAATCATTGGTAACCGCTGGGACTCAAGTGGCGCTAAAGAGGAGCGGCAGGGGCTTTAAAGGAGAGGATACAATGATAAAAGACTTTAAAGGTGGGGTGAACAATCCCAATAATAAACCTTTCATTTTGTCTAGGATTGTAAATGCAGCTCAAGAATGATGAGAAGAAAGGAGCAGACAATGACATTCTGTAATGAGCAAGTGGAAGGACAAAGTCGCTCAGCCATGTAACAAATCTTTGGTATGTTCTGTCTCAGGCTGACACCCGCAGTCCTTCTTAATGGCTTTCTAATTGCTTTGGGCAAAATGGAGGAACACACCGCCACCACAGACACTATAATTAAATTACGGTTCCTGTAGCGGCAATGTATTCTGACTCGCAGGTTATCCTCACAGACCCGTACACAACTTACTTCCATCTGTTTCTTCAGGGGGGTTATCTCCCTCATCGCTTTTATCGTCTACTGTCGGCTCCTGGAAAGGCATGACCGAATCCTGTTAAAAGATACAAGTTACAGGTTATAGCTTCTACCGACAAAGACATTAATGAGAAATCATTTTTTTTTAAAAAAAGGACAAAAAACCCAACCCTGACTTTCCCTAGCGGTTGCAGACGCCGTATTAATGTGCTGGCCTCATCATGACAATGAACAGCTCAAAACACATCTTCACATCTTTCGGAAGAGGTTCATGCTCTGGCAAATATAAGAACAGGAGAAGAACGTGGGCTGCATCTTAACCACCGTGTCTGCTCCTTAACGGGGACTCATCAGGGCAGCTGGTGTGCAGAAGCCGGATTCATGCACATCTTGATTATTAATGCACTCTTAACCCACATCTGGCTCTGAAAGGCAAAGCTATGGATCTATATTCAGAGACTGATGGAAGGAAAAGAAAAAAATCTAGAAAACGAGGTGAACAAAAATAAAGAATCAGCAATTCAGGTTCTCTTATATTGATGTAAGATTCAAGGTGATCATTTACAGAAAAGGTAGAAGAGAAGCTGGCGGACAGAATCAGCTAGAGACAGCTCAGTGGGAAATCTGCAATGGTTATTAGCGCCGACAGACAGAACATAGGGGAACGTATAGAACTTCGACAAATCAGCAGCTAGGGGTTATCGAGTGAAAAATATTATGGGGGAGAGCAGGTAAAAATAAAACCATTTTGCAATTAATGTATTAAAAATACTTTGGGGGACGATTCATCATCATTCATCTGAATGCTGGAAACAGGACGAAGTGCCGGTGATCCGCGTTGCTGGAAAGGAAAACCAGGACCCAAGAAGTCTGGTGTAATGGTGCAGATTTATTCCGACGCGTTTCGGAGCAGCCTCTGCTCCTTCCTCAGGGATTAACTGTCTGAATACTGACATAAAAGCAGGGCTGTGCAGTCGGTAACCCATACATACGACTCCTCAATGTCCCTAAATCCGAGTGACTCCTTAATATCCTAATTCTGACTCAAACTCCACCCAAAATGGACACCACACCAACTCCGACTCCACAAAAGTGCAAAAAACACTTTGAAAAAAGTTGCTAGATTTTTGAGCAATGAGGAATTGTACAAAAAGGTTATAACCTTTTCTATTATTTTATTATTCCAGTTTGCAGAGGCCCAATGAAAATGGGCAGAGCTGGGGCGGTGCTATGCTCGCCGGTCAAATTCATAAAAAGTGCCAGAAAATGGTTCTCCGCTTATCAGAGCAAGCATTTCTGGTGAGACGCAACATAAACCAGGGAGCTCTTCATTAAGTCTGGCGTGAGGAACTACAGGCTTTTTTGTCTATCCGACATCATCAATGACAACACTCTCTAGATCTTTCCTGACGCCGTTCCCCTTCTGTACACGCAATTGTACGTATCAGTTATGCTTCCTTTCTGCTACATAGATAAAAAGAAGGCTGCCCATTAGGTAAATGGCGTATGAGAGTCCACTAGTGATGAGTGAGCACTAAAATGCTCAAGTGCACAGTAGCAATAGCTGTTCGGATGCTCAGATAGGCTCCCGTACTCGGTATAATGGAAGTCAACGGGAAACTCAAGCATTTTTCCAGAAGACACCAATGGGGAAGGCTGGTGAGTGAGCATGGCTATGGCATTACCGTGTATGACAGGCAATAACTGAATGTTAATTGGTTTACAGCGGTGAAGCATGCGGGGCAGGGATCCGAACATGGCACTTTAGCACCCACAACACTCGATCGAGTAACGAAAGTACCCAAGCACCTTGATGCTTGATTGAGTATGCTTGCTCATCAATACTGAAAAAATAAATGACCTGGCCAGGTCATTTATTTTTTCAGTAATACGTTGTTGTACCTGAGCACCCCAATAGATAGAGTGGTCGAGCCAGATCTATTCCGTTTAAATGCTCATCAATACTGTCCACCACGGCTTGACGGAGTAGTTGGACACAGAAAGTCATGAAAAGTATAGGAGCGCGACTACCGACACCAATTTATGGGTACTCAAATAAAGGAAAACGTATATCAATGCACTTGCTATAAAAACTATTGCATAAACTGTCTCTGACGCTCAAAAAAGCCCAAACCAAATTTATCAATATTTTACACCAAGTACTATAGACCTCCTCCTCAAAAAATGTCCCTACAGAAAACCAACTCCGGTAAATAAATGAGGTTGCAGCATTGAAAACTACATGAAGTGTCTCCTTTAAAATCAGGGTTGTGGAGCCGGAGTCGGTGTCCATTTTGGTGGAGTCAGAGGTTTGGATTAGCGACTCCACAGAGGTGACAGGGACAGCACAAGTCCGGGGCCACTAGCTACAATTTTAGCGAGGCAATGCAGCATCATGTGCAATAGCTAGAAACCGATATCAGGAAAAATCTAGAGGGCGCCACCACTAATACAAGTCAAGGTTTGGAGCTAAAAAGGAGAAATCTATTGTATTTCTACCAAAATGTGTGTAAATTGCAACATCTTATTATCATTAATGCCTATGCCAAATTGATCAATGCTTTACTCCATTTGTAACTACAAAATATTTTAGTATTAGCGCCAAAACTGAAAAGTGATAAGAAAATGGAGCTCGTTTACTTCTCTGGTGTAAAGTTAACCTCACCCTATAAATAGACTTCCAATAAAACCCAAATAATGAATAATTAGATAATTAATCCGGGCAATCAAGGCAGTGATGATCTGATGAACAAACTCACTTTTAAGGCCCAGTCTCACACGTCAATGTGTCGGCGAACCGACCAACGATCCGACTTGACCTAGATCGCTAGAACGACGTTCAATGATCGCTAGTGAAATGTCACACGTACAGATATCGTTAATGACGCTGCAACGATCCCGCGACAAGCAAACGATACTTGCAGTCGTTAGCTCGCCTACGTGCTTCAGTTCTCAATAGGCGAGGTTGTTAACAACATCTCTATCGAGGTGTCACACATACCGATACTGCAGGTTGAACGAATGCTCATCGTTTGGTTTAAAGGAAACCTGACCCCTCCAAATCACCTCCAACCCTGCATGCTCAGACATCCTTTCTAGCGGTCCTTTTATGTAAAAAATGAGTTGGGTAACATTGCCAAAAAGACCAATACACATTTACAATTCTGCGACCTCTACTCCTTGAATAAGTCACACAGGGTGTTCCCTGTACGATCCTAAGCCCGCCTGAGCCGCTCATCATCATGCTCCGATGGGCATGATAAATAATCCTAGTCCTCCTCGCCCTGCTGTATGGGCGTAATAGCCGGTGTGATGTTATTTGCGTCACATCTGGTCATGGTGACGTCGGTACACCCTTTAGGTGTACCGCCGACCTCACCATGCGCATTGCGCATGCGCCGTTTTCGCTTTAAACCTAAAGGGTGTACCGATGTCACAATGACCGGATGTGACGCAAATAGCATCACACCGGCTTTTACACCCATACAGCAGGCCGAGGAGGACTAGGATTATTTATCACGCCCATTGGGGTGTGATAATGTGCGGCTCAGGCGGGCTTAGGATCGCACAGGGAACGCCTTGTGCAACTTATTCAGGGAGAAGAGGTCGCAGAATTGTAAGTGTGTAATGGTCTTTTTGGCAATGGTACCCCACTCATTTTTTACACAAAGGGACCACTAGAAAGGATGTCTGAGGGTGCAGGGACAGGTATTCATAGGGTTGGGGGTGATTTGGAGGGGTCAGGTTCCCTTTAAGGTCCGGTTCACCAACCTCCCATCAACGATCTACCCAATTATAGTTGATTGTTTTTGTACATGTCACAATGAACGACATCGTTAGAACGACTGAAAACCCGTGACGTACTAACGATATCGTAGTGTGAGACGGGGACTTTACTCGTCAGCTTATGGAATCTTTTATTTACCCTAAAAAAATCTTGGTTGTTGGCAGCACATCTTCCCATGTGAGCAGCGGATGGGCTGTGAATACTATGCAAACTGTATGGAGATCGCACGATCATACAACGTCATACAATTCAAAGGTCCTTAGTCGTTGGAAAATGACTTAGTTTAAATCAGGTTTGTGTGTCACATGCATTATAAAAATTATTGGATTTTTTTTCATATCACAATATTGATTAAAAAATATAAAATTATTAATCTTGCAATACTTCCTGCCCTTTCAAGAAGGGTTTACAGCACTTTCATTATCATCAGAGGAAGGGTTATAACATTAACCGATAATACCTCTGACGTCGCTGATCACAGAGGAATCCCCAATCACAATGAGCGATATCACAGCTCCTCCAGCTTCCTCTTCCCATCTCAATGAGAAATATCAATCACAGCTCCCCCTGCTTCCTCTACCCTTCACAATGATCTTTGCACACGCTCATTAGATGCTTCAGTAACAAAAAATATAGGGTCAGAGTCAGTCTAGTGCTGCTAATTTACAAGTGAATTTTCTCAAACAGGAGATTAGAGTCTAAAAAGGTGTAAGTGGGCCAAGTAGCCAAAGTGAAATGAGCAAAATGTCAAATTTTATTTAAATAAACATTGTGATATGTGAAAAAATATATATTTCCAATTTTTTGTTTAAATATACATTTAACAAAAAGCGGATTTAAAAATCGATCATTTTGTGATGACACATTTCCTTTAAGTCAGCACTTGGGAATGGGCACAAATGTGACCTAATATCGGGACTCCTACTACTTTTTATTTAGTGATATTGAATGTCATAACATAAAAATGCACAGCACACACATTTGTCTTTACACCTCGTGCTTATAACTACAGAGCTGTCTGACAATTGGTTTAGCTTTATTTTTAAGGTCATATTAGCCTCATTAAACATGAGAATCTGCTGAAATCCTCCGTGATTCATTTTACCAGTATTGCCGGCACTCCGTGTGCCTCTCGCCAGGGCTGATGATGTAGGAGTGTTGCCTCAGGCGGGCTGATATTATCACTTGGTACATTTAAATTTACCTAAGAACTTCGTGTTCAGTTTTGATAATTTTGTTTAACCGCAGTAGATGAGTGTATAATATTTGGATGTGCGGTTAAAGATCCTGTTCTACAGCTGTGGTACATTCACAGGTAGCTACTTCTGGAATGCCAATAAACGTTAAACAACTGGGCAGACCACAGTTTACTCTGCAGTGACAGTCTGCAACGTCAATACAGAGTAAGCGGCTTGCAGGAGATCGTGCAGTGACAAGTGTGGTGAGCTGGCTGTCAGACACAGCCAGACTCCCCACAAAGGAGAAAAACATGGTTTATTACCATGTCCGCTTTCTTAATTGTTGTAAAGAGCCCTTGTGTATGTATATTAGGAAAGCACGAACAGCACAAACTTTGGACAAACTGATCATGTGATCACTGGTTTTATGGAGGAAGCAGCAGCTGCTGGGTTCTACGAAATGCATTCAGATATGTTATGCAGGGAGAAGACTGAAATTTCCCTGTAACTAAGGCTAACATACCAGCCCAGTTACAGGGGAAATCAGCAATGGAAGAATGTATTTATTTGGTAAATTTGCCCCCAAAAGTGTTTTAAGACCTTATAGGTGCACGGTGTGTGATGTAGATAAAAAAAATAAATAAATAAATACATAAAACAAAATGATTAAAAACAAAAAAAAAAAAATACTGCTAGTTCTCATTGCTGCTCCTAGTTCCATATACAAGGAACTATTTTATGGGAAGAGAAACAATGTTAGAATTTTTTTTTTTTTTTCTTTTTTTAGAAGTCTTTTGTGGTCGTAAAAAAAAAAATAAAGACAAATTCAATGTATCGTTAAAGAAGGCAAAAAACTATTTAAAATATATAAACTTAAATTTATTGTAATTTTGCAGAGTTCCTTTTACTGGCACTTTGTTTTCCAGCACACACATCCTTATTGTGGTCTACGGTCATGAATCAGCTGGGAAGAGCTCAGTAGAAAACAGATAAAAGTTACAAAGTCTCCTATCAGACCGTCATTGCGAGCTCACTGATGGATCCTCAGTCAACTCATTCTGCAGCTGTAACAGCCAGTGTAACACAGACTACATAGAGGGCAAACAGAAGCTCAATAGACAAAATCATTTCAGTACCAATTACATGAATTTAAAGAAATAAAAAATGTCCCCAACGGTGGAGAACCCTGCATTAAAAAAACCAAACTCAATTTTTTTTTTTTTTTTTTTAATAGATCAAAATAAGTGAAATTAGAATTTTTTTTGCAAAAATATCTTTCCTCCTGTTCATGTGAGGTGTCTGATATTGCATCTTTTTCCCGTTTAATAAATAGGTTGCAAAATGATACAAATCCAAGGGATAACAGTGATGGAGACATGGACGTTAAGCGCGGAGTCTCTAGTATCAGATTGTGAAGGCTCGTTGCACAATGAAGCTGCTGCAAAGTCATCCAAGTACAAAAGCACACAAAATATCAGGGAATCCTGTTTCTTAGAGTCCCGGTTGCCACTTTAATGAGCTGCTATGGTAACACTTTATACTGGACAAGAGAAGGCTTGAGAAGTGCATGTGAATATATTAGCTGGAGAGGAGCACAGTATTATAGGTGGGATAATCTGTGGAAGTCAAGTACTGGGCCTTCATTTATGGTAAAGGGGTTGTTCGCTTCAGAAAATCCCTGTCCCTTGGCTGCAGTTTGTTTATAAAAACATTAAATAAGAAAAGAAAACCTGCTTCCTCACCCTGGTCCGGCTCTGAGTCTCTATTTGTGACGTATGCAGAAGCAGTGTGGGAAAAAAATAAGTACACCCTTTTTGTCCTAAAATCATACAATTCAAGGAGCGTCTGCTTCAATTTTTCTCATGACTTTATAAGACAAAGGTTCCAGTTTTGTCGGTGGGCGGTATGGTTCTGCAGCTGATTTCCATCCATGTGAATGGGGCTGAACCACAATATCAGCCATAATCTAACAAGTGAAAATTTTTTTTTTTTTTTTTTTTAACACTTCACATCCTTCTCTTTTAACAGGGGCCATTAATGGAAACATAGGTGACCATGAATTATTTATTGCAGCTGCACAAGCACCTAGTAAGAGTCTCTCAAGAATTTTGCCATTTAACAAGCCACTAAGAGGACCTGATCCACCAAATGAAACCTGACAATTCTCATCCTCCTCGTTATCTCCCACCAGTTCTCCCCCTGTGTATCTTCTCACTCTCACACATACTGGATTGCCCCTTACTTTGCGCCCTACATGGGTGAAGTGGAGTTATGCGGCTTTACACCTTCCCTGAGAACATAAGTCACGGGTTGAACAAGTCGTATCCGTCTTTTCCTCTGAAAATCACCTATTAGGGTTCAACAGGGAGACCTCTTACACTTAAGATAGCTGTCCACCCCTAAAAATTGGCAAGTTAGCATGATTTTTCTATAATAGGTATAGTGGTCGATAAAGGAACATGATAGAAGAGTCAATTCCTTCAAAATGTGGTGCTGGAGAAGGATGTTATCAATACCATTGATGGCAAGAAGAACAAACAAATCAACTGTGAAACAATTCAAGACTGACATGTCACTGGAAACAAAGGATCACCAAGCTATGATTTGTCTATACATCATACCAAGAGAGAAATCACGGGAGAAGGACATCATGGTCAGAAGAATAGAAGGAACAAGGCAAAGAGGAAGACCAGCAACCTGATGGCTTTATACAATCAAGATTACGAAGGAGAAGACCCTGGTGGGCCTATCTAGGCTTGGAGAAGACCCTGGTGGACCTATCTAGGCTTGGAGAACACCCTGGTGGACCTATCTAGGCTTGGAGAACACCCTGGTGGACCTATCTAGAATTGGACAAGACCCCGGTAGACCTATCTAGGCTTGAAGATGACCCTGTTGGAGATATCTAAGCTGCACAGGATCAATCTACCTAAACAGCGTTCATCCATCAAGTCATCAAGGATTGAGAGTGACCTGAAGGCCGTAAGGGTATGTGCACACTGGGCGTGTTTTCGGCGGTTTACCTGTGTAAACCGCCGTTTTGTTTACATTAGTTTTATGTTAATTTATGTTAATCCAAACCGGCGTTTGGATTAACATTAAAACTAATGTAAACAGCCCAAGGCTGTGCACATACCGGCGGTTCCCCAGCGTCATCCGTTGCTAACCCGCAGGTTTCCCAGCGGGTTAGCAAAGAATGAACATGTTGGAAAAACCGGCGGTTCTGCAGCGGCTGCAAGCAGAAACATGTGCTGCTTCCAGCCGCTGCAGAATCGCCGCCGAGAACCCGCTGGGCAGCCGCCGGATACCGCCCGGATCCCGCTGCACATACCCGCCAGGAAGCCGGTGGACGCCTCCGGAGCTTCCTGGCGGGTCCCGCCCAGCCGCCGACGCAAACACGCCGGGTAGTGTGCACTTACCCTTAAAATACAAATTAAGGGTAAGTGCACATCAGTCGTTTTCTGGGCTGTTTTTGGACGTTTTACGTCGGCGTTTTCGGCTCCGTTTTATGTTAATTTATGTTAATCCTAGCCACCGGCTGGGTTAACATGATACTCAATGGAGTTTAGAATACGCTGTCTTCATTAGAATGTTTTTCTTCTGGTCGTTTTCAGTCAAAACTGAGTTTTCTCAGTCAAAACTGAGTTTTTACAACGTTTTTCAAAGAATAGAGCAAGTGACTTCTTTCCTCCGTTTTTCCAGCGCTTCCAGCTGATCAAGTGCACTAAAAACTCAGTTTTCAAAACAGCCGAGAAAACAGCCGAGAAAAACGCTGGAAAACCCGGCGTAAAACGAGCAAAAAACGAGGGACACTGCTGAGCACAGAAAACTCAGTTTCTGCTAAAAAAACCCAGGTTTTTGGACGTTCTGCAGAGATGCACAAACGTCAGATGTGCACATAGCCTAAAAGGGACCCTTAGAAAAGAAGTACGGAGACTATTTTAAAAGATCATATTAATATTACCCTTTTTTAGAATGATGTGTGTACAACAATCCATAGTTGCTGCTGCAAGGGTGGCCATGTTGGTTGTCGCCGACATTTCCAAGAACCACATTTTAAGTGACATCACCTTTAAAAAGGGTTTTCTAGTTTGAGATTTTTGGAAAACCCCTGTAAACTGGTTTCCTTCTGTATTATTACTTTGCATGTGTTACTCTATTAAATCTATACTGATGAAAAGCAAACAAAGACCAAATATAATATAATTTAAAATAATTGTATTAGTTTTTAATATTAAAATAGAAAGTGCACAAATAGCCTCTAGGTGACAACGCACTAACATGATACAATGGTATATATTAGCAGCTAATAGATCTATTAACCAAGTGTATAATACAAATCAATGAACCTGCTAGATGATATCCAATCACAAAAAGTGTTAGGGCAATTGGTACGGTAATCAGACCATGTATAAGTTGAGTGGTGCCACTTCACCAATGCACGTTTCGGTGCTGTGCCTTCTTCTGGGGGAACTCATGTATCATGTTAGTGTGGTGCCACCTAGTGGCTATTTGGGCACATTACTACCATTTTAATTATAAAAACTAATAAAATTATTTTAAAGTATTACATATGGTCTTTCTTTGCACTTAATCAATATAGGTTCAATTAAGTTATATAGTGCTTGAGCATTATTAATGGTCCAGATTATGTAGCACATATTATTTGCATTATATAGTGCTCCTCATGTGTTCCTCTATGTAGTACAAGCAGGAGCGTTCCCACATATCAGTACATTACATGGAGCACAGTATATATTACTGTGGAGTAACACTCACCATATGCTTTCTGCAGGTCAGTGGGACGAGTATGTGACAGCGTTTATGGACAAGCAGTTTGCAGTTGATACACTTGTAGCCTTGCCTCCCAAGGCCCCATATCCTTTCACTGCACTGGCCACAGTAGGCTTTCTGAAAATTAAGAAGCAGGTCATTAATATCATCTGCAAGCCAGTCATATCACAGTACGCAACACCATAATGTATGTATATATTAAATGACAGAAGTATGACTCCATCCCCATCAATAATGGAATAGGTTCATCTGAGAGCTGTCCGCGGGACGTGTAGCAGAGAGGTATATACATGCCAAGAGGTTCCCAGAACACTTTGCTAGTAGTCGTAGGCACTTATGTACAATAAACGTAATGCAGACATCAGGAGACCAAGCCATAAAACATCGGAGACGTGCACAAGGCACAACCGCTGTCCGATTGTATTGAGCGGGGCAGCCGTGTATAGGCTCTATACGTGTCGTACTGTCTGCTAGAGAACATGTGTAGGCTGCACAAAACGTAGCCCCCTCATACCTACAATCATGTTGCAGTATTACACATGATCTCTAGGGATCCCACTGCCCACTTGCGCTTGGTCCCAATGCCTAACTCTTCCTTCCTGCTTTTGGACTAGGATGGAGGGCTACGGTTATGACCGACTGTGAGCTCCATTTAATATCAATACAACAGAAAGTGCAGCAAATTTGGAGCACGGCAATCTCGGTCAGTCATATGGACACAGACTTCAGCAGCGGCAGTCAAGTTCGACCCTATGTGAGGAAGGTGGTCTATTCCAGTAATCATTGGGGGTCCTAGCAGTGCAACTTTCTTAGCGATCAATGTGGATATGCGCCATTTCTAACACATTTTTTGCGAAAAGTCCTTTAAATAGCAACACTCCAGGAAAAACAGCTAAGCTCTTCTTCAGGTGCCCACAATGTACGGAGATCGGAGCACGGCTCAGACCCCAGAGGTAGTATAGTGACTAGAGGTTACTTGCACAACATCTAAGTGAAACACAATATCACTTTGGCCGGTCAGTTCCTTTAAAGGCAACCTGTCATGTCCTTTTTTGATATTAAACCTTCCTCCAATGTTATTTAGATCATGCACTGTGCATGACTAGCCTGGTTTAAAAAATAAAATCCACGTTTTATCATTAAAAAAAGCCTTTCAGATGCTTAGCTGTTCGCAATAGGTGCCTGCACAAACAGTCACTAGGGTGGATACTTCGCTGCCAATCAGTCACGCATTCTACAGCAGAGTCCCCAATGTCAGTCCTCGAGGGCCGAACCAGTGCAGGTTTTCAGGATTTCCTTACTATTGCACAGGATTGGAATCATTGCCTGCTGTGCAATACTAAGAATCCTGAAAACCTGCACTGGTTCGCCCTCAGGACTGACATTGGGGACCTCTGTTCTACAGTGTCATGTAGATTTTTGAATGTAGCCATTCTTCCCCCTCGCATTGTAATACATTAATCTCACTGAAGAACCTGCTTTTACTAATGCTGTAGAAGGACCTGTGGTGATGTCACAACCATAATGGGTGGAGCTAAGCAGACCTGAAATGAATTGTAGGATTAGCTCCACCTTTTATGGTCACATGGTTGTGACATCACCACCAGTCCCCTTCTATAGCATGTGAATTTCTGCAGATCCTTCAATGATGTTACCTGTGATGATGTCACGACCATAATGGGGTGGAGCTAAGCAGGCCTAAGTAAAGTTGTAGGATTAGCTCCACCTATTATTGTCACATGGTTGTGACATCACCACCGGTCCCCTTCTATAGCATGTGAATTTCTGCAGGTCCTTCAATGATGTTAATATATTACGATGCGGAGGGGGTGTGGGGGGTGTGACTACGCTTAAAAAAAAAAAAAAACTGCATGATTGAATGTGGATTGATGTAACTAATACCAGCAGAAGTATCCTCCCCAATGAGTGTTTGTGCGGGTACCTAATGCAGACATCTAAGCAAGCAAAATGCATGTTTTGTTTTAACCAGGTTGGTGACGCGCAGTGCATGATCTAAATAACATTGGGGATGGTTTAAAAAAAAATAAAGGACCTCAATTCCCATTAAGAAGCTCTTCAGACCTATGTAGAAGACATGCAGCCAATTTATAAGACGACCAAGCTTGTCTGACACTATGGCCTATTATTGACCTAACCGTGAAATTAGTCAATTACTGATGACTGCGTATAAACAGAAGAACTGGCCACCTTTACTTGGTGCACACTGCAACAAAGAATATACACATATGAAACATCTTTCAGGGTATAACTCTGTTTACATGTTGGGATTAATTTGTAATAGATCCAGTTGAAATAAGAAGAGCATTAAAAAGAACGGATTCAGAGTGATACCATTTTTTTTACTTTTTTTTTATTGCTCTATAAACGGATCATAAAACTGGAAAAAAAACAGACATGTGACAATCTGACGATACACCTTTTTCATGCGGACCCCCTGACAAAGTGATGCTAAACCACTGTAATAAAATAACAATGCACAGTCTCTTGTCACTTCTTTCAACCAATTCAGGGCTCAAACACTCTGACGTTACAGGGAACCTGTCATGAATTGCATCATCAATGGTACCAATATTACAAGCTAAGGTAAACATACATTTAGTCCTCACACCAATTTCCACATTGTCATCATGACACTTTACTGACTGCATTGCCCAGCACCTCAACGCACGTTTCGCTTACTGCTTCGTCAGGAGGGACAGGTAGTGATAGGTTTGGGGGCATAAATGATCTGACAGGTTCCCTTTACAGGAAGTGACATTCCACTAGGAAGCTGCTCGCTAGTTATAGAAATACAAGTGATGGTGAAATTGCTAGCAAAGCTACTTAAGGTAAAAAAAAAGCAGTTTTTATCCTGAAGCAGCTCTGCCTAGGAAAGCCTTGGTGGGTTCCCCGATGTCTGAAAGACGTCGTGACTTTCATGGGGTATTACCCGACACAGTGATCTCCAAACTGTTGCTCTTCATCTATTGGAAACCTACAATGCCGCACACTCCAGACAGCTGCAGGGGGGCCTTACACATCGGAGAGGTGCTATCTGGAAACCACTTACCTAATGACTGATTACAGTTATAAGGGCTGATCTCAATCGGGAGGGGGGTCACATTTAATATCACTACTTCCAATGATGAATCAGAGAACAGTGCATTTCCGCCTGGAGAAGGAGCACATTATATCACGTTCTCACTTGGCCAGCCTAATAGGATTATTACTGGCATGATATGATAGCATTGTCAATAATTCCATCTGTGGCCCAGTTGCAGAACGTTTGGAAATGTGAAACCACGAGATAAAACCCCCCTCCATCTTCAAAGCGGTCTGAGAAAAGCAATTAAATCTATTTTACTTGTGGAATAAATGTTGCATTGCATTGATTATTCTCTCGGCATAGCAGGCGGGGTAAGGGAACAATATAGCAAGATGCATATTGCAATGATAAAACGACATTCGGCTCAGTGATGAGGGATCGGAGGAGCCCACGCTAGTTCTAGCTTTTGGCTATGACACACGGTATTTACAATGATACATTTTATCTTCCTCGTATGTAAAATAAAGCGATATTCGGTAATACATTGTATCCCGGAGAACGTAGGAGCTGATATTATTTCTTTTTATGTGATGAATCACTTACTCTGTTAAAGCGTTTGGCTTGAAACAGATGCCCATTCACTCGGTAGAGCTTCCTCCATCTTCTGGCCCCTCGACGGTAGATTGATTCTAGGAAGAAAAGAAATGTGTAAAGGAGAAGCATACTAAGCCAGCACTGCCAGGCACAAAACGGCAAGCCGCCTGCAACGGGAGGGGGAAACAATTCGGCTTGTTTTTAATAATCAATGCTGAGCACTGATGCTTGGGAGATCACTTCTACTGCAAGAGCTAAGATTTCCATGACAGGCTCCAGATCGAGAGCAGAGTACAACCCATGTCTTCCTTCTCACACCCTCCTCCTCCTCCCACCACCACCATCACATCCTCACATGATCCCATTCTGGTTAACAGACCTTTCTGAAAGGCTTCTTGCTAGTGGATAAACAGGTGAAATGGGAAGAGGCCATGCTTTTAAAGGGACAGCTCCTATTCCAGATGCATCCAAACCTAACTGAGCAAAGCCCTATTACAGATCTCATGCAATACTCAAATGATTTATCACTGAAGAAAAACAATTCATTCAACAAAACCACTAAAAGGTGCAAAACAAGCATTCCTCCTGGAGGGAAAATATCATCAGGGTCCGTTCACACAGGGCTCGACTGCGGCGGAAAACGTTCTCAGCAATTTGTCCCAGAAACGGCAGGGACCTCTGCAGCCGGAAAAATGCATCACATTGTGCAGATTTGCAGCTGTGGAATGGGTAAAAAAAAACAAAAAACTAAAATTTAAAGCAGAATGATCATCTCAATTTTATGAACCCAAAGGGGACAGTGTTTATATGATCCAGACCGCTGTCCGAAGAAAAGACCACAATGGTGGCTTTATTCGACGCGTTTCGGAGCGTTATCTTCATTTCTTCCTCAGGAATACATCCATAAGGGTGGTTTCACACTCGCGTTTGTGTCTGCATGCGTATGGCATGCAGACGCAAACGCAGGCCGTACTGATGTGTACGCAGCGGAGAATCTCCGCATGCGTTCACAATAGTATACCACCCCCCCCCCCGCCAGCCAATCAGCTGTCTCGGGGGTGGCCGGGAGGAGGAGATCAGCAGCAGAGATCTCCTCCTCCCGTCACAGCTGATCTCCCACCGGTGTCAGCGCGGGAGATTTGAAGATAAAGCTGATCTGACAGCTGTTTAAATCTCCCGCGCCGACACCGAATAGGGTGATATCAGTGCAGGAGATAAGAAACAGCCGATCGCTGTTCAAATCTCCCGCACCGACCTCACGTATTCGGTGTCAGCATGGGAGATTTAAATAGCTGTCAGATCAGCTGTTTCTCCCCGGGAGATCAGTGGTGGCTTTAGCTGATCTCCCAGTGGCTGCCGCTGATCACCGGCGGCCACCGGGAGAGATTTCAATGTGATCCGCAGCGCTCTTCTGCGTTGTCATGTGGAGGACACTCTGGATGCATTGACTTCAATGCGTGGTTTGTGCGCTTGCAGATAAATCAAGAGCCCGCAACCACTCAAAAAATGCAACATGCTGCGTCCAGAGTGCGCTCGGAGGGTGCACAAATTGTGCGCGTCCGAGCGCAAACGCAGGTACATGCGTTCCCATGTTAAACATAGGAACACAGTGCGCAAGTGTTTGGCTGCGTTCGGTGCACAGCATTTGCAAATGCCAGTGTGAAACCAGCCTAATACAGTGTTACACAAGGCACACCTAATGTAACACTGCGTATTATGCTTGTATTCCTGAGGAAGAAATGAAGATAACGCTCCGAAATGTGTAGAATAAAGCCACCATTGTGGTCTTTTCATTGGACAGCGGTGTGCATCTTATAAAAACACTGTCCCCTTTGGGTTCATTTCTGGGCACCACCGTGTATACATGGAGTGTGGATCCTGCAGCAGCTGTACCATACGCTTATACTGATTGTGTGTCACACAACCCACTCAGGTGAGCAGAGATGATTGTTATTTGCAAACAGCATTAAAAAAAGATAAGACCCTATTGTGCTTTTGTTTCCTTAAGTTTAGTTATTATCTCAATTTATGGCTCCCTTATGGTGCCGTCACACAGCACGACCTGGCCAGCGATGTCGGAAGCGATGCGCGGGTGCCCGCTCGGTTCCGACATCGCTGGCCAGCTGTCACACAGCATCGCTGCGGCCAGCGACACCGCAGCGATGCGGGCGGTGACATCGCTGGCTGGGCTGGGCTCAGCCCAGCGAGCGATCCGCAGCAGCACTGCGGTATAGGCTGGATCGCCGCCGACATCGCTCTGGCGATGTTACACGGCGCGATCCAGCCTTATCGCAGGTCGCAGGTTGACAGGTTTACGGTTCTTCCCGTAAACCTGTCAACCTGCGACCGGCGATAAAACGCGGTCGCGCCGCTCGTTTACACAGCGCGACGTCGCTAGCGACATCGCTGATACGTCACTTTTTCAGCGATGTCGCTAGCGACGTCGCCAGGTGTGAAGCCACCATTAGGCTATGTGCCCACCTAGAAGTTTATTTCTGCACCACAAATGCATCTTCTGACAGGCAAAACGCTGCATTTTCAGCATATTTGGTGCATTTTTCCCATGTGTTTCTATCACATAGTGCAAGGGTCAGAAACCTTTTTGTCTGTGAGAGCCATGATCGCCACATATTTTAAAATGTAATTTTGTGAGAGCCGTACAATATGTTTAATACTAAATACAAGTAAATACTTTCATTTTATGTAAGACCAACACTTGTATAAGTCTTTGAATTCTTTTTAATAATGTTATGCTGTTGCTAACCCATGATGAATCCCCTTGCAGCCCCAATATGGTACCCACATCATCCCCTTGCAGCCGCAGCCCCCAATATGGTACCCCCATCATCCCTTTGCAGCCCCCAATATGGTACCCCCATCATCCCCTTGCAGCCCCAATATGGTACCCTCATCATCCCCTTGCAGCCCCCAATACGGTACCCCCATCATCCCCTTGCAGCCCCCAATATGGTATCCCCATCATCCCATTGCAGTACCCAATATGGTACCTCCATCATCCCTTTGCAGTCCCCAATACGGTACCTCCATCATCCCTTTGCAGTCCCCAATACGGTACCCCCATCATCCCCTTGCAGAACCCCCATCATAGCCATGCAGTACCCCCACCATCCCCATGCAGCCCTTTGCAACCCCCACCATGGTGCCGGTACCTGCAAAACACACACACCCACACACTACTCACTGATCCTCCGCGGTCCACGCTGTACAATGTTCCGGGTGACGCTCTGTCCCTGCTGCCGTACCCATATGTTACCAATCAGAAGCCAGGCGGCTGCGGTCAAATCAGAAGCCAGCAGCGGCTGGCCAATCAGATTCTCACGTGACTTCTTGAGCCACTGATTGACCTGCAGCTGCTGGCCTCTGATTGGACTGCAGCTGCCTGTATTAACCCGCACGGCAGCAGTGACAGAGCGCGGAACCTGGAACAGCATACGGCGGAGACAACGGGTAAACAGTTTTTTTATAGATTTGGCCACGAGTCAGATGCGACCACCAAAAGAGCCACATCTGGCTCACTAGCCATAGGTTCCCGACTCCAGATATTGTCTATGAGAAAAATGCACAAAGAAAGAGCATGTAACTTCTTTTTTTCTGTCTGCACAACAATTTGCAAGGAAAAAAGCTTGAAGGTGTGGACAGCACTACAGAGTTTGTATAGACTTTGCTGGGATATGTTCCTCCTTGCATGTAAAAACGCACAAACAACGCTAGTTGTGCTCTTAGCCTGTGTAGTAATCATCCGTCAGAACAAATCCAGACTGTGAGCCCTCGTGGACAGGATCCCTGCCCCTCCTGTACCTGTACGTCCTGATCGCCTAGATTTAGTGTACTTGTTCTCGTCTCCCTCATCCTCATGTAAAGCGCCATGGAACCTAATGGCGCTATATAAATAAATAATAATAATAAAATAATATATATACACACACAGTAAAGCAGAAAGTGTGGAAATGTTGCTAGTAGACTGAATTTGTAATGGGGGTTTAACAATTCTGATTGCAATTGTATACAAAAGAAGAATACACGATGGCTGACATCGAAGGCGTCATCACAGGTCGTCTCGTCTGGACAAGAGAAGACAATGTTCATAGACGACATTAAGCAAGACTGTGCCAAGCAATCAATCACACGGAACTCTGTCATTGTCGTGTACGCAAGGTGTAATGTGCAAGTATTCCCTGGATCTACCACCAGGTCTTGGGGTGCACATATGTAAAAATCTTTTAGAAGTGCGATTGATGCTAACAACTCATTTTTTCTCTGGACTGCATAAGAGAAAAATAACCATTTCCAGCTGTTCTTCCTATGACAATTCTGGTAAAGAGCATAAACACATACTGAGCTACATAATGTTATACAGTTTGGCTCCAATTCAGTAAAATTGGCGGTGTCACAACAGGCCACCAATCACCCAATGGTCCAGCAAAATGCTGGTCATGTTGAATGATTTTTTTAGCTTGCCAAAGATCTTCCGTCTCAGCAGCATACCAACCGGACAGGGTATGTGCTTCTCAAAACAGATCGATCATTCTGTCCTCAAAGTGCAGTCCACATGTCTAAACAAGCTATTCAACAATTAATAATCATCAATGTAACTGATTGATCAGTCATTTATGGCTGTGGGGTGGCCTGTATAAATGCAACCTTAGGAAAAGTGATCCCATCAAGGTTTTTATTCTTTTAGTGTATTGCAATCATTATCTTACAACATTGTGTACTTATTTCTCATTTTGCCTTTCTACTTGAGTCATCAGTATAACTACAAAGTGTTTCCAGTGACCTAGATTTATAGTTCTGATTATGACTCATGCAGGGATAAGACACTTCCTGTTTCTATATATAGCTTAGAAGGATTCAGCATGCCTGTTTTTAATCACGTAATGTCATAGACCTAATGGAAAAGAGAAGAATTAATTGGGTATAAAGGGAAAACAAGGAATTTAAGAACAAAGTGTCATATAATATGATTATAATATATTAAGATGATAAAAACTTTGATAGGAGATGTTTAAAAAAATTATAAAAAAAAAAAAATTAGCGCTTCTTTAATAAGTGGTGGTGGGCTACAGTCACAGAAAAACATCTTATAAACAGGGAGAAATCTAATGAGACAGATGACGTCCTGTGATACGTATCTCCAAATCCTGGACAGTCCCTTTAAAATGGGGAAAAAAGATAAATGGAAAAATCACACTAGCTCTTTATTTTATACTACCTTTCTCTGCAAACCTGGAAATTAAAATAAGTGCTTGAGGGCCGGCACAGATAAGCGCTGTAAGAAACCCACAGCAACACAGAGTCGTGCGTATTTAATATTCACTATCTAGTAAATCTACAGCTTTCAAAATCCCTAATCACGTCCCACAATGGAACAGTTTGACATTTAAAAAGAAACAATAGAGACTTAAAGTGCGAAAGAATTGATTAAAATGTATCCGTGTTCTGTAAGACGTTCTAATGAATAGGAATATCATTAAGTGCAAGACATGCCACTGAAGTATTAGTCGGTTTTGTAGATAAGTTTCGCTGTTGGTGACATTTTTGCTGCGGTGCCGTGAGCATCAAAGACGCCAGCTAATATACTGTATTTGTATACAGGACAGATTGGTGGTCACCCATTGGCTCTTTATAATATTGTCCAATGAGTACATGTGTATGTGTATGAATACCTAGAAATGTCAATACTAGGACTCCCACACAGGCCAGTAACCGCCACTTATTGACAATATAGAAGTCGTTTGTTGCTTATTTACAACACCAGAATGATGGTTATACGATCGTCCTGCCCTATACAGTGCACATTGTTGGCATCGTATCCCCTATTTACAAAAGGCGAGAAGTTTGCAATAATAATGTTTTTTCAGCATCAAATTCTAATCACACTTTGAACGAGTGTTTTATTTGCTCGTTGGGCGACTACCAAGAATGCTTACATGAGCCAATAGTCAGGGAAAAAGCGCTTTCTACAATCACTTAATTCCCAATTATCGGCTAAAAGGGACTTGACAAGCTCCGTGGATATACCTGCATAGGTGCTAGCTCCAACAACTACTTCTGGGAACAGTGTCAACTCATGTGAAGACATTCTAAACAAAATGCTTTTACTAGAATAGACATTTATGGCATTCACAGGATATGGTATACAAAGTTGGATATTTGGGGGTCTTCCTCTGGAACTCCCACCCAATGAGAAAACATAGATCAAAATGCAGCAATGCTGCATGCAGAGAGGACTGAGGGGAGAGCTGGTCACACAAGTGGAACACTCTCTCCAGTGAAGTTTGGGAAAGTCATGGAAAGTATCACACTCAGACCTCTCCATTTGCTCTCCATTTCTATGAAGCCATTATTGGTTGCCTTGGCTTGCCAATGCTTGCAATTTCCATATCCCCTAATGTCAGACATCAGACATGGAAATGGAAATGGCCCTGTAGGTTCTGATTTCTTTTTCCCTTTATAACATACCTTCAGTTATAAACTGAATTTTGTGATTACTTGTGTTATTTCTGTCTAATAATAATAATAATTTTTATTTATATAGCGCCAACATATTTCGCAGCACTTTACAATTCAGAGGGTATGCGATACAATACACTAATATATAATAAAATACAATACAATAATGAGATACAATACAATATGAGACAATAGTAATAAAATAAAATATAAATACATCACTGAGCCCATTAGGAGTGAGGTCCCTGCTTGCAAGCTTACAATCTATGAGGAAATAGGGGAGACACAAATGGTAATAGTAACAAATGCTGTCATATATGTCCAGCTATCAATATAATACATAGGGGATTCACATAATGCTGCATGAATCGGTCACCAGCCGGGATCAGTATAGTACAGATAAAGTGCTATATAATACATGGGGGTGTAGAAAGGTGATAGATGCCAGATTTGAGAAGGACAGAATGGGAATAGTTACATAGATGAGGCGAGTTGGTAGGCGAGTCTAAAGAGATGTGTTTTTAACGCTCGCTTAAAGCTATGGATATTTGGCATTAATTGAATTGCTCTTGGTAATCCGTTCCAGAGAATTGGTGCAGCTCGAGAGATGTCTTGGACACGGAGTGGGAGGTTCAGATTGTAGATGATGTCAGTCTTATATCACTTGCGGAACAAAGGGCACATGTAGGGCGATAGAGAGGAGGGAGGAGATGTAGGGTGGTGTAAACTGTGGAGGGCTTGTGAGTCAGAGTGATAATTTTATATTGTATTCTGTAGAGGATGGGCGGCCAGTGCAATGACTGGCACAGGATAGAGGCATCGGGGAAGCGCTTGGAGAGGAATATGATCCTGGCTGCTGCATTCAGGATGGATTGGAAAGGAGAGAGTTTATAAAGAAGGAGAAAGATTAGTAAGAATTGCAGTAATCCAGGCGAGAATGAATAAGGGCGAAATGAGAGTTTCTGCAGAGTCGACAGAAAGAAAAGGTCGAATTTTAGAGATGTTTTTGAGTGTAGGTGATATGAGCGAGCAAGAGACCGGATGTAGGAAATAAAGGAGAGATCGGAGTCAAATATAACCCCAAGACAGCAGGTGTACTGCTAAGGAGTAATGGTAGAGGTAAACACGAGAAGTTCAGTTTTTGACAAATTCAGTTTAAGGTAGAGAGAAGACATGATGTTAGAGACAGCAACAGATAATCACTGGTATTGTGTAGTAAAGTGGGGGTGATGTCAGGAGAAGAGGTGTATAACAGTATCATATGCATAGAGAAGGTACTGAAAACCAAATCTTCTGATTGTTTTGTCCAATAGGGGCAGTGTATAGAGAGACGAGAAGGGGACCTAGTACTGACCCCATAGAACCCCAACCATAAGGGGAAGAGGAGAGGAAGAGGAGCTGGCGAAAATGTACAGTGAAGAAGCAGTCAGAGAGGAAGGTGGAGAACCAGGAGAGCGCGGTGTCCTTGAGCCCAATAGAGTGGAGCATAGAGAGAAAGAGCTGGTGATCCACAGTATCAAATGCAGCAGAGAGATCCAGGAGGATCATTAGGGAATAGTGACCATTAGATTTAGCTGTTAGTAGATCATTAGAGACTGTAGTGAGGGCAGTTTCAGTAGAGTGTGAGGTGCGGAAACCGGATTGTAGAGAGTCAAGAGAATTGTCAGAGAGAGCGGATAATACGGGAGTGGACCAAGCATTCCTAGAGTTTAGAGATGAAGGGGAGGTTAGAGACAGGTCTGTAGTTAGCAGCAGAGCTCTGGCCGAGGGATGTTTTTTTTTTTAATAATGGATGTATGCTGGCGAGTTTGAAGGAAGAGGGGAAAACACCAGATGAGAGGGAAAGATTAAATATTTTAGGTGAGATGCGACAGGTGACGAAAGGGATGGAAGGAGATGTGAGGGAATATGGTCGCTGGTGCAGGTAGTAGGGTGAGAAGATGCATGAAGCCGGGTGACTTCTTCCTCTGTGACCGGATCAAAGACCGAAAGTGAGTTGGATGACGTGCAGGAGGGAGAAAAATGCGGATGTTCTGAGGCTGTAAGGAAATTTCCTGTCGTATGTGGTTAATTTTGTCTTTAAAACAGTTGGCCAGATCATCAGCGCTGAGGCTGGTGGTTGAGGCCTGTACTCTTGGACTGAGGAGGGAGTGAAAAGTGTCAAATAATTGTTTAGGATTGTTAGCTAGTGATGTGATAAGGGTGTTGTAGTAAGCTTGTTTGGAAAGGTGAAGGGCGGCGTTTTATGTTTCAGAATAAACTTATAATGGATGGAATCTTCGGCCAGGTTGGATTTTCTCTGCAGGCGTTCTGCGCACCTGGAGCACCGCTGGAGAAACTGTGTCTGCAGTGTGTGCCAGGGTGCTGAGTTGTTTTAAGTGTAGGAGTTGCAGCTTCATCCAGGGCACTTTGCAGTGTTTCATTATAGAATTTTACAGCTGAGTCAGGACAAGAGAGGGAGGAGACTGGGGCCAACGAAGACTGTAAATTATTTGAGATTCTGGATGTTAATGGAACGTATAGTCCTATAAGTGTAGGAGTTGGGGATGTCCATGATGGATTGACA
The DNA here is from genome assembly GCA_033576535.1 of Allobates femoralis. Lineage (NCBI taxonomy): Eukaryota > Metazoa > Chordata > Amphibia > Anura > Aromobatidae > Allobates > Allobates femoralis. The sequence continues at coordinate 19,315,050 of JARQOC010000009.1, forward strand.
ATTCTAAATTTTTTTGGTGACCTGAGACATTTAAATGTGACAAACAAGCAAAAGAATAAGAAATCAGGAGGGGGTCCAAACACTTTCACACCACTGTGTATATTTATTTATTAAGATACTATGATTTCCGTCGCGATAAATAGTGTATCACGGGCAGCAGAACATAGACACGCATTACAACATAACAGCAGACTCTTATACATTCCTATTCATGACCGTCAGTACAATATACCACTGTACATAGTGGTGAGCTCTACCCTTGATTTCTCAGAGTACAAGGTAACAGAGCAAGGGGGCTCTGATGAATCAAATTACCAGATAATTCTCTTGATATGATCCCAAAACAGAGTTTACAATATAAATTTGTAAAACTCAATCCTTACTACAGAATAAAGAGAAGCCCATTAACTGCATTTACTGTATTAATACAAAGAAAATATAACCCCCCCCCTTTCTACAGTTCATTAGTATTCGATAAGTATCATGTAATGTATCTGTGGAAGTCTACGGCCGCACACCCAGATCTGAAGTCTCTTCACAGTAATCTCCAAGTGATTCATAGTTCACTGGGGATCTCATCATGACCTCAGAGGCAGAAGCAGTGATGTGAGATAAAACACTAATGTAAGATGAAGAAGAGGAGCAATAACAGAGGCAGGACCTTGAAGACAAAATCAAATGAAAAATGCTCATTTATCCCACACATCCCAATAAAGCAGATAAAGGAAATGTAACCATCTAATGAAGTCAGTGCATCAGGGAATGTATTTTACAATAAACAGAATGAAGCAATGACCTCACACACCACAAACCTTACACAATTAAATCTCAGCGGGACGGTCGCACAGAGCCGGTATGGACTCGTGTTGGCCCACAATATGACACCTGCAGATTGTTGTGGGTCCATATAGTCCACTTGTGTGCACATCTAATTTTATATAAAGACATGGAAGTGTAAATGAATTAGCAAGAAAAAAAGAGACATGTATTTCAGTATAAGTCCCAGACCCATAGGAGATCTGTGCTGCCCGTATAGTCTGTGTACACGAACTCCAAGTGTTTTATTGACACATGTTCCAGATGTCAGGATCCTTCAAACACAAAACAATAAGATCCATAGGACAGTCCTATTAAAGACACACAATAATGCAGTACACCATATAATGGTAGGCATATGCACAATACATAATCCATGTCTAAACATATGGCCAGGTACAGTTCAGCCTAAAGGTACCTTTACACGCCGCTACAACAGGGTGGAAACAACTGGGTGTCTCACGTGCACGAGCACGCAGCAACGGTTACAAACGGTATACGATACCGCCTTTACACGCCGCTACAAGGTGCTCTACAGAAGGTTTAATCTACCTCTGGATGCTCCGCCGGGTGCCTCAAGTTACCTTCTGTAGAGCACCGTCCCTCATTTACACGCCGTAACAGAAGGTAATATGGGAGGACCTGGGGCAGCAGGGACAACACATAGGCGTGCCAGAGTTGTGGATTACGAGACGTTCATACGCTGATAGGACAAAGCAATAACATCATGATTGGCCAGCCAGCGCAGGAGGCTGACTAATACATGACGCTCGAGCAATTGTGTAGTGTGACTGGTCAGCTCCTTAAATATGCCGCCCTATGCAGCGACAACCAATCGCAACGCAGGAGCTTGCACCAATGATCGCTGATGGGGCGCGGTTTCCCGGAGGCTGTGTCACGCCCCAGGGAGTTATCTAGGTTGCGAAAAAACCTTATCGTACTTTATTTAGACGCCGCTACCATCGGGTTGAAATCAACCTGTTTTAGAGCACTGCTCTGAAACAGGTGCCGCAAGTGACCAGTGGCAACAACCTACTTTACACGCTGCTACCTCGGGTTGATTTGACGGTGCAAGATACATTTGTCTCATAAACCCGGTTGTTTCCACCCTGTTGTAGCAGCGTGTAAAGGTACCTTTAGTGATAAACGCAGCATAAATAAGGAGACACACAGACTCAAACAGACCGACACCCTCTCTCACCCTCCACGGTGATCCCTGGTGATGTCCTTCCTCTGGGCACCAACAGGAGCTGTGTGTTTTGCTCTTCCAGGACCTTGGAAGGTCACATGGCTGAGTCACATGGTGCACAGGTCCTGTAACTCACTTTGCACAGCTTCTGCCGATTTCTGGGAGGAAGAGATCACCGGGGATCACCCGGGAGGGTGAGTATTGCAGAGTTTTTGTTTTTATATTCGCTGTAAAAAAGCACCAGACAGACTGTGGGAATGTGGGAATACACACACTGTGGACAGACAGACTCTGGGGAGACACATAATGGAGATCCGAGTGACTTCAGTTTTTATGGTATAAAAAGGGTTAATTTTCAGTGTGATGGGGGGACTGGAAAAAGAAAGTTATGTTGATGGAACTGTACTGGATACCATAATTAAAATGAATACAAAATTCCCTATGGGTATGAACTATAAAAGCGACACACTCTTAGTGTATGTCTCTGTCTACATATTTGTATATATTGGATTCAGGATTATTTTCTATGTAAATGTGTAGTTAACAGTTTATATCTGTATGTAATTAATTATGCCACTTCCTATGATTGGTGGGAATGTATTTTTAACATTTGTTTCATGATGATTTCATGATTCATTGACAAAGGGCGTAAGCCAGAAATGCCGAGGACCACCTCCGCAATCATGGATTTTAATCTATGTAATATGAAATAAACCTCAGTTTTATACTACACTGGATTAATCTTTTATCTTGGAATATTGGAGCCGCATGGCATGTGTTGGGTTGGAGTCCCCTACTAGATATGAAACAGAACAACCTGCATATATTCCCATGGTGAGGCCCTTTAACTTTTGTTTGCTTTCATGGGGGTTTATAGTAAGAGTCAACGGGGAAACCGCAGCCCAAAAACAGGTGTGTTAATGGAGAGTGACTTATTTTTTTTTCAGTAACTTTTTAGGAAAGGGCAGTTCTCACCCATGAAAAGAAATTGATCAATTTTCAGTGTACTGAATCACATTTTCATCATGGTGTCATTTTTTTTTTTTTTTTATCAGTGATTTTCTCATACGTCAAAAAAAAAAAAAAAAATATTTAAGCTTCTCCTACCAATTACTATGTTAGGCTACTTTCACATTACGATTTTGTCAGCATCGGATGCTCAAAATCGGATGCCATCGGATACCATCCGATCCGATTTTTTATCGGATCCGATTTAAATGGCTGGGGGTGTGCTGTGGGAGGTTTTGGGAGTTGTCTACGGTATTGAGCGTGCTCAATACAGAAAACCGGATCCGATATCGGATCTGATTTTCCATCCGATCCGATCCCCCATAGACTCCCATATTATTTTAATCGGATTGCATCGGATCACATCGGATCCGATGCGATCCGATTTTTGAATCGATTACCAAAATCAGAGCAGTCTCCAATTTTGGCTCCTGAAAAAAATCAGACAGAATCGGATCGGATGCAAATCGGATGCCATTAAGTGCACATCCGATCCGATCCCCATTGGAGAACATGGGGGCTAAATCGGATCCGATGCGGTCCGATTTTTATCGGACAGCATCGGATTTAACAAAATCGTACTGTGAAACCAGCCTTAAAAATAGACAGCACACGGATGGCTCATCAGTGATTTTCATGGACTCATGGGTGATTTGGATCCAGATATCCATGTGTTTTCGCTTTTTTGTCCAGACCATGTGTCAAAAAAAAAAAAAGTTACATACATGTGGACCAGGCAGCCTGTCACCAGATTCATTCTGCCTATGGTTTGGGTAGTAAACACTGGCTAAGTTATTATGCTTTATAACGTTATTTTGTATGTTTCACTCTGAGACCTTGTGGTGTTTCATGGGAACCAGTTTGAAAAGCCGACCAGAGACTACACGGTTCAGCAGACTCACCATGACTGACCGGTCACTCCATATAAACACACACAAACCGGTCTGTGGGAGCGAGGAGGGGGAGATGCTGCAGGACATCTGCCTTGGACTAGTTAGCCCAGACACAGTCCCCAGCCACCTCTTCAAAGTATGTTTTCACTGAAAAAATGCACAATTTCTTAGTAAGGGTAGAAACACACTGTCCGTGAGGCATGCGGGTTAGGCTGGTGTCACACTACAGTTTCTCACCATCCGAATGTATGCAGCTTAAATTGGATGCACCTGCATCAGCTTTCGGCCCCATTGACTTTCAATGGTGACCTAGACACTTGCGTGTGCATCCAGTTGTGTCCATTTTTCCTTGGATCCATGTGGCTTCAGGTGTTCACATACTTTTCACAGATACAAAATCTGCATCTTGATGTGATTTTGGTCTTCATGAAAAAGAACTTGAAGCCGCGGATCCACACCACTTGTGAAATCACAACGGGGGCCAATGGATCATTGAATGAACGTATGGATCACGGTGGATCTAGACTTTCAGGCTGTGTTTCATGAACTGCACATGCGCAGTTCCCATCCTACAGATTCCTGTAAGATATGCAAACGAATGCACCTGAACGGGGTGCGAGTACATTCAGTTTGTCATTGCGTGAGAATCCGAAGGTATGCAGGATATTCCCGTATGCCCTCGGATTCCAAATATGCAAGTGTGAAACCAGCCTTACTCGCAAGAGTCTTGCATGACTCACCCAGGACAGCTGACAGCTCTCTTCATGCTACTCCCCTCCAGAGAAGGGGAAGCTGGGCCAGGTTGGCCAGGTTGGTTATGCGCGACTCATGCGAGTAACTCGCATGCCTCTCGGATAGGGTGTTTCCAGCCTAAAACAAACAACTGCAATAACGCAGTGGTGTCTGTTACCTGCCGGCCGCAGCTTGGGCAGCATCAATCTCATGACTAGTGATGACGGAGCAAACCATGCTTAACAAGAAGTTGATGCTTGGATGGACACGACTCGAGTACCCGAGTATACTCAATGTATTTTTGGGGAATTCTTCCGGAAAAATCCTAGAGTTTCCCATTGACTTCCATTAGAGAGCATGGTAGTGCTCTCTCATCACTACTCATGACAGTTTCTCTTTAATCCTAAAGTCGAGATGTTGCCCCTAGACATTTCCCCATTGTGCTTATAAGAAAATCTTGCCCTGCCTATTCTGATTGCTAAAGAGAAAACCTTTACATCACATAATTTTCAATAATTATTTTTCTTTTATTTCAATGACTGTTTGTCCAGATCAACTATAAGATAATCCTTGTTTACATTAGTATGGCCCTTAAAGGGAAACTGAGATTGAATAAGCAACCTGTTCTGCAGAATGTAATAAGCAGGAACACTGTATATATGGGGAAGATCTGTTCCATACAACACGGGTGCCATCTGTATGTTGTGACAAGAGTTTAATGTCTGTGATTATAGCTAACCCGTTAGATGCAACTGTAATCTGTAACAGCAGCATTCAAGAGGTTGGAAATACAGAGCCGATGGTACAGGAATTACGGTACCGTGGGGCTACTGAAGGCCCCTTGTGTCTGCTAGGTTTGAACACCGATGAAGCCCAGTATGTGGCTGGGCTTTATAGGAGAACAGAAATTTTATAATACACTACAAAACAACAGTATTGCAGTTTATTGTACAGGTGATCATAAGTTCAAGTCCCTTATGGTGTCTATTAAAAAAAATGTAAACAAATAAAAGTATGCATTAAAGGGAACCCATAACCAGGCGCACCATGGAGGACACTGTGTGGATGACGTAGGACGCAACATCAACACAGAGCAAGAAGTGAGGGGGCGCAACCCAGCCGACTCTAGAACAGCAACGCCCATTGACCGGTCACTGCCTCATGGGTGACTATAATAAAGCTATTTTGTCATGTAATACAAAGCGATTGGGACACATTCAGTATTCTAGAATGCAGTCTGAAAGGAGTTTACTAGTAGGGGCCACAATTTACATGGGAAAAAAGGTTCCCATTAAAGCTAAAAAAAAGTAAATAAAATATAGAAAAAAAACATATTTGGTATCACTGTGTAACTGATCTAATAAAAGATTAGAATATTTATCACATACAGATAATGTTAAAAATGAAGAAAAACAGAAAAATAGCATAATAATTGTTTTTCGGTCACTTCTCTTCAACAAATGGACCTAAAAATGATATACGTAAAAAAAAAACAGAACCTGTCAACCAAAAAAAAAGTTTCTTTGCCTGCCTATATAGTAATCTGTTCCTCCTGCTCTAGGACATTCAGGCATAGAAAGCAAAACATTTCCAAGCTGACAAGTTCACTTTAAATACAGCAAGATGATATTGTTCCCATGTATTAGTGATGCAACAATGCCCTTTCTTACATCCCGCTTTGTGCAGCAAAAACTAGCAGACCATGGCCGGAGAGCGGCGCAGAGCCCGGTGTGCTCCCTTTACTGCACAATTCTCAATCTTCTCCAGAGGAGCATGGCGACTGCAGACATAAGAGCCATTATGATGTTCTGCATATTAGGCACATTCAATAAAAATAATAAATGTGATTTTGATACAGGAGATACATTTTCATATCTGGAAAAAGTGCACGGCACAGCAATGTATAAAGCATCACATCTCGTCTGCAACCTGGGATTATTCGAGTTGTTACATGTTGAGTATCTGCAGCAGATATTGCCAAAGACAAACACACGTAAGATGTGCATTTTTTAAGAGTATTTGTTTCCATTCATTTTAATGCTAAAAACGCTAAAAGAATCAACAGGCTGCAGATTTGAAAGAACTTGTTTGATGGATCAAATGTGCAAGGAAAAAAGCACCAACACATGCAAGATTTCAGAAATCTCATCACTATGCTGGAACTTTAAAACACTGCATTTTCTTCCACCACGGCAAAAAACGCAGCGTTTCTCACTGGCGTTTTTACCATCTGTAAGTATAAAACCTAAACTGGATGCACCCATTTCAGTTTTCGGTCCCATTGACTTTCAATGGCACCGCAGGCACTTGCGGGTGCATCCAGTTCTTTTTGTTTTTTCCCTGATCTGGGTGTCAGTTTTTTCACGGAGACCAAAAATGGATTTTGGTTCATTTTTGGTCTCTGTGACAAAACCCGGAAGTACCTAGATCTGGGGCACTGTGGGTTAAATCAGAATGTGCCCAATGGAACCTGGATACGGCAGACTCCAGATCCTGTTGGATCTGGGTCTTAGAACTGCTCACGCCCTATGAGGCATGTCATTTGTCACCGGATCAAGCGGAAACAGGTAATCCACCAGATTCAACGATCTGCTCCCGTATTGGTATTATCACTGATCCATAAGACAGAACAGTGATAACATCGTTGTGGGTGCACCCAGTTAAAACACTGGCGAGGCACTGCAGGCTTTACCTGCATTCTCTCGGATTAAAACAAAAAAAAAAACGCCAGTGCGAAACCAGCCTGAAAAGATTCTCTCCAGTGTTGATTATGTGCAGTGCTATACAATTGCCTGTAGGTGGCACTATACACTTTCCGATACCACATCTACCATATTTGTATGGGATGACTGGGGTGGAGGCTACTATAAAGGATTAAGCAATTAAAGATTCCAAAAAACCTGCCAGGTGATAAATGTATCGGATAGAAAATGTAACACATTTAATGTTTAAACTTCACAGTGAATCTGAACATTCTAAAGAGGAAAATAGAAAAAACAAAACAACACAAGAATGTTGAACATTTGCTGTTATTATTCCAGCTCTGATTACACCAGACTCTCCTAATAATGAATATTTTCTTTAGAAAACGCTTTAATAAATAATATCACTTAATATACAATGTCTCATTGCCGATTTCTGGCTATCTATTAATAGACTGGCCGGTCTGGAGCCAACTATTGCTGTTACCATAGCAACATGGTGTCATAACAGCTCGACTGGTGTGAGAATGTATCCATTATCCCGTACCCGTGTGTGCTCAGACTTCTATTTTCTGCTCTTTTTTTCTTAAAAAAGGTCTATTCAATCATTAAAAATATGATGTTTTTATATTTATGTACAACAGACTCATTTTGATTTCTTTCCTTTACAGATGAATGTAGATACATATTGTTTTGTGCTACAGTTGGAGTATTGTTGCACAAAGATTCCATTTACTGGGCCATTGCAGTTAAAGACAATCTGTCAGAATGGTTTTACTACAAAAACTAGGAGGTCCGGCAGCACTGGTCTTTATATAATAAAAAGGATGGATAGGATACCTGAAACTCAAGCTCTGCAGCATTGAATGACAGTCTCCCCAAGAGGTGATGTGCGCGAGACAGCAATTCTCAGACAAGTTAAAGCCACCAAAACCCATTTGGGCAACTATTTTCAAACTGCAATTTTTCAGTTTAAAAAATTAAAATAAAAGCCAAATTGCAGGCACGTTGCATGTGTTTTGCATGAAAGTCTATTTGAAAAATCAACATTTCAAAACATTTGCAATTGCAGTATGTTGCAGGTCCCATTGTTATACAATAGGAGATTATTAGACTGACCTATAATCCGAATCTCCCACTCCTGTCTCCAAAACGTCTCTCATGCTGCACCAGTTTTCTGGAATGCACTACCCCAGATAATACAGTCAATTCCCAGTATCCTCAATTTCAAGCATCTCCTAAAAAGCCATTTCTTTTGACAGGCCAATCGCCTCACCTAACTTATTCTAACTACTCCCAATTCAATTCAAGTGAGCTTTGTTGGCAGGACATGTTAGCATTGCCAAAGCAAATGGTAAAAACAATGGGACAAAGGTAGGGAAGCATATAGAGGTCAATGATATATCAGGCTCCTTTTAGAGGATTGGGGCATGTCCCTGACAGAAGTTATGTAGCTTATCCATGTTATGTAAATAAAAGCTTATAACCTGACGTTAAATTCATCTATTGGTTGTACAAATTACTCTTTTGAAAGCTGAAACCCTCCCCAATATGGTTTAGGTTAAGAAAATAAATTGTCATCAATGCTGAAATTTTGTTCATTTAATGAACACAGAATGGTCAGATTTTGGCAAGACAAAAGTTTTGTCGCCTGGTCATATAATGAACCCAATCCTAGTTTACATCCTCACCTGTGCTCCGTAAATGATCGGTTTATTAGTGGGTTTGTCTAAAAAGAAACCCAGCACCCAAAACCTTCATTTGAACTGCAACTTGAGCTCTGACAACATGCCAAAAATCAACCCTGTCACCAAAGCCTTGATTATCAAGAGGCTGAAGACCAGATCCACTGCAGACGTGGCTGGCACCTTTAATGTGTCTCATCGTCAAGTACAAAGAATTAAAAAAAGATTTGAAGAGACTGGAGAGGTGTTTGACAAGCCCAGGTCCTGCAGACCCAGCAAGACAACTGCTCAGGGGGAACGTTTGTTGGTTAGAAAATCCAAAGCAAGCCCCTCTTCCACTTCAGCAGAGCTCCAACAGGCCTGGTCACCTCAAGTCCCTGTGTCAACTAGAACAGTTTGTAGGATTCTGTCTCGAAATGGCCTCCATGGTCGAATCAGTGCCCAGAAGCCATCACTAAACAAGAAGGTAAATGAAAAACTGTGTGGCATTTGCAAAGTCCCACAGCCTGCTAAACAGATCGACGCTGGAAAAGTGTCAGAAGGTGGATTTCTCTCATGAATCTTCAGCAGAATTACAGCACAGCTGACGCAAATACTGCAGGAGACCTACTGGAGCCCGTATGGATCCAAAATACACCCAGAAAACAGTTACATTTGGTGGTGGAAAGATCATGGTCTGGGTTTACATTCAGTATGAGGGTGTGCGAAAGATTTGCAAGGTGGAAGGCAATATCAACAGCCTAAAATATAAAGACATTAGCTACCTCTTACATTCCAAATCATAAAATGGGTCAAGTTCTGCAGCAGGATGGTGCTCCATCTCATACATCCATCTCTACAACAAAGTTCCTTGCAGGCAAAAAAAGATCAAGGTGCTCAAGGACTGGCCAGCCCAGTCACCAGACATAAACATCTTTGAGCATGTTTGGGGTAGGATGAAAGAGGAAGCTTGGAAGACAAAACCAAAGAATCTAGATGAACTCTGGGAGGCATGTAAGACTGCATTCTTTGCTATTCCTGATGACTTCATAAATAAATTGTATAAATCATTGTTGAAACTTTCAGCTCATGGAAGTCACACAAAATGATTAAATATGACTCTAATAGCACCACAACTTCATTCACCAATGTTATGCAACATATATTTGTATTTTAAGTTAATTTTTTGTTTGAATATCACATTACTTTCTGTGGGCGACAAAACTTTTCTCTTGCAAAAATCTGACCATTCTGTGTTCATTAAATGATCAATATTTCAGCATTGATGCCAATTTATTTTCTTAACCTAAACCACATTTGGGAGGGTTTCAGCTTTCAAAAGAGTAATTTATAAAACCAATGGATGAATTTAACGTCCGGTTATCAGCTTTTATTTACATTACATGGAAAAGCGACATAACTTCTTTCAGGGACTGTATCAGGCTCTTAATCGGGGGCTAGGGACGTGTCCAGGGCGGGGTATACATGTCCATGACATATTAGTCTCCTCTTAGTCTGTGTCAGGCACTGACATACTCCCTGTTCACTCTTCCATGCATGTAATAGCTCTCTGTACCTGTAGTTGTACACATACTGCTGGCTGGTGAATGGTTCATGAGCATTAGGTGAATTCTCTTATTTCATGAATGATGTTGCCCACTTTTCACATAGGAGCCAGAGATTTTTCATTCCCCTTCCTAACTTTACTGTAGAGTAAGGTAGTTTTCCAAGGATTCCCAACATCCCAATAGAGGATAAATGTAGTACTAAAATCCAGTAGGATAACACTGGATCAAGAGTTCTTTGTAAAGCCTAATATTCCACCATACAAGTTTGCGGGTAGTTTGGAGATCGCAAGTAACCTGCGCTAAAGTAGTCAGAATCAGGCAGAAGTATTCGTAGTGTAGTCTATTCTCTATGCATTTAGAGGGATTTCAACTTCAGGAGAACCACAGATCTCTGTGGGTTCTCCTGAAGAAGTTGGAATACCTCGAAACACGTCGATAATATTCTGCACTACCATTCTCTGTGGTTATCTGTACCTCTGTTGTTTTTCTGAAGAAGTTAGTAGTGTGGTTTATTATATACACTTTTCAAAGTATTCTAACACTATCGGCCAATTCTGTCTCCTTGATTGGATACACACCAGCAGCACAGGTCACCCGCTATCTGTAAACTAGCAGCATCACCATGTTGGCTTTGCCAACCTATGGATCGGCAGGAACCCTGTTTGATTCACAACCCCAGTGGGTGAGAGGAAACGCCCCGTATCATTACCTTAACCTGGATAACACCTTATTGCGCTTTTCTTGTTGCGGTCGCCACTTCCTTGACTTACAAGTTTTAGAACTCATACATTTTACCAGAAATATTTAGCTTAGTGATACATTTGGAGATTTATCAATAGTGCAAAAATAGATACATTGAAGCATTTGTCTATAGTCAATCAGACATCTCACCTTTCATATGACAATTGTATAATAAAAGCAGTAAGCCAACTGGTTTCCATGATTGGACTAGTTTGGACAAAATTGCACCAATGTGGGTTTAACTCTGATGCACAACTTTAAAGATAACGAGGTTTCCATTATTCTATGAAAACTGGCCACAAGGAGAAAAAGAAACCGGACCAAAATAGGAAGAACCCATTCTCGCCTCTTTAGTTACACCACTCGGTGGCCCTCGACGGTCTCTTCTTGCTTCTAGAGCAGTGTTTCTCAACTCCAGTCCTCAGGACCCACCAACAGGTCATGTTTTCAGGATTTCCTTAGTATTGCACAGGTGATAGTTTAATCACCTGCACTGGGGATAATTCAAACCCCTGTGCAATACTAAGGAAATCCTGAAAACACGACGTGTTGGTGGTCCTGAGGACTGGAGTTGAGAAACACTGTCCTAGAGCAATGATGTGCCAAACTGAGGCACGTGATGACTGTGGCCAATCCGTGTACTCATCTGGGACTCTACTACTAGAAAACCCCTTTAGGAAATTATTTTCATGCTTGATTTCCACCTGTTTAGTACACAGCTATCATTTAAGCTCTGTTCACACTGTTCTAAGTGTCTCCATTTACCGCCATTGTCACAGTCTCTAAGATGTTGTATTAAAGTTGCTGTCAAAATGGTCGGCACCATGATAATAAACTTAAAGGGAATCTGTCAGGTCAAGAATCCATATGTAATCAATATCATTTTCTAATTAATCTGGTGAAGCTCTTTCTATTCATGCATTTCTTTTATTTATACTCCCCCTCCCACTATAAACTGGAAAAAAAGAGATTAATTTCATCTGTGAATGACAGTGAGTGATCACTTATTATTCTGCTGCCCACTCCCCAGGGAATGAATATTCATGTAGCACATCACTGCCATGCCCTATGCAAATTCGTTACCATCAGGACTCCCTTGAGGTTTTGTGACAAATCTGTATTCAAAAATGCAATGTGTGCACACGGCCTAAGTCATAAGAACATTTTCAGCAAGTAATATACACGTGTGCTTGCAATCTATGAGGAACCAGGAACACATATACACTGAGGGAATAGTCCAAAGTCTTCTCATTCTCTGCCAAGAAATAATCTGATCTAGTAACTTCGTGACCGAGGATCCTGCACCAATTCACCGGAGGAAAAGTTTTGTGCTTTTCTATTTGAATTCAGCACAGACATCTTGTAGAGTTCGGCAATTACGCTACAAAATCATGTTATTATATTGGTCTGCACTGAATCTAGATGTACAATCTGCTCCGCACCGGAGGGAGACGAGCGGCCAAGAAGCGGCATCTCAGAAGGATACAAGGACAAATTCTAAACACTGCCGTAGAGTAGGTCAGCGAGGGTGAATACTAGTTTACATGTCTCTGGAGTTCAAAGCAATCCTTGTCTCAACTAGCTATTGTATTACAAGAGAGAAAAAAGGGAAAATTTATTTTTTGGGGGGAGATACATAGCAGATGGACACGCAAGGAATTTTAATGATACGGCTACTCACAAAATCTAGACTCTGCATTGCCAGTTAGGTCTACAGATATTTTATTTTAGTTCACACAAAACCTGTTTTCTTCTATTACAGACTCCGACAAGGGAATATTTTGGCATAGCACATAACTCTAATCTCTTTAGGAAATCTGGTATACAGGTGATGCTATGGCTATCGCCTGTATAGTCTGCACAATTTTTTGCTATTTGTTGGAGTGCTGTCTAGTGGTAGCTATTATTTTTATAATTACTGGTCTTCAGTTCCAACTCGAGCCATTCTGACATGATGGATGAATGCTTTTGTAGGAAGATCGATTTTGTGAAGTCTAGATAGATCCACCAGTGTCTTCTCCAAGCCTATATATATCCAGCAAGGTCTTCTCCAAGCCTATATATTAGATCCCCGCATAGATGATCTTCTCCAAGCCTAGCTAGGTCCACCAGGGTCTTCTCCAAGCCTAGCTAGGTCAACCAGGGTCTTCTCCAAGCCTAGCTAGGTCAACCAGGGTCTTCTCCCAGCTAGGTCCTTAGCTAGGTCAAGCAGGGCTTCTCCAAGCCTAGCTAGGTCCACCATGGTTTTTTCCCATCCTGGAGGCCCTAGCTAGGTCCAACCTAGGGTCTTCTCCAAGCCTAGCTAGGTCCACATCCAGGGGTCCTTCTCCAAGCCTAGCTAGGTCAACAGGGTCTTCTCCAAGCCTAGCTAGGTCCAACCTAGGGTCTTCTCCAAGCCTAGCTACGGTCATACCAGGGTCTTCTCCATGCCTAGCTAGGTCCACCAGGGTCTTCTCCAAGCCTTTTAGCTAGCTAGGTCAAGAGGGTTTTCTCCAAGCCTAGCTAGGTCCACCAGGGTCTTCTCCAAGCTTAGATAGGTCCACCAAGGTTCTTCTCCACTGTCATCTTGATTGTATAAGCCATCGGATTGCTGGTCTTCCTCTTCACCTTGTTATTTATATTCCTCTGACCATGATGTCCTTTCTCCAGTGATTCCTCTCTTTGTATGAGGAGTCCAAAGTAGGCAATTCAAACTTGGTGATCCTTGCTTCAAGAAACATGTCTCATTGATTTGTTCTAAATTAAAGTGGTAGCTATACACCGTCAAAATGTTATCTATAAAGCTTGTGTTTCCAAATAAATTCAATCCATAAATTCTATAAAAACTGTAGCCAATTTCTATGTAGTTTTAGAGGTTTTGTTTTTGTATGCCAAAAATAGGGTACATCCACACATGGCAACTGACCCACATTGATGGGATTTTTTGTACTTCTTTGCGAAAAGTGAATAATGAATAAGGAATCCAGGAGACAAAAGGAAGTTCATGGCAGGAATATAGAAAGGCGAGCTTTAATACATTTTCCAATAACAATGTACAGACAAAGACCACCAAAAGCGAGAAGAAGACAAAATGCTCCCTAAAAACTGATGCGTTTCAGCATAGCCTTAGTCCTGGTTAAGGCCTTAATCCTGGTTAAATCGAACCAGGACTAAGGCTATGCTGAAACGCATCAGTTTTTAGAGGAGGATTTTTTCTTCTTTTTGCTTTTGGTGGTCTTTGTACATTATTATTGGAAAACATTAAAGGTGGCTTTTACTATATTCCTCTTGTCGTCAGATTACTTCTTCGTTTTTCACTTGTGGATATCCAGTCCGGGCCATGAACTTATCCTTGCAGACTGGAACAATGGTGACCAGTACGCCTACTGGGGGCTGATCTCTCCCTGTCTTTGGGATAAGATCTATTCAGAATAAATCTTCAATTGTCAAACCTTTCTACAACAAAATCTGCCATAAATACTCTTATAGACGTGTATCTGGCAATATGGCGCAACAAAGGCACAGTTAACTAAACCAGCAGAATTTTTAAGTACCAAGTCCACGTAAATTGACCATCTGAAACGTGAAATCCCTTACAAGCTTCTTCCAGATGTTTCATCACCGTTCTGATTTCCTTCCATTACGACAAAATGTCTATCAAAATGAACAGCAACACAAAGACAGGAGCAGCCTGTCTGTAAAATGAATATGCATGAAACTGGAAAATTAGATGACCAGGAAAAAACATAAATTAGTACAATACATCAAATTGGAACAGTAATTAAATTAAAAAGGTGCCGCATGCAGTCAGCTGGCGACGGAAGAGTCGATCTAGATCTACGAGATGAAAGCAGAAATACAAAATAACGTAAACTGTGTCTGACCTCATTACAACACCCTTGGTGCACGCTCCACTTTTTGCAAAAAATATAGCTAAAAAGAAGATGTTAAGCTCTATTATCTCCTCCTATGCTTAGAAGAAGAATATTTAAAGGGGGACTAACTTGGGTATTATGTCTGAATAAGGCTAAATTCGCACTGTGCGTTTATCGTTTATTGAGGATACTTTTTTTGCAGTGTCCCAGAGAATCCCAGCAATGTCAATGAGTTTCAAGATATGTCATTCAGACACAACGTTTTGTGAGGATCCGTTTTTGGGCTCAAAACCGGATCCTCACCCAAGAATGAACACGTCAATTTGCGTGGCGGTTTTCCTGATCCTCTTCTTCCATTGCCTCCATTGTCTATGAGCTGAGAAAAATGCATGTGTCAAAATCGCTTTGTGAATAGGTGATGCGTTTTGGGAAAAAGTGGATTCGTTTTTTAGCATAAAATCGGATCCTCAAAGAAGGCATCAAAAACGGTGTGTGTGAATGTAACCCAAGATGTGCTGTGTATGTACATGAGGAACAGCATCATTTCAATTCTGCATTTTCATCAGTTTTCCACTTATCAGGCTATATTTGCATTCCACTCTGAGCTGGTGCAAAGAGGCTAGCTGCTATAATGTCTCATACACTGCATCCAGAGACTGATTCCTAATCTTCATTTATTTATTAGAAGACAGACAAGCAGAAGGAGCATGGAGGACATTATACAGCAGTACTGAGCTTTGTGGATATGAATCCAGCTCTGGGGTGAGGTAAAATACTTGTCAGAGAGCTCAGCACAATTTTCTGTGTCTCACCCAGTTTTTGTTCTCCTTCACTATGCCTCTCTCTCTTCCACCCTACTTTTTGGATAATGGGTGGTGTAACGTGACCCCACAACTAGCTGGCATGTCTAAGCAAGAGATTTTAGCAGATTTGTTTTTTATTTTGTCAATATGGATATTGATTTTAAAAAGCAGGGGGAAGAGATTAAATTGCTCGTAAGTAGAGAAAGAAGCAGAATGCTCGATATGTTATGCTATGTTTCTTATATTCAGTTGTACTATTGATTTTCTTTGTTAAAAGCTCAGTTCCTATTTAATGCACTTTAATTAAACCACTGCTTATTAGTGTGATGTGTGTCCAACCTGTGGCCGCAAGTGTGAATTTACCCTTAACCAGTAGTAAGAGCTGCTGTACTTTATGACTATTATTTTTTATCTACTGGAGTGTATACACTGGTTTGTTCTGGGAACTGTCACAAGGAAATCCCACATACACAGCATACCGGACAGTTCAGTAAATATGAGATACAAAAGATCACCTTGATAGCATTAAGCAAAAACAATCTATGTTCTGTAAAGGGAATGAGAGCCTCTCTCTGTGCTTATAAATAGTTATCACAGCGGGAGCGTCTCATATGAAGTCTTTATTTCCAGCTAAGTGTTTGCAGCACAGATGATGCGGAGAAAAGGTTTCCTTCTGCATCAGCAGCATTAGGATCATGACAAAGCAGGCAATGCAAACTCCTATGAGTCAGATTGGTCTTTCTATAAAAAATTATCAGTGTTTAATCCAAACAAGGGGAAAAAAATAGTACTACTCTGATAATAGTTTTCTGGTTTCCAATCATTGGCCTGTGTAACCAGAGGATGTGCTTTGTGATATTAGTCAAGCCATGAGGCAGGGTCATCAATTGTTCCGCGATCAGATATCAGGAGAGCATACGTGGACTAAGGGGATAGACAAATGCACAGTCAGGTCACGATTCGGGCTCCAAATACCAAGAAGATAGCGGATCAAAGCAAAGAAGGCAAACAGATGGCAGATTAAAACACAGAGCACAGGTAAGCAAGGTCAACATACACCAACAAGCAAATTCTACAACTGGCAGTGATCGAGACTGACTGTTCAGCTACGTAGCTGGGCAATCACTCAGAATAGGGAACTTCTGAAGAAGACAAGCACCTCACAGTCTCACATTGGACAGCTGACTTGTCAGTCAACAACAGACAGCGCAGCACTCCCTGTATTAGACTGGACGACTGTGCTGTCATTCACCATACTAACAGCTCAGAATATCCACATTCTATGGTGCTGCAAAGCTGTCACTCGCTGCGTCCAAGACACACTGAGCGGAGGAATTGCGACAGCTGTCAACAATACATATGTATCATCAGGTCAGAATAATCATGTTTGTTTTTAAGACCCAAAAGCCACTGCTAGGTGGTTTCCTCTCTGTCCACATTGAAATAAAACGTATGTTAAAAAATCAAGCTGGTGTCAGAAGTGATCAGTGTTGATCAAAGGTTCATTCAGCAGACAGGTATTACATGTGCATTGGCAAACAAAAGCAGTAAAATATCTTCCCCACCTGCACAAATCACTATATCTTACATATATCTCACACGGAGAGACCTCAGACCCACTTTCGGGTCAATTAAGGTGCAAACCGATAAGTATGCATTGAAAGACGTGTTTAGATAGGACAACCACACTACGGGCACAGAACAATGGATTAATATGATCATTCTGTGCACACAGAATAGCAATGTACCAAACAGCACGCTCTGTTCACGTAGGATGATGCGCTGCCAAAAATTATGATTGTTGGGTTGTCTTGCATAAGTCCTTTTTAAAATTGTAATTCTCCAGGATACAAAAACATTGATATTCACCTCCCATATTGGTGCTGCTCCAAAGATGACGGCGTATAGTCTCCCAGCACTTGGTTATGCCAAGTGGGCACTGCAGCTAATCAGTGACCTCTAATCGGCTGCTGCTCTCACACATCCCTTGAGCATTTGAGAGAGGGTGCAAGTGCTGCAGCTTATCCGTGTCCGCTGATGGCGGCTATAGCTGTCACATGACATAACAATGTCACGTGAGCGCTGGGAGACTCTGCACTGTCATCTCTGGAGCGACACCAGTGCAGGAGACGAGTATCTGTTTTATTTTACACTGTGGAGTACAGCATTTAAGGTGTTGCCCAAATAGTAGACAACCTCTTCATACAATCTTAAAAGATATCTTACCAAATGAACAAGTGGTTTAAGGCCCCGTCTCATACTTCAATGGTCGAACGATCCAATCAACCATCCGACTTGACCTAGATCGCTTGAATGACGTTCGATGATCGCTATTGAAATGCCACACGTACAGATATCTCTAACGACGCAGCAACGATTCCGCAACAAGCGAACGATACATGTGGTCATTAGCTCGCCTACGTCCTTCAGTTCTCAATAGGCGAGGTCGTTATCGACATCGTTATCGAGGTGTCACACACACCCATGCTGCAGGTTGAATGAACGCTCATCGTTTGGTTTAAGGTCTGGTTTACCAACCTCCCATCAACGATCTGCCCGATTATCGTTGATCGGATGTTCGTCACACTGAATGACGTTGTTACGACGTCATTTGAACGACTGAAAACCCACGACGTGTTAACGATATTATAGTGTGTGACGGGGCCTGTACTCTTCTGCAAGGTGATTGATGGCTTGTTTAGACAGGTCAATAATTGGGAAACAAACATTTCTTGGAACACCCATTCCAGATTATCATCCTACCTAAGAGTGCCCTAACACATTCTAGTGTACAAATAGTCCTTTAAAGCGCTGCAGACTTTGGGTGTTCAGAAGAAGGCTCATCATACATATATACATGTATACCTGTGCATGGATGATGATACTATTTCATGCTCTAAAGGCCCCTTTACACGCTGAGACTTTCCAGTGATCCCACCAGCGATCTGACCTGGCCAGGATTGCTGGAAAGTGACTATGCAGTCGCTGGTGAGTTGTCAAATAGACTCACCAGCGACCAGTCAGCAGCTGGATCGCTGGTAACCATGGTAAATATCGGGTAGCTAAGCAGCGCGCACTGCTTAGTTACCCGGTGTTTACCCTGGTTACGAGCGAACCCGCTGCTGACTGGTCGCTGGTGAGTCTGCCTGTTTGACAACTCACCAGCAACTGCATAGAGACTTTCCAGCGATCCCACCAGCCATCTGACCTGGCCGGGATCGCTGGAAAGTCTCTATGTAGTCGCGGGTTCGCTGGTAACCATGGTAAATATGGGGTAGCTAAGTAGCGCGCTCTGCTTAGTTACCCGGTGTTTACACTGGTTATGAGCGCCCTCCCGCTTACAGGCTGGGCTAAGCGGGAGGACACTGGCAACTAGGGTAAACACCGGGTAACTAAGCAGAGCGCGCTGCTTAGCTACCCAATATTTACCCTGGTTACCAGTGCCCAGCATCTAATGTGCGGCGCTGGGCATTGGTTGGGAGGTCGCTGATCGTTGGTCTCTCGCTGTCACACACAGCGGTGCGTGCTTACCTGAGGGAGACCAAGGACCAAAAAAAGGTCCTGAACGATTTGTAGCAAGCAGCGACCTCACAGCGGGGGCCTGGTCGGTGATGCGTGTCACACATAGCGACATTGCTGGAGAAGTCAATGTTGCGTCACAAAACCTGTGACGTTTCAGCGATATCGCTAGAGATGTTGCAGTGTGTGAAGTACCCTTTAGAGACATATTAATGATTTTTTTTAGTTTTTATTATAATACTAGCTGGGAGCCCGATGCACATGCATCGGGATTCTAGAACGGCGAGTCTGTGACTCGCAATGGCCGCTTCGCGGCCAATGCTTCGCGCTGCTAAGTCGACTCGCCATGCCCGCTGCGCGGGCATAGCGAGTCGCCTTAGAACTGCTCGCAATGGCCGCTTCGCGGTCAATGCTTCGCCCGTATCCACATGACCACGCTGCTGCTCGCACTGGCCGCTGCGCGGCCAATGCTTCGCGCGTATCCACATGACCACACCGGGGCAAAAAGACAATTCGCGATTATATAATAGAAGCTTGTCATTCAGCGTCAGCAGCGATAAGACAAACAAATCTGCTCCTGTGCAAACAAGAAGAGTCCAACATATGTTGGCATTTGACTTGCACTTTGTGGACAGTGTGATAAAGCCTGTATGAGCCATACAGCTGTCCTGGGCGATCGCCGGCCGGATTATGTGGAGCAATCTCTGATCACATCACAACCAAAAAGGTCAATTAATGAGAAGGTCAGACATTCGCCGGGCTTCAATTCTCCTGGCTGCAAATAAACATCTGCACGTTGCAAAAAGCGATTGTGATGTGGAAAATAAATTGCTGTTTCTGCAAGTCAATGTATCGGATTAACGCCGCTTTAGAAATAAATAGAAAATGTAATGATGTATAACGTCTGAGCAGACAGTCAAAAAATAAGCACCTCAGTCCTATTAGGAAGAAAACCTATAGACAGGAAAATTGAAAATATTGATCATTTCCTCAAGGTCAAACTTTTTGGTGTTGTAGCTTTTTATGCATAAGGTTTATATATGCTGTAATGAATGGGTCACACATATTTGTGCAATATGTAATAACTGTGCACAATACGTAGATGAGCAAAACATTGCAGGACTGGGCACTGACATTCAACATGCCCGATCGGCCTCTTCTCCAGTATAATCCGTCACTGGAAACTGGTGTGAGACTCATGGTTTTGCTGAGCTGCAATACCCAGGAGAGGTTACTACACGTGTACTGTCCCAGATCCATCACATCCGGCCATCACTGGTCTGATAACAACTGATTGAGGGGGAAGGGAGGGGGGGCCAGGCGTTGGACTCCCGCTAATTTGATATTAGTGAACCTATACTAAAGATAGGCCATTAATATTGTAAGCCTCGAAAAACCCTTTAAGAAAAGTCCGATCCCAATTTTATGATGACTTTGTACACCTTTAGGTCAATGAAAGCTATGTTCAACTACGCATTAGCCACCCATACACTTGAGCTAATCGCCTCTCAGCTTTTCCTCTCCCTTCCCAACTCCACCATAAATATGAGAGCCGAATATAGTTTATTATTTTTAATATAAACCCAGGCATTTGGGAGAATCGATCTGAAAAACTATCAACCAGGTGAGTAATCAGTGACAATGGTCAAAGTTTCCTTACCTTCCAGCATTCTCCACCCTTCATTGGATTAGCGCAGTGTCGTGAGTGCTTCATGGGGTGATGATCATGTTGAGTTAGCCCAGCAGATCAATAGAAGAGCCAGGAATAACGGGAGGTAAGAAAATTCACCGGTCTCCAGTCCAACTGTATAAGATCACTTGATCTGGCCGATGAGCCGGAGTCCTTAACATCAATCAAAAAACAAGCTTCAAAAAGTAAAAAAAAGCTTACCAAAAATCAATATCCATTGCACTTTAGCAGGACACAGTAGGCCCAATGGTAAAGGCAACCAAGTCCATTATACCGGTACTAAAATCACACTCAACCTGTGGGATGCGATTGGTGGTATTTTTATATGCACTCTGATAAGGTTACCACAGGGCATCAGTCACACATGAAGGCATGTTATAAAGTGTCTGTCTGCAGCCCATTGGTCACGTCCATACTCTTAGATCAGGCGGGCTTGCCCAGCACTATATATAAATGCAACAAACCGCACAGACACCCCCTTGTAGCCACAGCATGTCCTGCATAATGATGAAAAGTGCAAATAATTGATCATGATAATGTGTGGTATTTTGGCCAGAATAATGTAAGCTTGTAAACCGCGTCAAGAGTCCACACTCTTACGAGTCTCTATAACCATATTCATAAAAAAACACAAACACGTAACCCGCGTCAAGGATGTTCTGAGTTATTGTCATTTTATGTGTTTTTTCTCTGAATATAGTTATAGGGACTCTTAAGGGTGAGGACCCTTGATAACCTGAGTGCATATATAAATACCACCGATTGCCTCCCGCAGGTTGAATGTGAGTGTAATAGCGATATAAAGCACTTGGTTGCATTTACCATTGGGCCTACTGTGTCCTGCTGAAGAGCAATATATATTGATTTTTGGTATGCTTCTTTGACTTTTTGAAGCTTTTTTTGATTGATGTTCTGAATTCATGTCCTTTTAGGTGTTTTTTTCCTGAGCCGGAGTCCTGCAAATTTGATTCCCCTCTATATGTTAAGAACAGACGTTAGAAAATTATAGAGTAAGGTGTGGAAAATGTATTTTCCCAAGGGTCATATCAGAGACCGCGATTGTTCTGGAGGACTAAACCAACAGGCAAAACCTAATTCTGTTTATTATTATGAATATATGCTCAATATTTTAATAGTATTACATCAATTGTATTGCTGAACAATGAGCAGAATGAAGTAGCTGCTGCTTCTAATACATGTTATGGTAGGGCTTAGTATAATGTATTCTAACCACCAGCATCTTATCAAAACTGTATAATTTGCAACTTTATATAATGTCTAAGTATAATTAACAGCTGTGATCCTTCCTATGATCTGTTCTTTGGTCTCTATTTTAGTTTCTGTAACTATTCTGCTCCTATGCTTGATCACCTTCCTTCTGCCTCTCTCTTGGCTCACCAATGCCATGTATACACCTGACTTGTATATAAGCATTAGGTCTACGCAGGCCCGATGCGCACTGCAATGCCACATTGCATCTCAATTTCACTTAGGGTATATGTAGCAGATTTGCTGTATATTTTTGTTAGTACATCCTCATCCTCAAACTCGGAATGTGTTTAATGGCTACTTTGGTGCAGATTTATGAATGAATGAAATTTGCAGTTAAAATCCATGCACAGAATTGACACGCTGCAGATTTTAAAAACACTGTAGGTCAATAGCTAGATGTGTGTCCTGCCAGCAGATCCAGTGTTTCATGGAGCGCACTAGAGGTCACAAATCAATACATCTCTTTGGGACCCTCGTTCTGGTTTCCTTAGAGATGCATTGAGCGCTTGTGACGTAACGTCTAACTAATGTCCAGTCAGAAGTTACAGGCACACAATGGAGCCATGGGACCGGAGCAACATCGGTAAGAGATAAAAGGTACCGGCATCATATCTCTACCACAGACTGCTACTGTGGCAACTGCTACTGTCATGAGGTGCCGCCATATTCACTCTGTAGGTGGTGCTGGTAATAGAAAAGTCAGAGCCAGAAACTCTGGAGACCGCAAGCTCCCCCCATCTATTGGTGTTAAGGCCCCGTTACACGGCACGACATATTTAACGATATTGCTGAAACGTCACGGATTTGGAGTCGTTCCAGTGACATTGTTATGACCTCGTTGCGTGTGGCTCTGCAAAGTTGTAACGATGAATCATTGGATCGCTGGTCGCAGGTTTGAGAACATGTTCTCAAACTACACGATCAATGATCAGCCAACCTGGTATATCACTGTGCATGACACCGCGATAACCATGTCTTTTACGACTTCGCCCATTCACAGCAATGAGCAGGTATTGTTCACTGGGTTGTGCGAACGATACCTGCTCACAATATCGTTGTTGAGTCGTTCACGATATCTAGACGTGCGACATCTGACCAACGGTGTCAAAACAATGTCTGCAACGACCGCACGCCCAAGAGATCGTTGCCGACATCGGTCCAACGTCGTGCAGTGCAACGGGGCCTTTAGAAAGGATGGGATCTTCAGTACTTTCCAGTCTAACAGAGTGGGTGTGTGTGCTATTCAGCTGAAGTCATCAGCATCTTGCTTCAGTTTATTAGAAGGCACCACACCCTACTTAAGCTTCCAGGTTTTTGCTGAAAACTGTCAGATATAGCATGTGTTTCCCTGATTAGGTCTTGTTCTCTTGCTATGTATAGGTGTTTTCCTGTTTTACATTTTTGGACGCTTCTCCTACCTATTTTGCCCCTTGCTCCTACCTCAGTTTTGACCCGGCTCTGACTACTCTAACAGATTCTGATTTTGTCCTTCTCATGACCTACTTAGGCTTTGGCCCTGCTTGGCAACTATTTCTGTCTCTGGTTCACCCCTCTGGACATCCATAGACATAAATCTTCTGGACCCTTTTGTAAATCCACATCCCTGTATAGGGGTTATAGGGTGTCAAGTGTTTCTCGGGGTTCTGCCAAACAGAAAGGCTTGTGCCAAGTCTGTCCGAGAAAGCCGTTTGGGCCTGTGGCCTCGGACAGTTCTCTCAGCCAGAAGGTAAGCATAAGACCGGTGGCATGGGGGTTTACATTTTCAGCATCAACAGTGCTGTAAAAAAAAAAAACCTCATTGGAGTGGTGCTTAAATCGCAGTAACATCAGACCTAGCAGAAGCAGTATTTTTTTCTACAGTCTTCAAAACCCAATTTCACATAGAAAGCCCATTGCTCTGATTATATTTGCAGCCTCTTGATAAGAGGCTATTAGGACAATAGGATTTGTACAGATCACACGCTGAAGAGCAAATTCCTTCCTGAGTAATTAAGCCAGAAAAGTCAGCTAATAGCTCGACAAGACTCTTCAGAAAAGACAATAATGAAAATACGTGAAGACACAGAATAAGGCTGCTGGATGAATATATACAGAATGAATCCAAAACTTGCAATGATAAGTGTTGCATATTAAAAAATATAAATTTCCGAAAGCAGGTCACACGTCGGGAGACACCATGTAACAATTGGCTACTTGTCAGCTCTCCTGATATTTTGTACGCTAGATGGGTGCCCAATGCCATCACATCTGGAGGATGTTTATGTCACAATAGGGTGGGCTCATGTGACAGTGGCACTCTATTTGGTGGGTGGTAAGGTGAAAATGGGGGCAGGCTCATGACTGATGCCGACATGTTTGTTCATCCTGTCATGCGCAGTAGCGGACCGGGTGTACAAACATGGCAGCCGCATGCGCATTTACAAAGGGTGTGTCATCACGCTGGGGGCTCTGAGACTGCATATTATGGAAGGGGTCGGTGCAGTAACACCAGAGGAGGGGGGTCGGAGTCCAGCAGCATGCGGCCGCCATCTTGGCACAACCATTACTTGGGTGCGCCAATATGTTGATCTGCAAGTTTTTTTGGCATTTCAGGTGACCACAGTTGGTGTTTTATCAGGGATGCCAAGGCAATTATGTACGTGGATACTTATTTTCTATAAAGCAGAATTCTTACATATTTTCCATCTCCTTGTGCTTTTCGTCATTCCTTAGCTCTACTGGAAAATTATGAGAACTGCGCGTGTGCAAGAAGAATTGTTTCATTAAAACAAGATGAAACAAGAATCGTTTCATTAAAAGCAGCAAAATCAACTCTCTAAAAGTAGACTCAGAATAGCTGACCCCTAGAGATAAACGACTGCTCACCAACTACATAGAATGGAACAATGGAACAGGGTAGGAGAGTGATCCATGGGTGTCGGGTTATCGTTTCTGGCTCCCACACGTTGAGGCATCAAAAAGAAGGAAAACACAGCACCTTTTTATTCCATAAAATGAATCTTTATTAAACGTTCATCAACACCATTAAAAACAGCAGGACAACATGACCCCGCCTTAAGCGTTTCGGAGCAAATCCTTAATCATAGGATGTTCTCCATTCGCGTTATATAGAGAGAAAATCCCTCACGTGCTAATAATTACAGATTCATAACTTCAATGTTATTTCAGGAGGAACACCTCCCACGCTTCTGAAAGGAACAGTTATAGGTTTTTATATATTCAATTTTTAATATACCTACTCTCTATGTAAAGAGAGTTGAGAACATGTTTGTACGCCTATGATTAAGGATACGTTCCAAAAGGTACAAGGTGGCGTCATGTTGACCTAGGAACGTGCCTTGCTGTTTTAATGGTGTGAGTGAACGTTTAATAAAGATTCATTTTATGGAAGAAAAAGGTGTAAATTTCCCTTCCTTTCGACAACCACACGGAAGCCGGTCCGGCACTCATTTACTAGTCTGTTTACATAGTGTGACGTCTCCTCTATGCACAGAAAACAATCGATAACAGATTCTTTTCTGCAGCACATGAGCAATTTACTCAGGATGATGTGCTACCAAGAACGATGATTTTTAAGCAAGCCCGTTCTTCGGGTGATTACTAGCCAGTTTATATTGCTGGATTATCATGAAACCATCATACCTAGGAGCGCTTGTTCCCCATTATCGGCCCCAAGGATTAATATTAGCAGATCCATGCTGGAGTATGAGCAAACAGCAACTTGAGCTGTCGTTATGAGTTAGAGGGGGGGTTGCAGGGGCGGACTTACCGTGGTGCAGCTGGTTCAGCTGCACCAGGGCCCCAACCGGGTAGGGGGCCCCTCAAGCACCTCTAGGGACCCCCGTGACCCTATGTCAGAGGAGAGGAGGTTAACCGAGGGAAGCTTCCTGCTACCCTTGGCTGTTCCCGCCCCTCCTCTCCAGCCCCGGCTCCCAGATCCACAATGCGCAGCTCGGCGCAGGTATGAGCCGCACGCGATTGCTCCCTGCCAGCACCCTCCATCCCCCCCCTGCTCTTCACCTGACGCTGCCAGTACCCTGCCCCCCGGTTGATTGGTGACTACTAAAGATGACATTGTGCACTGTAGGAAGGCTGAAGTCCCTTCTAAGCAGACCGCTAAATAGAAGGAAAACTGAAGAAAGGGCGCACAGGGGCATTAGTCACCCAATACCTGCTGCTTTTTTTTCTTTGATAGGCTGGGAAAAAGACCCCCCCCCCACATCAATTTCATCCTAATGACAGGCAGTCAATGTTAAACCCCCACAAAGTCAAACTTTGACCAAAAAGAAAATTCCAATATGGGTTTCTAAAAGTTTTCGTGGTCTGAACAGTGCTCTAGATGACAATGACTAGGCTGTGCCGGCCATAAAAGAGCAGTGGGGTCATGAGTCACTGGGATCAGTATATGAAATCTACTCCGCATCCTCTAATTGTAAAATGATGACTATCACCCTCGAGTAGGACAATAAGACACCATTTATTACCAATTAAACCTATGAGTGGTTATGTTTTACAGCACTTTTACCAGGGGTATTTAACATACAGTCCCACCTGAAATGTTTGTGCCAGGCATAAAGCAAATAACAAGCAGCAGAGGTTCACATTACTTTCAGTGGCATCACTGAGTAATTTGCATCCGTATAATGTAAAGCGTGTACCTTTTCCATGTTTTGGACACACTCCTGACTTTGGCTAACAAATATAGCAAAAAATTACTGCCAACTGGCTCTACAGCATTTGCCCAGACAAATCCTTCTGGGTACAGAATTATAAACCATGGGGATTACAGCTGCGGAAGCATTGGTGCATCCCCAAACTAATATGGTGCACGGGTTAATTTCCAAATAATGTGGCTAATGCCAGCTACTTGAAGGATGGTTGCCTCACAAAGTGTTCTCTCCAGCGTGGCACTGCATCTCTCTACATGTGACGTAAGATTGGACAGGAGGTCATTGCCCCCTTAAAGGCAATCTTTCAGCATGTTTTTGCTATGTAAATTTAGGACAGCCTGCTGTAGGGGTTAGACAACAAAAACCAACTGTGCCACTCTAATCAGTCTGCGTGCTATTGTTTACCTAATCTAAAGGGTTTATCAATGGATTACCATTACTGAACTACTTTGTTACACACATGGCAGTCTGACACGTCCCTGGGCTGTAATTGGCAGCTCATTGTCAATACACAGTCTCTATACAGAGCCTGGTGTGTGCGGGACAGCTCTCCCAGCTCCGCTGTGTTTCTGAAAATATATTCTTTGATTGTGGCATAACGCCTGCACCCAGTAATGTATGTAATACATTGTTGGACTCAGAATCTCTTTACCTATAATTATATTGCTGTCAGATGAGGTACAAAAACCTGCTGACAAACTCCCTGCTGTACAAATCAACCATATACCAAGGAGATTGGTGAATGGAAGTGGCTTTATGCAACATGTTTCAAGGTGTATCCCTCACCCCTTCATCAGGACCATCACCATTTCAATTTGGTGGATTTGGTGGCTGTCCTGATGGAAGGGGTGAGGAATACACCTTGAACCGCGTTGAATAAAGCCACTTCCATTCACCGATGTCAGTGGTATATGGTCAATTGCACAACAGCACAGTTGGATTCCACATATTTCCTCTTTTTTCTGCTATTACTTCGACTTGTGGATACTGCAGCAGCTGTTTGGAGCCTTTCATAGTGGTTGTATGTGACACAACTATCCCACAGCTATTCAGTCCTTTAACGTTAAAAGCATGATTATTTAAAATAGTAGTCACCAATAAGCAATGGTTTTGGCTGTTTACTATTATAGGGGTATGAATGTATTTCCTAACCAAAATACTCCTAAAACATCAGATTTCTCCTATTTACAATCTCCAAACAAGGCTCATCATTTTCCTTCAAATTAACTTTATAACTGAACATAATTCTTCCAAAGTCTAAATACTGTAGACACCACAGCTGTAACAAATAAACCTACCGTCACAGAAGATTGTTTAATGCTTGTCAGTATCAAACATACCACTTACTAATTGGAGCTCTACAATTACGGTAACTTGCAGTAAACCAAAGAATTGAGATAATTTATTGCATCCTTAGGATGGATGATGTATCGCTGTTAAAAGGAATTATCGAGTAAGAGCACCGAGGCAGAGTTCATTAGGTGGCAAGAACAAATCAGCGGTTGTGATAAAGTAGCTCACATAGTTGCAGACGATCATTGCATATTGTGACCCACCACAGTCTGGGAATGAGAACTCCCACCTGCTGGAATCTATTTTAACACTGCTTGCCACGTATTGTCCCGTACCCAGTTTTGTTTGTTTTTTTCTTTTTTTTAATTAAGGAAATACTGAAGCAGGTGGTCATATGAGGGTTGAATGAAAAGTAACACCTTCAACTTTGTAACTCCTCAGCAGATGGAAGCACTAGTATACGGCAGGTATTAGACTGTTCAGTAGGCTCTCCTCTACAGCTCTAGTTGGCAGGAAGCCTTAGCAATTAATGGTTATGTTTTTACACTGCTAAGAATGGAACCCTACACATACGGTTGGTCAATTCAGTGTCACATAACGCTTCAAAAGGTCCAAACGAAAAACTGAAATGTTTTCCTGCAGCATGACAATGGCAGAGCACACACTTCACATAAACCACAGCAGAATTTCAGAGACTGAAGCTCTTCACTATATGGCATCCTCCTTCTAGCCTAGATTTGGTGGACTTCCAACAGTTCCTGATAATGAAAAAAATTTGTGGGGACATCACTATACATCTGATGAAGAAGCTGAGAAAACTGCGAGAGGCTGATTGCCGAAAAAGATTATCGACTTCTTCCGTGACGGCTTCAGAAAATGTGTTCATCGTTGGCAGAAGTGTATCCAATTATATGGTGATTATGTGGAAACTGAATACTGGTAATTAAAGAGCACATTTTAAGGATTATTTCTGTGTTTGATTTATTAAAATATTCCATTCGAAACCCAAGTTATGAAGGTGAAGGCATGACTTTTCATTCATCCCTCATATTGAAGAACATGGGTGAAAGGGGTTTCAAGTGCTTTCTAACATTAGATCGGGTTTCTTTAGAAATGTGGCCCCCATCGTTTGACCCAGTTCGGAGTTTCCCACTATTGGACATACAGGTTCACAGACACAGAGAGGTCTTAAAGGGAACCTGTCACCTCCATTAAGCCCCCCAGGGTATCACTACCTGTCCCTGCACCTTCCTATTTTCCGCACTATAAGGCGCACCTTATTACCATAAATAAAACAAAGCTCAGACCCCCATCATCCTCAACTATCCCTCTGTAGCCCTCCATCATCCTCCAGTATCCCTATGTAGCCCCCCATCATCCTCCGCTGTCCATCTGTAGCCCCCATCATCCTCCACTATTCATCTGTAGCCCCCCATCATCCTCCACTATCCATCTGTAGCTCCCATCATCCTCCACTATCCCTATGCAGCCCCCCATCATCCTCCACTATCCATCTGTAGCCCCCATCATCCTCCACTATCCCTCTGCAGCCCCCCCTCATCCTCCACACACCCCCATACCCACACCCACACTGTATTTCCCCGAGAATAAGGCACACCTTTGTTTGACCCCAAACTTTTGAACGGTACTGTATGTTAGATAGATCACACAGAAATCTGTGACTAATATAGGGTCTTGATTGTGAGAATTTAGAAAAAAGCTAGGATGCTATGAGTTAACTCTTAAAATGTAGCCCTGAAACCATTGCAATTTTCAGCTATTTTAATTTAGAATACAACTCCAAAAACAAACAATTTTGACTGATGGAAGACTGAGATCAAAACACAATGCAGACACAGTGGAATATTGAATATAGATTAGTGTACGTAAAATTCCCAGCTTATTACAGTAGCAACAAAATGGATTAGATTTGAACAAATATCATCGATAAACTGCAAAAAATCAAATAAACTCGGTTTTGAAAATTGACCAATTTTACCAACTTTAGAGGTGGAAATGGGCCCCCTTAACTCTCAAGTCTTTGTGCGGTTGCAAAAATGATATAGGTCTGCGCCTGTCCGTATGTTTTTCTAAAAATCATGAATAATACAAGCGATTATTAAGACGGATAAGCTCATTATGATTGGGCACATGCTTGGCAGATGTTACAAAAAAAAGGTGGGTAATTCACTTTAACAGCTGAATAGTAGAGTTGATCATGTATGAAATTGCAGTGTAAAGAAGCTTAAACTCACACATCTTTTTTTAGGTGAACTGTGAACATTTTCAAAGAGCGATTTACTGCTGGCTCGTGCCCTAGATTTTGCAAAACCGTGATCATGTATCAGCCACTAATTACACAATATTCTATGAACCGCATGATTATTTATTATCAGGTAGAGCTTTACCTAAAGGCCCCGTTACACACTACAATATCGTTAACAATACCATTGCAACGTCACCGGTTTGGTGACGTTGCAGCGATGTCGAAACAACATTGTTGCGTGTGACACGTATCAACGACCAATGATAAGTTCGTTGATTGTTGAAGAATGGACTGGACTATAAATTTATCGTTTGTTTCCCGCTGGGTGGTCAGCATCGGCGCGTGTGACAGCGGGACACCAACGATGAATGACCTCCCAGCGCCGCACAGCAAGCGCTCGGAGTTGGTAACCAGGGTAAACGCCAGTTAACTAAGCGTAGCGCTCTGCTTAGTTACCTGATGTTTACCCTGGATACCAGCGTTCTTGATGGTCGCTGATCGCTGGTGTCTGTTTGACAGCCACCAGCGATCAGATAACGATCTCCCAGCTATCCCGGCCACGTCGGATCGTTGCTGCGATCGCTGGGGCATCGTAGTGTGTGATGGGGCCTTAAGTGATAAACAAAAATAAACGTTTTGCTGACATGTTGCATTTAAAAAAAATTTAAAAAAAACAATTTACAAAAACCAGGATGAAATGTGGAATAAGTCTGCGCAGCTGTAAATAGATGAAGGTCCAAAGCGAAGACTGATTAAACGTAGGTGGTTTATTTCAACGCGTTTCAAGGTCTGTATGTCTTCCTCAGGAAAATCTACCTGAAGTGAGGATACACTTAGGAACACAATGAAATAAACCACCTATATTTAATCATTCAGTGCTTTGGATTTTCATCTATTTACAGCGGCGCAGAATTATTCCCTGGTTTTAACCTAATTCCAAAATATCTGTTTCTGCCTTAAGGCACGTTGACTCTGCAGCAGCTGTTTTATGCTTTTACCCCTGGTTGGTTGTCAGACAACCCGACAAGGTAAGACCCTACTGTGCTTTTTATCAACAGCATTAAAAAAAACTAGTAAAAGGGAAAAGACTAAAGTCACATTCTGAAGGTTATTGTGTCATATCTTGCAATGTGAAAGGAATAATAAGATGTCTGCGTCTTACTCCTCAATCCTTTATATCAATGTGTTATTTGGCTGCAGAATGAGTTGACTAGCAAACAGTCAGTGAGCTTGTAACGCTTTAGCTCTGTTTTAGAAGCTCCTCTTAGCTAACACACGACCACATGAATGTTCAGTGGAATTTAGAAACAGATTTGAAGCTCCCTGGTTCAGAGATAAATGTCAGTAGTCCATGACGGTTTGACCGGCGAAACACCCCCTACCTGCTGGCATCTCTGGCGTCTCTTCTTGTTAGTTGTCCCGTTGCATCACACAGCAATGATGATACATGCAGGGCCTAATAATCAGAAGCAGCGCCAGGGACGCCGGCAGGTAGACTGCTCTTTACAGGGCTCTAGATCGGCAGCTATTGGCTACAGTCATGGCCGTTGAACCGCAGTCTTGCAAATCTTTGATGTTACCTGGGAAGACAAAATAATTAACGCCATCGCCTCCCACCATTCCCAACTAAATACTGGGGCTCAAAGCCCCATAATTACAGTAACCCTATTTTGCTCTGCACATCTGCAGGCCTGATGAGAGACCACCTTACAACCATATACTCTGCAATAGAGTCTACTAGGGGTACACAGAAATGTAAAAAAAGTGCAGATTTTTGTTACTTTTTAATCATTAATCCCTCCCTTTATCCAAAATGCCCTTGGCGGCCCCTTAATCCCTAGGCCTAGCCCTTTGTCCTAAGCTCTGCTTTGCTCTATGGCTCTTTACTGTGATTAGAGTTTAGTGGGAAAGTCATTACGGACTTTTACTTGGAGAACAAAACTCACAGTATTTTTTTAGAATATAAATTTAATTGTCAAAAAACCTAAATTTCCCAAAAAATAAAACAGAAGTAGGTATTAAACTGCATAAATAAGTTGCTAACATAATCAACAGGTGCACCTCATTGAGTTAGAATATCACCAAAAAGTTAATTTATTTCAGTAATTCAATACATAAAGTGACACACATATATTATATAGAGTCATTACACACAGAGGGATCTATTTCATGTGTATATTTATGTTAATGTTGATGATTATGGCTTACAGCCAATGAAAACCCAAAGGTCATTATCTCAGAAAATTAAAGTAGGGAGGATGAAGGGTCTGAGAGATAAAATATTCCCTAAATAGGTATCAGAGGCTTCACCTTGAGTGGTTGTGAGAGTCACAACCACTATAAAAGCATATCACGGCTGCTGCAGTCCCCAGCGTCGTGCATATAGAGTAGAGAGGATGAAGGGTTAAAAACTGTGCTGCCGTATTACACGAGACATCAAAGGGTGAATTTAATATCGATTTATTAGTCAATGTGTTTCAGGCTCCCTGGTCCCTTCCTCAGACAAATCAATATCATATTGCCATGTTTCAGTGTGTTTCAGGTAGCCGTGAAATGTGTTGTCTAATAAATCAATATT
Source organism: Allobates femoralis (assembly GCA_033576535.1). Classification (NCBI taxonomy): domain Eukaryota; kingdom Metazoa; phylum Chordata; class Amphibia; order Anura; family Aromobatidae; genus Allobates; species Allobates femoralis. The sequence continues at coordinate 19,348,308 of JARQOC010000009.1, forward strand.
ATATTCACCCTTTGAAGTCTCATGGAATATGGTAGCGTGGTTTTTAACCCTTCATCCTCCCTACTTTAATTTTCTGAGATAATGACCTTTGGGTTTTCATTGGCTGTAAGCCATAATCATCAACATTAACAGAAATAAACACATGAAATAGATCCCTCTGTGTGTAATGACTCTATATAATATATGTATGTCACTTTATGTCTTGAATTACTGAAATAAAGTAACTTTTTGATGATATTCTAATTCATTGAGATGAACCTGTATAGCATTAGAAACATGACTGGCCAAAGAAAAATTAAATTGTAAGACTTTTCCAGTGAATTTTCCTACAAAAACATGGACTGATGTCGAGCAAAATTCAGAGCGAAAATTCTTCTTTGTCAGAATTGGAGAACATATTTCTAGAACCAGAGATGTCTCAGCATTTAGATACATGGTCTCAGAAATAAAAAGTAAAGCTACAATCAGTGCCTAAATCCAGATTGTTAGCCGGCACCTGGCAATCCCAAATTACTGCAGTCTAACCCCACATACTCCCCCAATGTGCCATCATCCAGCCAGATCTTGGCACACATGGTCCGCACCGGGCAGGCATCAGGACGTGGGGTATGGCGGTACCTGGACGTCCCTGCTGCTCAATAGTAACACTCACAGAAATGAAGGGATCGCCGCTCATGTGCATGATCATACCTCTGTGTGAATATACCCCATGAGTATTAGAAGACTGCCCAGCCACGTCAATAACAGGCGCCATCCAATAAAAAACATCTCTACAAAAGCATATCCTTTTTACATTAGCTATATATTTCTCCATTTTTTCCCCCAAGTATTCCTATAGCAGTAATGCAATGCCAAATTCTAGTATATTTCATCATTATACAGTGCTGCTGGATATGCTTTTTTAGTTATGCTGTTTTTGTCAGTTGGGCCAAGTTGCCGGTCAGTCTTCTAATATATTTGTAGTGCATTTGTTTGTAACTGAGCACCCCACTCCATAGCCAGGGTGTGCCCACCTTCTTATTTATCTGCCTAGACATTCAGATTTTTAATTGCACACATTTATTTATATGGCGCCATTATATTCCAAGGTGCTTTACATGCTAAAAAGGGCAGACTAGGACAAGTAACATAGTAACAATACAATTAACAATAAATGTTGACAATTCGGTCATACAGATACAAGAGGGGAGAAATCCTGTCCACAAAGGCTCACAGTCTACGAGGGGCGGGTGGGGATACAGTGGGAGGGGGAAATTCCAGTCATGAGGCGGTGTGGTGGACCGGGTCTTATTGCAGGTGGTAGGCTTGGCGGAACAGGTGGGTCTTCAGGCTTCTTTTGAAGGTTCTCAGGGTAGGAGAATGTCTGATGTGTTGGGGCAGTGAGTTCCAGAGTCTGGGTGAAGCACGGGAGAAATCCTGTATGCGGTTGTGCGAAGAAGAGATGAGGGGGGAGTAGAGGAGAAGCTCTTGGGAGGATCGCAGGTTGCGTGAGGGTAGGGATCGGGAGACCATGTCAGAGATGTATGGAGGGGACAGGTTGTGAATGGCTTTGTATGTCATGGTTAATGTTTTAAACCGGGATCTCTGGGAAGTAGGGAGCCAGTGAAGGGCTTGGCAGAGGGGGGAGGCAGGGGAGTAGAGGGGAGACAGATGGATTAGGCGGGCAGCGGAGTTCAAGATAGATTGGAGAGGTGCAAGGGAGGTATTGGGGAGGCCGGAGAGCAGGAGGTTGCAGTAATCGAGGCGGGAGATGATGAGAGCGTGAATAAGGGTTTTAGCAGTGTCGTGGTCAAGGAAAGTGCGAATCCTATAGATGTTTTTGAGCTGGAGTCGGCAGGAGGTGGCGAGGGCCTGGATGTGGGGCTTGAAGGAGAGGGAAGAGTCAAGGATAACCCTGAGGCACTTGGTATGGAGAGAGAGAGCAGTCGTTGACGACGATGGATAGGTCAGGTAGTGAGGGGGAGCGTCTTGGGGGGAAGACTATGAACTCTGTTTTGTCCATGTTCAGCTTAAGGAAGCGAGCAGAGAAGAAGGATGAGATGGCGGACAGGCAGTGTGGAATTTTGGATAGAAGGGAGGCGATGTCAGGACCAGACAGGTAGATTTGGGTGTCGTCGGCGTAGAGGTGATATTGGAGGCCATGGGACTCAATGAGTTGCCCTAGGTCGAGAGTGTAGATTGAGAACAGTAATGGTCCAAGAACCGAGCCCTGAGGGACCCCGACAGATAGGGGGTAGGGCGGGGAGGATGTGTAAGAGTGGGTGACGCTGAAGGTGCGGTCTGTTAAGTATGAGGAGATCCAAGAGAGGGCAAGGTCCGTGATGCCAAGAGATTCCAGGATCTGTAGTAGAAGGGAGTGGTCAACAGTGTCGAAGGCAGCTGACAGGTCGAGGAGGAGGAGAACAGAGTAGTGGCGCTTGCTTTTGGCAGTCAGTAGGTCATTTGTGACTTTGGTCAGGGCTGTTTCAGTGGAGTGGAGGGGTCGGAAGCCAGATTGCAGGCGGTCAAAGAGGGAGCAGGAGGAGAGGTGAGAGGACAGCTCAGAGTGGACATGCTGTTCAAGTAGTTTAGAGGCAAAAGGGAGGAGAGATATAGGGCGGTAGTTGGAGACAGTTGTGGGATCGAGGGAGGGTTTTTTGAGGATGGGTGTGATCAAGGCGTGTTTGAAGGCTGAGGGGAAGGTGCCGGTGGTGAGTGATAGGTTGAAAAGATGAGTTAGGGCTGGGATGATAACGGAGGTGAGGTTGGGAATGAGGTGGGATGGGAGTGGGTCTTGGGCGCTGGTGGTGAGGTGTGATTTTGACAGGAGGGAGGAGAGCTGGTCTTCAGTTATAGGGGGAAGCAGTTGATGGAAGTAGAGGGCAGTATAGGTGAAAGGGGAGGCTGTGGGGACAGTGGATCAAAGCTGTCTCTGATTCTGTCAATCTTTTCTTTGAAGGAGGCAAAGGCTTCTGCAGAGATAAGGGGAGAGGGAGGGGGAGCAGGTGGGCGGAGTAAGGAATTGAAGGTTTTGAAAAGTTACTTTGGATTGTGGGACAGGGAGGTTATTAGCGATAAGAAGAAGGTTTGTTTGGCGGTGGCAAGTGCTGTCTTGAAGGCGATGAGGGACACATAAGCCAAGCCAAGCCAACACATAAGCCAAGTACCTCTCTTTTTAAAATTTTCCTATAGCAGTAAAGCAATGCCCAAGTCTCCTTATTCAATGTTAAATTAGCTATGTATTTCTCCCTTTTATTTCCAAATATTCCTATAGCAGTAATGCAATGCCACATTCTAGTATATTTTATCACTATAGAGTGCCACTGACTATGCTTGAGTATTTATAGGCAGTCACTCTGCTATGTATATCTCCCTTTTATTTCCAAATATTCCTATAGCAGTAATGCAATGCCACATTCTAGTATATTTTATTACTATAGAGTGCCACTGGCTATGCTTGAGTATTTATAGGCAGTTACTCTGCTATGTATTTCTCCCTTTTATTACCAAATATTCCTATAGCAATAACCAGGGGCATAACTACAATAGGTGCAGGGGTTGCGATCGCACTAGGGCCCTGCAGCCTAGGGGGCCCCAAAAATCCATTTGGCCTATAGAAAAAGACTAATACTATTAAAGATTTGCAATAATTGGGGGCTCCATTGGTGCTTTTGTATCGGGGCCCCTGGGCCTGAAGTTACGCCACTGCCAGTAACGCAATGCCAAATTGTAGTCGGTATATTTCATCATTATAGAGTGCCGCTGGCTATACTTTGAGTATTCATAAGCAGTCACACTGCTATCCTCCATCTACTCTATACACAGCAGCTACAGCTTAGGGCTGTGTTCACACACTGCATTTTTGCAGCAGGCAAAATCTGCTTTCTTGGTAGTAAAAAAAAAAAAAAAAGCTGTATCCAAAAAGCAGGTTTTGCTACATTTTTACTTCTTTTTCTGTTGCGTTTTTGGCGTCGTTTGTCTACACATTTAAGAACGTTAATTTCAACAGTTTTTGCTTTCTCTCATTGCTTTCAAAAGGTGACAAAAAAAAAAAAAAACAAACAAAAAAGCATTTGTGAGCAGATTCCTGGAATGTTCTAGCTTTTGCTGGTGCTGGAAAAAGCAGCTTTTGATTTGCATAAAAATTCAAACAAAATGCAGCAAAAACACAACGTGTGAACTCAGCCTAAGTTGCAACTCGATAACAAATGCTACAATGATATAGAAAAACAGACGCTGGTGACAGATGCTCTTTGATATCAGAGATAGTTTTTGAAGACCGCCATCAGGTAAGGAGCATTTAGTGGTTACATTTTCTCTAGAATGGAGTCCTATTATTGTAAGGTCCCCCCAATCCTGCTTCTACAGCCTCTATGTATCATAGTACATAGCAGACTGCAGAATGAGTTACCAGGTCACCAGTCAGTGAGCTTGTTCCAACTGCAGGGTCCTTTATCCTCCTTGTCCAGAGTCATCTTCTAAATTAATTACCACTTCAACTTACTAATGGTCATAAACCCATTTAGAAGGTGTTTCAGGACCATTCCGCCGTCTTTTATTTTAGGTGTCCGTATTCTTTATGCCCTGGGTCCAATTTACAGTCAATCTCATAACTCATTTATCATTTCATGAAGTGAAGAGCAGGACAGAGCACACATCTGTTCTCCAGGCCGTCCATTGTTATACTGCGGAATAGGGAAGAAGCATGTCTGTGATAGGAGAGACAGAGGAAATTAACAAAAAAAGGAAAAAGGCTAAAGCCTACGAGAAAAGGAAAAGCCGTCATGTCGGACATTTGTAATTGCTTCTTTATTACCTTCATAATTGTCTGTCTGAACCTTGGTTATGTCGATTTCTAACATCTTGATGAAAGCAGGCGATGATCACAGACATGAGCCTGGTACAGACACAGCCACCAAGAAAACGGGAAGACGACCCGGCTGATCATATACAAAGAACCAGGGGGCAGAGAGAAAAATGGCACACAAATTAGGGAAGTGAAGCTTGACTCCTGGAATAACCAGGCTGAGTGTTCATGTTCCAGAAATCAGGACAATGTGCCCAGGGGTGTTCCTCATGTTATGGAAGCAAACGCTAAAGCGATTTTATGTTGAACAAATGCTAAATGTACAAAAAGCCAATTACAGAAAGGAGAAATGTAAAGGATGCAAATATAACATTCACATCCTTACTGTCGGGATTGTCCTTATGTCCTAAACCCATATTAATATTATATAGATTATATTTCTGGCTGTAGGACATCATTACAATCTAATTGCGGTAATATATATTATATATATAATTATTATTTTTTTTTAATCTTTTACCTTAGCAACACCCTCTGATATTCTACAAGATACACGGATTAGCAGTGGTGATTAAGTCAGTTTAGTTTTATTTCCTCAATTAAAATACCGTAATCCTGCTTGGGTCTTTCAGCCTCATTAGCCTTTAGAGATGAATGTAGTCAGATTTTATCTCACACAGGTAAAGTCAGCGTTATGGGCTGCTTAAAAGTTTGTACAGGATTAGAAAAGGATACATTTTTTTCAAAACACAGCGCTACGTCAGTTTACAGGCCGTGTGTGGTACTGCAGCTTAAGCCAATTCACTTTTAATTACTTCTTTATTTGTATTTATCTATTGAAGAACTATCCAGGGGGGCCATTTATATGGATACACCCAAATAAAATGGGAAAGGTTGGTGATATCAGCTTCCTGTTTGTGGCACATTATGCACACGGGAGGGGGAAAACTTTTCCAGATGGGTGGTGACCATGCTGGCCATTTTGAAGTCGGCCCATTTAGGTGTATCCATATAAATGGCCCACCATGTACAGTTCTTCAATAGATAAATACAAATGAAGTAATTTTGAAATTATTTATAACCCTTGATCTCTCAGTTTTCAGCTCAGGTGAATCTATAAAGCATCACTCCAGCATTTTTTCAATTGATTTCCCCACTGGAGTGATTTACATGCAAGTCCCCGGCCTGTCTTATACTCCCCTTCATCTTTTTCCAGCACCGCTCCGGTCGGTCTACGGCATTTTGTGACTGCCAGCGTTTCATGGAGCACGCTGAGGTCACAACTCAATGCAAGTCTATGAAAGCCTCGTTCTGGCCCTCATAGACAAGTATTAAGCGCTTGTGACATAACTTATGACTTCCAGCCAGTCAAAGGTTACCGACACACCATGGCATCACAGGACCGGAACAGCGTCTAAAAGGGGTGAAAATGCCGGAGGATCCTGTTGCACAATGTTATGCTCCATGCAATACACAGGGCGCTAATATCAAAGATTACTTGGTGAAGCCCAAAGTCATCGCCGTATCTTTCTCCATTGAAAGATTTACTAACTGCCCTTGGGTCCAATTCAGACACCCGTTTGTCACATACATGCTCTATGCCTGTGTTAGAGATATACCACATACCCATTATAGTCTATGGGGCTGTTCACAAATCTGTGCTTCAGACTTTCTAACCTATTCTGCACTAGAAAACAATAGGATCTGCTTTCACTTACCCACACCAGGCAATTACAGTAAAGTCATAAGAGAAATAAACCTGACACATCCCGTTATCCAAACCACAGACAGGTGTCCAATCAATGCACCAAACATCACGATTGTTAAAGTTTTTGTTTGTTTGTTTTGTTAATGAGGAAAAAGACACTATGTTCCTAATTAAATATATTTTAAAACATTTTCCATCTACTCTGAAAGGTTTTATTTTTTGCACTTAGAATAAAAAAATCATTAGGTTTGAGTGTCTGCATTCTTTTAATCGCCAGATGTTAAACATTAATTACCAGCCACATTACCGTACATTCACAGCAAACTAAAATAAAAGCTTCATCTTTAAATCCAACCTTTACATCTCCGGAGCTTTGCTGTACTAAAAGTTGTATTTATATTAAAAAACAAATAAAAGTAAATACATTTATTGGGGTTGTCTGGGACTTTGTATTGACTGCCTATCCTTTGGCTTGGTCATCAATATCAGATCATTCATCTGATCACTGGGGCACCCTGCCGATCATCAGTGGATGGTGGCAGCCAGAAGCCCCTAGTTGTGGAGCTTTGTGCAGTTATTGTGGCCTGCATATCCGCCCATTACTGATTTTAATAGGGAGTTGCACCCCACTGATCAGATATAGACAACGACCCTTGTAAAATGCTCCATCTTGCTTGGAGGCATTAGTTTTTTACATGGGGCAATAGTTGCTAACAATGTGAACTGCCTTGACAAATCTTTACTTCCTTTTCCCCACTCCTCTAGGCAGGCACTGAATTAATTAGCGGTCGGAGACAAATAGAGACCCTCCCAGGGTGAAGATCATTTGTAATAAATTAATTTTGTGGATGAGTATATATTTGAGCAAAATGTTCCGCAGATAGAAGCTCCCTTAGAATACAGAAAAGTATCTGCAGCCTACTTGATAGGCTATGTTCACACTGGGCTCTTTTGCTCCGATTTTACCATGGTTTTATGCTCATCTAAACCTGCGTTTTTGATTCACAGCCAAATCTATGCGATTCAGGAAAAAGCTGTCGACACATATGCTTAGCAGAAACTGAAACCTGCACAGGTTTTACGCTGCATTTTGAAAAGAATGAGCATAAAAATTCTTTCCTGTGTGTTTGTCTTTGCAAAAATGTGGTAAAAACGCACAAAAAAAAAGCCAAAAATTCACACTAAAACATGCAGGAACTGCCAAGAGACCAGGATTTACTTGAAAGCCCTAAAGTTTTGCTGCATTTTCTCTCTAGCAACATAACAAAAACGCTCACCGTGGCCCTGATCCATTCCCGCCTTGATTAGTGCAATTCTCTATTAATTGTCCTCTCACTAGTCTCATTCTTAATACAGCAGCCAAGGTCACCTATCTGGATAAACGTTACTCAGACGCCTCCGATCTGTGCCAGTCATTGCGCTGATGCCCATACATTATAGGATCCGCTCTGTGCCAGTCATTGCGCTGATGCCCATACATTATAGGATCCACTCTGTGCCAGTCATTGCACTGGCTGCCTATACACTATAGGATCTGCTCTGTGCCAGTCCATTGCACTGGCTGCCCATACACTAGAGGATCCAATTCAAATTGCTTGCTCTCACCCACAAAGCTTTTCACAGAGCAGCACCTCCCTACTTCTCTACCCTCATCCCTATCACCCCACCCATTCTTTTAGCTCTGGAAGTGACTTTAGACTCACTTCTTCACTAATCTGAACCTCTCACTCCCGGCTCTAAGACTTCTTCCAAGTAGCACCAATCCTCTCTAATGCTCTACCCCAAGAAATTAAGACTATCCAAAATTCACATAGTTTCAGGCGCTCCCTAAAAACACATCTTTTCAGCGCGGCCTATCATGCTCAATAGTCAAAGTCATTTAGACATAGCCTATTCACTCCAACAAACCCAAAAGAATGGCTGGTGGCCAGTCATGCAGCTTATCTATGCCCCTTTTCCTGAAGATGGCTGGACCACCATTGTAAATAGCACCTATAATTTGAGGACCAGTGGAAGCGCTAAGTAAAGAGTGAAACGACTTGTCCGTTCTTTCGCCTCCCTCCCTGCTGTATAACTTTCCACCGTTAATTAAAAGTCTGTGTGCATACAGTCTGATACGGGGGAGTGCACCTTTTCCTTTGAATTCTGGATATATGATGTATCTTTATAGGTAGCACCCCGGGACTTTGATTTGATTATAGTGAGACTACAGAGCTATTAGACCTTATTGTGCACAGACTCCACCGCCCTGGTTCTATCCACAGCATAAACTAAATGCACCTGGAACAGAAATATCTAGTGTCGTCTTGTTTTCAGAAAACGGTAGCTGGAATGTGTGCGGTCAGATCTGGCACGCAAATACATGCTGACAAAATGGACATTGCTACTCCTCCTACGAAGACATATTTATTAGCGATCCAGACCAGTTAATTAAAAATTCTTCTCTGGCATTATAGATCCCATTCCAGAAGGCTGGGAAAGGTCCCGTCATCTTCTACATCACAGTAATTCGACAATAACATACAACGGAATGATATCTAAAAAGGTACAAAATGATGGGAGGCAACATTGGACATGGCCCAGATATATCATTTTACCTTTTCAATACAGCACATAGATGACCCTCTGGCCAAATTTTAAGGGTGCAGGCACTCAGTTCCTATGCTCCTTCTAGAGGCTCACCATACCAGGTAACCCTTAAAATATCAAAGTTGACAAACAATAAATCAGAGTGATATCCTCCACTGAGTTGTCAGAAAAGTAGAAGAATCTTAATTACTCAAAACACAAGTAAAATAGACATGTGGTTCAAGAAAGACCCCTAAAAAGAATACTCAGACCCTGGCAAACATCCCACCAAGAGTTACTTAATACATAGTTATTTATATCTATACACACATTACGCTAACCATCCTGGCCAAGCCTAAAAAACAAAAATAAATTAATCACTAGACCCTAGCTAGCAAATATTATGTACAATAAGCATCCAATGTAAAAACAAATATAACTAATATACTATAAGCAGGTAAAGTGGTACAACGGCTCAAAAGCAAAAATGAAAGTGAAAAGTATCGCCCCAGCACAGACTTTAGATTAGCTTCATCGGTGTTGCTTAGGGAGCTTATCCCCCTGAACAAGCTGAATGCGAAACACATGCAGTATAATGTATAGACTTAAATAACTATTTATAAACCACCCTCTTTGTGATATGTACCTGGTCGCTATGTATAGTGGTTAAGGGTTCTTTTTTATGCTTTTTGTTTCATATCACTTCTAGTATGTATGTATTGATAAAGATTAGATAAACAAAAAAAATATATAACTAATCACTATAGGACAGGGAAAAGTCACAACGGCCCAAAAGCAAAAATGAAAGTACCAAGCATCGCCCCAACATGTACAAGAACATTAAATTCATCAGTGTGACTTGGGGTGCTTATCACCTGAAAAAGCAAATGCGAACACATGCAGTATAATGTAGGTATGGACTTAAAGAACTATTCAGTAAGCAACTCTCTTTGTGATGTGTCCAGATCGCAGTGTAATAGTGGTTAGGGGGCTTGTTCCATATTTATAAAGATTGTGGTATTTTTTTTTGTTAAGTGGGAATTGACTAATTTGATAACAAGATGTGATGGTCCATGGGATGATTTGCCACTCGAGATGATAAAAAGAGTAATTTCTTTATTTTTAACAACTGAGAGTGGTTAGTTTTTAAGAGAAATTATATTCAACCCTTTATAAATTTGGTTATAAAACAAAAATAAATGGGGTCTCATATCTGACATGTTAAAGTGTGAATGCAATGTGTATGCAGCCTCAAGACACTTCAGATCAGTACATATAGAGACCAGCACTAGTTTAAAATTTAAGGCAATAGAGAGTCTGCAAACCAGTGCGGGTGGGAATTTAAGGAAAGATGTAAATTAAATCTACTGATCTTAAACTGAATAAAGATCCCCAATGGCCTCAATATATGGGACTTGATTCTGCAATATTCTTTATTTTCTAACTTTTATTCACAGCTTCTGGGAAGTTTATAATCACATACACAGAACAACAGTTCTGATAGCGGTTTATAGAATTTGTGATAATCTTTTTTGTATATTTGTAATAAAAAAATTTCCATTATTTGTGATTATTTTGCATTTGTACAATTTTTATTAGTTTCTTAATCTGAAGAACTAAAGGTGATTTACAACATAAACATGATCTTGAGAGTGGCCTAACTAATAATAAACATTTGCCATGCTCCATTGGGGGGAAAAATCCTTCGACACTTTTGTACCATTGTAATATCCCTGGGTAACTCCCTAACAAAGCTAAAGCTATAGATAGCTGCCAATTTCCTGCATTTGGCTATAATACTCAGCACTGTCTTAAAGTGTCATATTACTCCCTCATGCTGCATAACTCCCCCCCGCACGATCCTATCCTCCAGTGCGCTTAAGCACATTGTGCGTCTCTCCTGTGCGTGCATTCTCATTTCACCCTCCTGCGTTCCTCTCCACCCGTAGGTTGACCCTTCTGTATCCCCATTGCGAGCCTCTCGTGCAATGATTTACACAAGGCTCGTCGTCCCCTCCCAAAGTCTGTGAATTTTATGACAGGGGGCCCCTGAAGCGCTGACTTCCTCCTCTCCTTCCTAACTGAGGGAGAGCTGAATGCACTCTATTATGAAAATGCACAGATTTCTGCTGCACAGATGTGCGGATAAAGATGCTGCCCGATCATTTCAGTAATTGCAATCGCATCTACAGGTGCACTCAGGAGGACTCAGTCAAAATGGGGGGGGGGGATGACAAGGTCCCCTGTCAGGGCAATATACCATGGTCCCAGTGTCCTGTGGGCCCCCAGATTCCCAGGTCCTGTACTTGCCCACACTGTGAGGACTGCAGATCGACACTATTTAATGATCGTAGACTAGTGACATTTTAGTTAAAATATGTTCCCTCATGAGATCATGCCTAAGCATCCTTTTTTATTCTTGCAGCAGTCCCATGCCACTAATGTGAGTTTTCACTACCCTCCAGTTTTCAGTGCACGTTTGCCAGTTACAATTAACACATATTATACCTTTTGTTTCTCTGCCAGTGCATGACCTTACATTTCCACATTAAACTCATTCCATGTCCGCCCAAGCTACTCGTAATCCTCCTGTAATAATGTCGCCCTGTATGGATTACCTGCAGAGTTTGCAGAGTCAAGTCTGAAATAGATCACATCTGAGTAAAGGTCATTAATAAATATATATAGAGGGCCCACACTGACCTGTGTACCCACTGTAACTGTGACCCATCGAGTGTTTCTTAACCACCCGTCCATCACTAGCTTCTACCACTTACACATATTCCCTATCCCATGCCCATTTATGTATACCTTGGGCACCGTATCAAAAGCTTTGAAAAGTCCATAACACCATCCACTCACGCCATCCAGACTTACTTCTCATAGACTTACAATAAGTTTCGACAGTCCCTCGTAAACCATTGATAAGGGCTGAGGATTTCTTGCAGAGTATCCAGATTGCAAGCTGCTAGCACGCAGTCTACAGCTTTAGCTAGCACCAGGGCGATTTCTTCATTTAAAAATAGTCTTGTGTGGCCCCCTAACTACACTTACTCGATTCCGAGTGACTGCACATGCATGGGTGAATAAAAAACTCTTGTTTTTCATCATTGTAATCACCATTGGTCATATAGATATATAACATTAACACGATGTACATCGCAATATTTTATATCATCTCTGCACTGTCTTTTACATGCAAGGCTGCCTCCATAAATATACTCACCTCTCATGCTATTTCTCCACCCCCCACGACGATGCGCTCTCTCATCCCTCTCTGTCTCTGTTATGCCTTGTGTGCTGTCTCTCCCGTGTCTGCATGTCTCCCTCTCCCCCCCTGTGCGCAGTCTCTCCTACCCTGTGAGCTGTCTCTCACCTCTCTGCGTATGTCTCCGCCATGTGCGCAGCCTCTTCTCTGTGCACTGTCTCTTCCCGAGGCGCCAGTCTCTCCCCCAAGGGTGCTGTGGAATTTGCTCCTGACAGGGGCCCTCTGAGCTCTGACCCTCCCACCCATCTCTCCTTCCTAACCTGAGGGGAGACGCTGAATGCACCATCTGACTGTAGTGAAAATTGGCAGCAGATCTTCCCTTCTGCGTGCACCACGATGGTGCCGGTGATAAAGATCTGCTGCTGCCGCCGACTCATTACAGTCACATGTTGCAATCGGCATCTACAGGCTGCCACTCAGGGTAGGAGAGAAAAGTGGGGGGGGGGGGGGAACAGCACTCAAGGGGTCCCCTGTCAGGGGCAAATTACACAGCGCCCAGGGGCCCAGTGGGCCCCCCCAGCATCCCAGGGCCCTGGCACTTGCCCAAATGTGCTAGGTGCTGATGCCGACCCTGTTTACATGATCTAAAACTGGACATTTTATGTTATGCTGGCTTCAGACTTGCAGATTGCATCTGCAAGCATCTGCATGCCGAGCGGCAGCCCCTATGTTTATAATGGTGCGCACGGCGGTCTGCAGATGCTTGCGGACCGCCGTGCGCACCCATTACTCTTATATTGATCTGTGCGCAGGCGGATGCCTGCGTACAGATCACACACTCTCGTCCGCACCAGGGACGCGACATCTCTCGTCCATGGTGCGGGTGGGAGTGTGTGATTTTGCGCAGGCATAAGCCTGCACACAGATCACATATAGGAGTGAATGGGTGCGCACGGCATGTCCGCAAGCATCTGCAGACCGCCGTGCGCACCATTATAAACATAGGGGCTGCCGTCTGCATGCAGATGCTTGCAGATGATCTGCAAAACGCTGCAGATGCATCTGCAAGTCTGAAGGCAGCCTTACTCCTGCCCCAGGGCTTGATGGACTTCTCTTTAATATTGGTTTTTCTGCGCCGAGCCAGGCGTTCCGAGCACAAAGTGGACTGACGACATGTCATGGGTGAGCTGAAAATACTCTTGTTTTTCATATTATACACCTACCGGTATAATATATATATATATATAATATATACACACACACACACACACGCATAATATATTTATATCTCCATCTACAAACTTGGAGATGGGATTGCATGCACATTACTACCATGCCAAAATGATAATGCACAATTATAGAGGGTGATTGAGAGGCTGCCAAGACAGAACAGTATCAACAATGAAAAGTTGCTACAGTGGAAGAACAGGGAGGCATTGTTTATGAACGGTCACATGATCCAGCCGAAACAAGTGAATACATAGTGACGCTTCCGGAGAAGTTTGTGCCATTTCCACCCAGGGAATGGAGTTTGGAGTTCTGCATATCAATTACAATTCAGTTAAACACTAGATATGACGAGGATTATTATTTTCATGTTTCAGTGCAAAGGAGAAGTTTCTTTGACCCATTTTATATCCGGCTGTGTCCATCCTTATTATCACTATTGTTTATTTTCTACAGAATTTCCCAAGCGATGATGATTTTATATTTCGGAGTGAACGCTCCTCCATACGCCTCCAGTGTCTGTAGGAAACATTTCTATCTTGGATCAATGTTTATCTATTTGTTTTAGTATTTACTTTTCTTTAATATTGTTGACAGCATTGCCAACCCCCTGTCTGTTCTGTCGGCACCGCAGAAAGTCGGTCTGGCAGGAAATAGACTGATTTTCAAGTTAAAAAGAGCAGTGGGATCTCGTCCACAAACTTACAGGATATGAAATTTGGTCTTAAGAACAGAAATCTGCTCTTCAACTGAAGCTATTACCAGAATAGACGTGAACACAGAAGGACACCGCCGTTTACAGCAAAATTGCAGTTTTCTCGATGCCAGCTATATTAATACGCTCTCTTATTTTTAGCTCCTTTGCCTAAACTCTCTGCAGGCACAAAGTATTCATATATATACTTGGGCCTTGACGCTCAATCACACTCATCTTGTAATGTGGCAATGTGCCCAGGTGCAAGGTGGCCTTCCAGATTTACTGCAGGGCAAATAGGAGTGTTGTGCAATCATCTGCATACAACTCCACAGGGTTACTTTTTAAGTTGTGTACCTGTACCCAAATCCTGGTAGAGAAACTAGAGTACATACAGTATAAATATCTATAGTGGTGAGAGACAAGGGCGCATAGGGTCTTATCTTAATAAGAGAGGGTGCAAATTCCTTATGAAAAGTGCTCACCTGATGTGGTTGTGTGACCTACAACCAGTATCTGCGTGTATACAGCTGCTGCTGGATCCACACCTTCACGTGCAATGTGGCAAGAACTGGACCAGATGGACAAAGTGCTGGTGATCTGCGCTGCTGCAGAAATGACCGGACTCACGAGGCCTTTGGCAATGATGTAGCTTTTATTTATCCTACGCGTGTCAGAGCGTACCTTGCATACATGTATATAATCCCTGAGGAAGGAGCAAGGTACGCTCCGAAACACGTAGGATAAATAAAAGCTGCATCATTACCAAAGACCTCGTGGGTCCGCCAGTCATTTCTGCAGCAGCACGGATCACCAGTACTTTGTCCATCCAGTCCATACAGTATAAATGACCCACAAATAAAATATAAACCAATAAAAATGTACAAATGCCTACAGACACACATTCATTCACAAATATATGTGCATAGACTCTGCCTGGCGAGAAAATTCATAGGCTAAACAACATTACCTTATGCTGCTATGTAGGGGCTGTTGTAGATATAATTTCCCCAACAAGGGGTTGGCCAAGTCTCAGTGTGCTTCTGTATGAAACGAATTCAATACATCAAGGGAACCTGTTAAAGGGAACCTGTCAGGTTGTTAATGCCCCCCCCCCCCAGCTATCACTACCTGTCCCTACAGCTTCTTGCTCTCCCAAGTCCCACAGTGACTCTCCCCAAGTCCCACAGTGACTCTCCCCAAGTCCCACAGTGACTCTCCCCAAGTCCCACAGTGACTCTCCCCAAGTCCCACAGTGACTCTCCCCAAGTCCCACAGTGACTCTCCCCAAGTCCCACAGTGACTCTCCCCAAGTCCCACAGTGACTCTCCCCAAGTCCCACAGTGACTCTCCCCAAGTCCCACAGTGACTCTCCCGCCAATGACCTCCATCCCACAGTGACTCTCCCCAAGTCCCACAGTGACTCTCACCCAAGTCCCACAGTGACTCTCCCAAGTCCCACAGTGACTCTCCCAGTCCCACAGTTCATCCACAGTGACTCTCCCCAAGTCTCACGGCGACTCTCCCAAGTCTCACTGTGCTCAATTGGAAAATAAAGGAGACACTCGGTCAGGCTGACTGTTTGCATTTATGATGAAGTTGAGAGAGATAGTCATCTGCAAAAAGTGACACTTTGACAACTACCTCATATGTATGAGGGACGTACAGTCAGCAGTTGTTAACTAATTGTTTTATTTATTTTTTTAAATCGGACATACACATTACATAGGGCCACACAGATAAAAACACGCAAAGAAACGCAGCTCATTCACTTGTTTATGAAAAACCAGCTGGAATTGCAATACTGACATAAATCTGCATGAAGAGAATTGTACTTTATTTCTATTGATCAGCCCAATTCTAAGAACTCCCTAAACAGTTTTTTCTTACCACACTACCAACCAAATATAAAACAAAACAGATTACAAAACTGCAGGTTACTAACCAAAGCTCCACTTTAATTGAATACTACCCCAGCTAATTCAATCTGAGATATCGCAGAGCACAGCAGTGCGTCCTAGATTTGTTTTCATTACATTCAGTCATTAGTAAGAAATGAATGTGCAAAAAAGAAAAAGCTACAATTAAGTCTTCTTTGTGGAGCTGGTTGAGCATAAGCATATGGCTCCACTAATGTGTAGAGGCAGTGTACAATAGCATATTATTTTCTATCAGAGCCTCGGGTTCTGTTCTCACCTCATTTCCAAGCCATCAGAGGTACGACTCTGGGTACATTTGGTAACATGCACCTCTGGCAAAAGATGGCAACATGTTCCAATTTATGGAAGTAAATAAAAAGGTGAAGTCATCCATAAGGACCCATAGTAAGTTCAAAATAAAGAGATCACTAAATAACTTTATTTCTACTACAATTACAATAAGTGAAAAAGCAAAAAACATGTTTGATGAAAAATAGAATGCGCTACATTTAAAATTAATCAAATTGATATCAAGCATGTATCAAATCATATAATTTGCTGTATGAAGCATTCCTTTGCCCTTTAATACTTTACACCAGATTGTTACTGTCCTAAGGCCCCTTTCACATCAGCGTTTTCGCTAATTCGCGGCAGATCTGACAGATTTACCGCATCTGCCGTGTAATGGCTGACTTGTGGCAAGCCCTCATTCATTCTCTATGGGATTTGCAGCAGGTGCAGTTTTTGCCGCGATCCGGCACTTATGGCAAGTCAAAAAAATGCGGTTAACTGTGGTTTTTGGACTTGCCGCAAGTTCCGTATTGTCACAAAAAACGCACTTGCCGCAAGTCCCATAGAGAATGAATGGGGGCTTGCCACAACACGGCCATTACACGGAAGATGGGGAAGATGCAGTAAATCTGCCAGACCTGCTGCAAATCAGCAAAAACGCTGATGTGAAAGGGGCCTTACAGTCACATCTAGATGTTACATCAATCAGAGCAAAGACCTATTTCTCCATCCTAGGAGATTATCTAAGCATCTTGATCAAGGCAAGGTAGATTGTTAGCACCTAGGGCACATACCCCACCATTTTTCCACACCTGCTGGTCACCATTATGCTTTGTAGACCAGGTCTGTGGAGTCAGATTCATAGAATCAGCGTCAGTGTCCATTTTGGTGGAGACGGATTCAAGGAATTTAAGGAGTCCGAGTTGGAGGTTTGGCTTACCAACTGTACACCAGAGCTGTGGAGTAATGGAATAGGAGTTGGTGTCCACTTTGGTGGAGTTGAATTCAGGAATATTGAGGATTCGGTGTCTGAGTTGGAGTCGGAGGTTTGGCTTACCGACTGCACACCCGGGCTGTGGAGCTGGAGTCGGTGTACATTTTGGTGGAGTCAGAGGTTTGGCTTACCGACTCCACAGCCCTGGTAGACACGTCCACTGGGACACAGTTTACCTATTCCATTTAGGGAACAGACAAACGGAATAACTGATCCCTTGCATCAGTGATCCAAATGAACGCAGAGGGGCTTCACTATTATTATGGGGTCTAACTATGTACACGTTCCTTAGGGTGCTTTCACATCTGCGTTTTTCGTAATTCGCGGCAGATGCGGTGAAAAAACCGCATCTGCCGCGATTGCCGCATAACCGTTCCACTTGCGGCGCGGTTGCGGTTTTTTCTATGCAATGTATAGGCGTACTTGCGGCAGGTGCGGCAAGTGCGGTTTTGCACTTGCGGCAGGTGCGGCCGCGAAAAAAACCGCGGCTTACTGCGGTTTTTTTCGCGGCCGCACCTGCCGCAAGTGCAAAACCGCACTTGCCGCACCTGCCGCAAGTATGCCTATACATTGCATAGAAAAAACCGCAACCGCGCCGCAAGTGGAACGGTTATGCGGTAAACTCGGCAGATGCGGTTTTTTCACCGCATCTGCCGCGAATTACGAAAAACGCAGATGTGAAAGGGCCCTTAGAAAGATAATAAAAGGAAAACAGGCATACAGAACCTTTTCTATTAGAAAGCATGGAAAAATAAAAGAACAAAATGACCCCATGATATATAAATGGAAGCGGAGGGGCCTCACTGTCTAACACATGAAAGGATAGACACATGGAGTTACATGTAATGCTTGTAGGAGATCTTAAAATGGGTTGTCCAAGGAAAACAAGTTGTCACCCATCTGCAGGAGACTTTAGAACATGCTGATTGCTGGGGGTCCGGCCGATGAGACCTGCACCGATAGGCAGAACGGGTGACTTTTATCCCTGGTACAAAATGGAGCAGCAGGTCAGACGGCCAACCGCAGCTCCATTCATTCTCTATGGGACTGTCGAAAAATCTGAGTGCAGGGAATAAATAGAGCAGCTGATCCTTTCTAACAAGGATAAAAGTGCCCTGTTCTGCCAGTCTATGCAGGGCCCTGAGGTTGGACCACCACAGATCAACAAATTTTAGGACAACCACTTTATCTACATGATTTAGCCTCCAAATTGAGCAGAGCATGATTTTTCTCAATAAAATACACATGATCTAAAGGATGGCCCCATATAAATTTACAGGAGCCATGTTACAGGTGCATTAAACTGTGAGGTTGTAAAGAGCTAAAATCACATTAATGACTGCAGATTATGGAGTCGCTCGTCTGTGATAAGTGCAGGTAATACTTTGTCAGACTGGGTGGCTTCACAATTGTCAAAAAAATCCACAGGTAGCCAACCAATAACCGGAGGACGAGTCCAGACGTCCAGCAACATCTCAGGTTTGATTTCTGAAATGTCTTCAGTAAAATAAAAGCTGGTCTGTGATTGGTTGCTATGGGTTTTATTTTAGACTGTTTATATAAAATGTTACCCTATACTGTATCACTGAACATGCAACATTACATAGGATAGATCAGTGTGCACCATGTGGTCAGGTTACTGGATTAGTCAGGCTCGATTCTCATTATTGCATCGTTATTTGCTTTAGCACAGATGTTTTTCCATAGTTGGATATCACATTATGAAGACAGAAGCAGGCAGATCATCAGTGGATTAATCTAATGGGAAGATGGGATCAAATGAAATCTATCACCGGGGAAACCGGCCTCCACCTTAATACATATGCTCTAAAAATATGACGCAAACGAGCACACACGAAGTCTACGTACATTTCTTATATGAGGATTGGCCAGTGAAATAGAAAACATAATAAGATCATAAAAAATGAAGAGTCAGGATTGTATTTCAAGCATACACTCAATGGATAAAATACAGAGATCCCACCAGCAGCGATCGCTAATCCATGTGAGCGGACATATAATATGTATGACAGTGCAACATTATACAAGAATGAGAAGATAACGTGAGGCAGGTAATAAAACGTTCACACAAACATGCAATGTCACTTGACGGAAGGGAAAACAGGAAAATGCCGATATACATCAAATATACTATAACTTACACTGGAGGGGATGGACGGGCAAGATGGTCTTTTTACGTATTTGAGAGACAGCGACGTACATAGATTGACGCGTAACCGCCGTTTAATTTTTTATTTATAAGAATGTAGAGCAAGTGATTATAATACACTTTCAGATAAACTTCATAAATGAAATCTGCTTGAAATAAAAGTGTAATAAAAGTCAGCATCCGTTAGAGTATACATCAAATTTTATTGAAGAAACCTCCCAATGATAACAGTATAATCTTCTAAAGTAAAAAAAACTCTAAATGCCCTGTTCCAAATTATTAGCACAGAGATTTCTAACCATTTGATGTGTTTGAAAGAACTGAAAATGCTCATTTGTTAATTTGCAGCATTAGGAGGTCACATTCACTGAGATAAAAAAAACTCCAAAACATCCTAACAGGCCAAGTTACATGGTAACATAGGAACCCTCTTTGATCTCACCTTCACAATTCTTGCATCCATTGATATTGTGAGCTTCTGGAGAGTTTCTGTTGTATTTCTTTGCATGATGTCAGAATACCCTCCCAGAGCTGCTGTTTTGATGTGAACTGCCTCCCACCCTCATAGATCTTTTGCTTGATTATACTCCAAAGGTTCTCTATAGGGTTGAGGTCAGGGAAGATGGTGGCCACACCATGAGTTTATCTCCTTTTATGCCCATAGCAGCCAATGACACAGAGGTATTCTTTGTAGCATGAGATTGTGCATTGTCATGCATCATGAGAATGATTTGGCTCCTGAAGGCTTGTTTTTGCTTTTTGTACCATGGAAGAAAGTTTTCAGTCAAACTCTATTACTTTGCAGAGGTAATTTTCACACCTTCAGGAACATTAAAGGGGCCTACCAGCTGTTTCCCAATGATTCCGTCCCAAAACATACGACTCCACCATCCTTGCTGACGGCGCAGCCTTGTTGGGACATGGTGGCCATCCACCAACCATCCACTACTCCATCCACCTGGACCATCCAGGGTTGCTCGGCACCATCAGTAAACAAGACTGTTTGACAATTAGTCTTCATGTATGTCTGGGCCCACTGCAACCATGTCAGCTTGTGAGCACTGTTTAGGGGTGGCCGAATAGTAGGTTTATGCACCACAGCAAGCCTTTGAAGGATCCTACACCTTGAGGTTTGAGGGACTCAGAGGCACCAGCAGCTTCAAATATCTGTTTGTTGGTTTGTAAGGCCTTTTTAGCAGCTGCCTCTTAATCCGATGAACTTGCTTGGCAGAAACCTTTCTCATTCTGCCTTTATCTGCACAAACAAATCTGAGCTCAGAATCAGCCACAAATCTCTTCACAATACGATGATCACGCTTAAGTTTTCGTGCAATATCTAATGTTTTCATCCCTTGTCCAAGGCATTGCACTATTTGTTGCTTTTCGGCAGCAGAGACATCCTTTTTCTTTCCCATGATTACTTGAAAACTGTGGCCTGCTAATATTGTGGAACACCCAGTTTTCCTTTTATTGGGCTCACCTGCCAAACTAATTATCACAGGTATCGGAGATTGATTTCAATGATCCAAAGAACCCGAGACACAATACCATCAATGGGTTTAATTGAAAAAAAAAAAAACTATGACCCTTAAAACCAATTTGCATAATAATTTGGAACATGGTTTAATACATGTGTTTAACTTAATGTATTTAATTACTGAAATAAATTATCTTTTTGATGACATTCTAATTTATTGAGAAGCACTTGTATAGTAATAGAGACTTCTAGAATAAACTTAGGGCCTTAAGTCACTAGAAGATTTAACAACCTTTTCTTTGTAACTGTGATAAAAGAGTGTTATGTTTTCTTCTGAATGTGGCGCCCGCAAATATCTCACCACATGTATTTCCAGCTGGAGGAAAAATAATTTAAAGCAATGCAGAATGTGTAATTCATGGCCATCTATTATGTGCATTCATTTGACAGTCTTCTTAATGTACCTTTAACAGAGCCCCAGTAATCAGATCTTCTCTTTCTTTTATTCTTGCCATGACATCCAGAAACAGCTTGTCCCACTTTGTCCCTGTAAGCTTTTAGAGCACCGCTCCAGGATACGAGATTGCACAGCAGTCACGCATGGCGCTTTCTTTTTTTTTACATAAAAAAAATCAGATGTAAAAAGCACCTCCTGTCAGAAACCATCTCTAATAACTGCATTCATGACTGCGGTGACTACCATCACCTAAAGTCAGCCACCCAAGTATCTACCGCGAGCAAAGGCTATGCAGAGGAAAAAGAACTAATACAGGTTTAAAGAGCAAAAATATCAAGCAAAAATGAGACACACAGATAGAATGAGAGAGACCTAGAGTTCTGCAAACATCTTCTCCAAGTCCATCGGAGCACATCACACAGCGCCTGCCGAGCAGAGCTGGGCAGATTCCCGCTACACCTCGCTATCCAGAAGAAGGTGCTGACATTCAAGGCTCATCTACAAAGCAGTAGTCCCAGCTCCTACCATCTCAAAGCCTTCCTACACCAGGATGCCCCAGGAAGCCTCCCAACACAAAGTAACCAATCCACCAACCCACATGGCCTGACAAAAAGCGAAATCCAGAAGATGGTACACAAAGGCAAAGAGGAATATCTCAGCATCTGGAGGAACGACAAACAAATCACAGAAACTGATGATATACTAGAACCTACAGAGGGAGTACAAACTGGCCCCATATCTAGAGAAACTAGAAAACCCCAAAGAGCGACAGATCTTGAGGCGGTACAGAGTGAGCGCCCACACCCTACTCATCAAATCCGGGCGGCACCGACAGAACTACAAGCCCCAAGAGAGCAGACTGTGCCAGCAGTGCCCCCAGGAGGCCGTGGAGGATGAGGCCCAATTCTTGCTGAGGTGCCCTAAATAATCCGCAGTGAGAGAGACTCATTTCAAGAGACTGTCTGATATCCTCCCAGACTTCACCTCCATGGAGGAAGAGAAACTGCCAATACTATTGGGGGAAGAAGAAAGTGCAGCGGCCATAGCAGCGCAATATGTCAGTGCCTGCCACAGACTAAGAGGAAACTGACATGCAATACACTTCTATACCCCACCTGGGACACGTCTCTATTCCCCAACTAAGCGCTTGATATGCCATGGACTTATATACCCCTCCCTCGACATGCCCCTACCCTCTAAAAGGATCTTGATATATCCTGGACCTCTATATGCTTACCTACTCCCCACTCCCTATTCCCCCATTTTTCCATTTGCTTTGGCAATGCTAATATGTATTTAGTCCTGCCAATAAAGCTCATTTGAATTTGAATTGAGACAGAGACAGAGAGACACACACACAGAGACATAGAGAGACACACACAGAGACACACACAGAGACACACACACAGAGAGAGAGAGAAGGAGACAGAGAGAGAGGGAGACAGAGAGGGAGCGACACAGATACCTAGCAGATTTCATCTTCTGTCATCTACATCAGTATAGCTGCCAGTGTTTTTTCATAATTGTTGGAGGCAAGGATGTGAGGTCAGCAAGCCAAACATCAGACTCCTTTCTCCAAAAGTTTTCCTTTCTCCAAAATGGACACAGACTTCGACTCCACAACTCTGACTTCACAGCCCTCGTTAGCGGGTTATCAACAGAGCTCAAATATCTTGCTCCACAGTTGAGCTTGTAATTACTAGGAGGCAGAGCTTAGCTATGTTTATTACTTGCTCCTGAAAGATGTGAATCTGAAAATGCTGCTCTGTTGATGCACATGGAAGAATATAATCCTTTGCCATATGCATCAACAGAGCAGGATTTGCAGTTTTACACCACTGATCTTTTAACAGCAGCAAAAAACACATCTTGGCATTGAAATGCCTATTTACTGCAAGCAACAGTTTGGATGATTGCAGGAAAGGTAAGTTTTGCTCCACACCAGCAAAGAAAGATGTAAACTACACAGGCAGCAATACTGATATAGATGGCATAAGGTAAAAATCGGTCTGGCAAGGGTACTGTATGGGACCAGAGTGCACAGTGACATGAGGTGAATTCTACCCTTAGGCTGGTTTCCCATTGCGATTTTGTTAAATCCGATGATGTCCGATGGGGCGGCACCGCTGGAGGTTCAGTCACTGCTCTTTGTATGGACAACGGCAGCTGTAATCAGCCCCCGCACTGGCACCCAGGTCTAATGTTGAGCGGTTGTCTGTCAGTGCGGGGGGCGGTGATAGCCGCCGCACATATACAGAGCCGTGACTGAACCCGCACCAGCGCCGCCCCCATGACTGAAACCGGAAAGCTGTCAGGAGGGTTAAAGTTCATTTCTTCCCGGCAGCAGTGTTTAATGTGCAGGTTCAGAATACTATTAACCTGCAGATTAACCCCACACCTACAGGTTAATAGTATTTTTCCATATGACAGGTTCCCTAAAGCTTTCAGGTAATAAGAGTTTTTTCTTCTTTTTTCCAATATAGAAACTGATTTTACAATTACTGAAAATAGAATAATGTGAGTGAAAGGTAAATCTTTACTGAAAGAATGACGCATAGTGGATTCTGCGATAATTTCACTAGCCGAGATGTGCACTCATACAATGCTGCTCCTAGCAACACCAACATCCCTGGGCTTTATTCCCACAGAAGGAGGAGATGGAGTCATCGGATTGTGCTTGGTTCAATAGGCACTTCAAGGTCATCAGGTGTTAGATAACAGACAGCCGGAGTCTCACCTACACAATAAGCCCAGCAGTAGTCACAATATTATATCATTAGTATATGTGCAAGAAAAATGTCTTGCAATCTCCTGAATTCTGATTTACATACCACGAGATGTAAGAATATGGACATATTACAAGTGTTTATCCAGTGAAGATCCGAACGCAGCGAACCTATTGAGTTTGCAGACACCAAAGCATGTAACTGCGCCTTTGCTTGTGATCAGTCTACCCTAGTAGAGGTGGGTTGAGGTCGGGTGTACACGAGTAAACTTTCGATCAGTGCGTCCAGTGGACCACACGGAGATCGCGCACCGACCAATTTAAGTCAGTGTGCAAGTGCATGAGTGATTTTAAACAGTTCACGTGGAAAAAAAAATAACGCAGCATGCTCTATTTTACTCTATAATATAAAACAAAACTCTGGACGGAATGAAAGGGCAGCTCAAGCAAAAGAAGAAAAGATGCATAAATCCAGATGATCCAAGCTCTGTGCACACAATTTATTGATCAAGCTATAAAAAGGCAGCAACCTAGCATAATGCCTTATCAATCATATAAAATTGATGCAGATTTTTCCCATGGCAACCTGCTTAATTATGTAGAATTCACTTCCAGGAAGAATATATTTATAGAAATAGGTACTGCTAAATATACTTGAGAGACGTAAAATGAACTATATGAATCTATACTCTGGAGCAGATCTATATGTTGTAACAGATATACCACGATTTGCATACAAAAAGTGTACATAAAAGAATTTATCTATAAGCAATGCATATGAAAGAACTGAAGAGAACATTAGATAGATCGTCAATGATACGGCAGCTTGAGAATGACTTATTAGCTAGAGGCTCCAAGCTGTGGCTTGAAAGCCACATGTGGCTCGCGAGTCCCGGGTGCGAGGCTGGCGGAGTCCCGGGTGCGAGGCTGGCGAGTCCCGGGTGCGAGGCTGGCGAGTCCCGGGTGGCGAGTCCGGCGAGGCTGGCCCGGGTGCGAGGCTGGCGAGTCCCGGGTGCGAGGCTGGAGAGTCCCGGGTGCGAGGCTGGAGAGTCCCGGGTGCGAGGCTGGAGAGTCCCGGGTGCGAGGCTGGAGAGTCCCGGGTGCGAGGCTGGAGAGTCCCGGGTGCGAGGCTGGAGAGTCCCGGGTGCGAGGCTGGAGAGTCCCGGGTGCGAGGCTGGAGAGTCCCGGGTGCGAGGCTGGAGAGTCCCGGGTGCGAGGCTGGAGAGTCCCGGGTGCGAGGCTGGAGAGTCCCGGGTGCGAGGCTGGAGAGTCCCGGGTGCGAGGCTGGAGAGTCCCGGGTGCGAGGCTGGAGAGTCCCGGGTGCGAGGCTGGAGAGTCCCGGGTGCGAGGCTGGAGAGTCCCGGGTGCGAGGCTGGAGAGTCCCGGGTGCGAGGCTGGCGAGTCCCGGGTGCGAGGCTGGCGAGTCCCTGGTGCGAGGCTCGTGACTGTCTTCCAGCTTGATGCATTAACATCAGGTCTAGCAAAACAGCTATAAAGAGCAGGTTACTAGACTGACTTTTTTGAGTAGCTCTATGTAGAACAACAGATCTACATAGGGGTAAGGTAGGAACCTCTAGATCTTGGTAGAATTTCTCAATGTGATTTCTGAGCAAAATCTTTGTCTGTCATTATACCGATAATGGGAGCTCTGGGTATCACTACTGTGAGGAAGGCAGGAGCTGAATGTGGCTCACGGCCCTCTTAGAGCTGGATGTGGCTTGCAGCCCGCTCCTAGAGCAGAATATTGCTCGCGACCCTCTCCTAGAGCAGAATGCGGCTCGCGACCCTCTCCCAGAGCTGAATGTGGCTCTCAAGATCAGAAAGGTTGGGGATCTCTGCTTAATATCCTGTAAGGAATGCTGTCCATATGGATTATTATTTAGGTATAGAAAAAAACCCGGTCTGCTCTGCTAGTGATGTTATAAAGTCAATTTAGCTGTGACAGCACCAACACTATCAATACCTTTAGAAAAGCCAAATGGGCCAAACACAATTGTTCACGCTTCAGTCATAAATGGGCCGAGCGAACATTGGTTTTCAAAGAACAGAATGAAACAATCCATTGTTAAGAACCCCAAGATAATTTTAAGAAACAAAGGATCCTTATTTCTCCCCGACATCTGTCATCAGATGCGTCAGGACACCTCTATAGGTATTAGTTGAAATGGGCGAGTTCTGACAACTTTCCTATGTATGGGGAGCAAAGAGGTGGAAATACACATTACTCTAAAGCTGATCTTTAGGATGGAATTTAACAACAAATGATAGTTTGGTCAACAAGATGATCAATCTTGTATTCGATGGATACTTGGCGACAGCCTTTGACAAAACATTCCTAGAAAGACTAGTCATTTTTTTGTCAGATGTTATCAATTTTAAAGACTGTAAAGTTTTCCATAGACATAAGATATGTCTATGGACATAAAGTGGTCAGCCAACATTTCTCACCCATTAGAAAAAAAGAAAAGAGTCTGTCAGACAGAAATCACAAAGCACTCACTGATCTCAGGGAGACCAGTCAAGGAAAACACTGAGGGCAGCCGGCTAAAGCGCTTAAACACAGTGAATGCTTTGTGATGTTGGTCTACCAGGCATTGCTCCCACCTAGCCAGAATGCTACTTCACACTGATGAGGGGCAACACCCCGAAACAGCTGTCTGTGGATGGATACCTGGTTCTGTTAATTTCCTTGTCATACCCTTAACTTGTTACTGAGTGGTATATTGACTAAAAGGGCCACTTAATATGGTGGTTATGGTGGTCTCCACAAGGATTCCACCCCAGGGCTAGGTCCTTCCCTGGAGGGATATCTGACTAGTCCAGTGTTTGAGACTCTTAATTGAGGCTCCACGGATTCCATTTGCATGTCAGACAGAAATGGCAGTGGCTTATTTCTCTTGTAAAGCAAAGTATCAGGCATTGAAATACCAAGTGTCCAATCCTCCTTTCCCCAGAGTCAAGACTGCCTCATAAACATGAGATGGTCGGTCTGACCTGTGAAAGTCATAGGACTTGGCCAACTTTCATATAATGTTAATTGGGTCTTTTATGGCGATTTAAACAATCGCCGAGCTACTTCTATCTAATTTGTGTGGTC
This sequence comes from Allobates femoralis, assembly GCA_033576535.1. Classification (NCBI taxonomy): domain Eukaryota; kingdom Metazoa; phylum Chordata; class Amphibia; order Anura; family Aromobatidae; genus Allobates; species Allobates femoralis. The sequence goes on from JARQOC010000009.1 coordinate 19,375,629, forward strand.
ACTTCAGGAGTGAAGTTTCCCTTTGGTATAAAATTATAATCTGCTTTGAAAATGATTAATGGACAGATGTTTTATACATCATGTGCTGATGTGATAACTAATTGGGAGCCTCACAATTTGGAACCAATTAAAAGAAACAAGCGTACAGATATAAAATACATTAATATTCTGGATACATTTTCGTCAATTTAAGAGATTTGCAATTAACTTGAAGTCAGTTATTAATTGAATTTCAGATGGAAAACTTCAACTTCTTGTAAAACAAAAAAAATAACACAACATGGTAAACTGCAAGTCATCATTCATTTTCAAAAAGGTCATAAAGGGCATGCCAACACTAGACCAAGGCCCTCCATCGTATGAGAGAGACTTGTCCCACCTAGTAAATATCTTCATTTTATATTCACACCATAAACCCCTGCACTAAATTGGAAGGAACACTTATTTAAAAGGCAGCTCATTTCATACGGTTGGGTCAAGCTTTCGTCTATAATTGAAAGTGCTATCAACAAAGAAAAAGGCAGATTTCATGAGTTGCTGTCCATCATCCAGTTGTCGCACTAGATAAGTGTTTACAATGATGAATAATGTACCGGGGACCGGCCAGTGCGCGCTCTACAGTCCTTGATGTAAAATTGGTGATCCGAATCACATAAAACGACTTCTGTTCCGGCAGTGTTGTCCAGTTCAGGTTTGGAAAGGGAGAAAAACATTGTTGAGTTAAGAAAAATAAAATGTAACTTAATGTAAAATGAAAATAAATAGAAAGTATTCTCAAACAGGCGGCCTATTATTAATTTACTTCTATGGAGTAATAAGAGCGTCCGCCCCTGTCAATGCAAGCAGCAGGCCACATTCATACACAGCGTCTTTGATCGGTTTTATGAGGATCTGTTTTGCAGTTGCAAAATTGGATCAGCTTTTTCAAAAAAAAAAAAAAAAAAAAAAATGCATAAAAAATGGATGTTCCGTTTTTGATCTTTTTTGTGAGGATCCACTTTTTAAGCTCATAGACCGTGGTTTCAATGGAAAAAGCCACACAGATTAACATGCTCCTTTTTATTTTAAGTCCGTTTGCTGCCCAAAAAAACGGAACACTTCCAAACATTGCGTCTTAATGAAAAATCTTGAAAACTCATTGACTTTGCTGGGAATCTCAGAATTGTTCAGTTTCACTGCACTGCCGCTGCAAAAACGGATCCTCACAAAATGGATCAAAAATGCTGTGTCTGAATGTAGCCTAAGAAAATAGGTGCATTCTACCTGGACATGTGCTACTTAGCAGTATGGCCCTTTGCAATAGTAACAATCAATTTTATATTGGTGAAGCCCTCGTCAAACTATTAGAATGAGGGCATGTGATCTTAGAAGCTCGTCCTTGGGATGGAGGGGTATGAGCAGGTTAGTTTAGTGGGGAACAAAACCATTAACCAAGACGATCCAAAAAGCAGAAAAGGATGGAACATCCAACAGTAATGGTGCACTTACACTTTAGATAACAGTTGGCCAAGTCAACAGCTCTCTTTCCTAACCCTCCCACATATAGTACATGAACATTTGACTCGGCCGTGAGGTCACGTGTTCACTAACAAGATTGGAGTAAGCTGCTGGCAGAGGCCACTCATACTCCCAGAAAATTAAAGGATTGAGCTTTAACTTGCCCAATTGTTCTCTCCCCACACATCTGTCACAGCAGAGTAGCGGGCCCTCAAACGCATTAGAAAGTCCTGCCAAAATTGGTTGTGTTAACTACTTGAAAGGAAACCTACCAAGTGTAAAAGCCCTATTAACCTGCAGATATGGGATTCATTTGCTGGTTAATACCAATGCTTTGCATTACTGGAGGCTGTCAGTGTGTTGTGGTGTGTGTGTGTGTGTGTGTGTGTGTGTTGTGTGTGTGTGTGGTGGTGTGTGTGTGTGTGTGTGATTGGCATCTACACCGTCGCAACTATAGCCACAAAATTTTGCACAGTCACACGTCTGGACCCCGAGAGAGTCATAGGCTTTGTTGTGAGGCGAAATTTTAACCCCACGCGTTCCAGTTCACCAAACAATTTTGGCCCCATCTGCATAATGGAGAGAAAGTGACAGTTACCAGTTGACAGTTGTGAATGAGAGGGGCTTAATGACAGCACCAAAGACTAACAGCACTAAGGTGGGGCCCTGACATGGGATATTCACCATGCACGGGGACATGTATACACACCACATGCACACAAAGAGTAACAGCTAAGGTGGAGCCCCAACATTGGATACTCACCACGCACCCAAACACACAAACACACACACCACAAAGAGACACACACAACACAGACACCCCTCCCCCACAGGGATACACACACATACACACACCCTATAGGGACACATGCACTCATCTCACAGGGACATACACACATACACACCCTACGGGGACACAGACACACACACACCCCACAGGAACACACAGACCCCATAGGGATGGACACACACCACAGAGACCCCTCCCTCCACAAGGACACACACCACAGGGACCCCCCACAGGGACACACGCACACCAATGGACACCCACACACACCTCAGGGACACCCACACCACACAGACAGACACAGATGTGCACAAATCGCCTCACACAACTCGCCTCATACATCTGGTATCTTTAATTTCCAAAAATAAACATCTGATTAAAAACAGCCATTGTGCAACACATGTGCCATATAGGGAATTAAGGCAGATTTCAGTCACATGAGCCGTCTGTTATGTGTATGTGTGAGGTAACATATACTGCCCGGCCAGGGGGAGGGTTTACTGTTGGCTGGAGATTTATTAGGCTGCCTATAGCAATCAATCACAGCTCAGCTTCTATTTTCCTACAGGTCATTAATATGACATATTCAAATTCTATTTTGTTATAGCTAACAGCAGTTACTTATTAACCCGGGTGTAGCCGGGTAGTACAGCTACTATATATAGATTTATATATGCTGCTCAAAAAAAATTAATATATATATATATATATATATATATATATATATATATATATATATATATATATTTTGTAAGGTAGCGGTTAGGATCGGCACGACGGAAGGCAGTGACTCAGGCAACTGTTCACACAACACACAAGTTTAATGGTACAGTTCAGGTATATTACAGACCTCCAGGTTCTGGGGCACAGCTGGTACAACTCTGTTCACCCAACACACACAGTACCTCTGTACCTAGGACAGGCTCTGTCCTGGCCGGCTCCACTGGTGAGGGCCAGGTCCTCACTGCTAGGCTGTGTTATCAGCACAACAACCACTCTCTCTCTGCACAGTCCTCTCTGAGAGAGCTCCCAGGCTGCTGTTAGCTTCACACAGCAGTTCCTCCTCTTCTCTCCCACTCCTCAGCCCAGGGCAGCTCATATCATCTCCTATCCCATCACAGGTGGGCTGAGTGCTTTCCATCAGCACTTAGCTCAGATCTCACTTCTGTTAACCCTGTGAGTGCTGCCACAGAGCAAAAGATACAATCCCCCATGTGCTGTGCACCGGTCAGGGGACACATCGGGGTCGCATCACCACATACCTCCCCCCTCTGTTCAAGCCCGTGGGGCGGAACACCAGCCCACGATCCGGGGCCTCGAGACAGGGGCTCCCCGTCCTCGGAGCCCACCGGTCGAGGGGACAGTCGACCAGGGCCGTCCGCGTCTGACACGCGGTCCCGTACCGGCACCAACTGTTTCCTTGTGTACCAAGACCAATCGGACCCAGTCACTCTATGTCTCAAAGGCATATCTGTGGGAGGTCTCCCCCTCCCCCATCGGCCAGTGTGGTTAGCGCGGTCCACCTATCCTTTTAGCTATGTGGAGTCCTGACGCTATGTCGTCTGCTACACGATTGGGCAGGTCATCTGAGTCCCGTAGCCCTAAGTCCACAGTGGAGTCACTGTCTGTACCATGAGTACATCTACGGGTCTTGGGACGTTGTGGTTGGCGCTTCTGCACCTGTATGCGGTGGTTGTACGCTCTGAAACCTCCTGCTTTTACCTCTAGGGAACACCTATCGGGATTACACTCTTTCCCTATAGTGGTGACCCCTATGGCAGGTGTCCCAGAGTCGGGATCTTTGGGCTCAGGGCCTGGACCATTCACTACCTGAGGATTAGTTTGCCTCTCCCACAGAGTCCAGAACAGAGGAAAATCCCTCCCCAAAATCATATCGAAAGGCAGTGTCTTCACCACCCCCACTTCATGTCGAACCCGTCCGGACAGGGTAGTGATAGTGACCCTCCTTGTTGGATACCTACGGTGGTCCCCATGGACCCCAAGCACTCGCACCGTACGGCCGGTGGGTTGGGATCTAGAAGCCAAGGAGGCACACACAAGGGTCACACCCACTCCCTGAGTCCAACAGGGCCATAGCGTCATATCCATTGAGCCGAACCTGGCACAAAACACTCCTTTTACGCCCAGTCCCATAGCGTCCTGCCCTGGCAGATTGGGTGAACATGGACACCCGGCCGGTATACCCACAGTCCATGGACTCCGTGTTGAGGGGACACTGCGCCATTGCGTGTCCTGACTCCTGGCATCGCCAACACCTTATGGCGGGGAAAAAATTATTTACGGTGCCCCGCTTAGGAGACCCGGGTTTCCGTCTCACTTCTGGGCGGTGCACATTCTCTGCCTGTGGTGGGGTTGAACCCAGCAGAGGCCCGGGTTGGGGGTCCCTAATTGCCGGTTTGGTGGATGCGGTCCGCCGTGCTGCACGCAGTGTCCCAGAGTCCCGAATCAAGTCTTGTGTAGCCACATGCCGCTCCACCACACTCACTACCTGATCTAGGGTACCCGGGTCACCTTGTCCCACCCACTGTTGGATGGAGACAGGCAGAGTGCGCACAAACCGGTCAATAACCACCCTCTCTATCATTTGTGCGGGGCTCAGGCTTTCAGGCTGCAGCCACTTCTTTACCAGGTGCAACAAGTCATAGGCCTGAGACCGGACGGGTTTACCCTCCTCAAAGGACCACTGGCTTACCCGTTGAGCCCTTACATACGTATTAACCCCCATTCTAGCAAGGATCTCACCTTTCAGAGTCCCATAGTCCATGGCGTCCTCTGTGCAGAGGTCTAGGTAGGTTTTTTTGGGACTCTCTGGTTAAGTAAGGCGCCAACATTTCAGCCCACTGCTCTGGCAGCAGTTTCTCCCGCTCTGCAACCCTCTCAAATACCGCCAGGAAAGCTTCCACATCATCCCCCGGGGTCATCTTTTGCATGGCACGCCTTACCGCCTTCCGGACGCTGCTGTCATCTCCTTGACCTGGGGATGGAGCCGCTGGCTTTGCACGGATTGCCTCCGTCAGAAGATCCAACTGTCGCTGCTGATGCTCCTGTTGGCGCTGCTGATGCTCCTGTTGGCGCTGCTGATGCTCCTGTTGCTGCTGCATTTGCCTGATCAAGAGCTGATTAGCCTCCTGTTGTGCGACCTGCTGTTGCTGGTGCATTTGCTGCTGTTGCTGCTGTGCTTGCACCAGGTGCTTAAGCAAGTCCTCCATGCTGGCTGCTGGTTTGTACTGTAGCGTAGCAGGTTTCACCACTGACATGTGTGAACTGAGTTTGCCTTTTTTTTTTCTTTCACCAAGTCATTGCCGTCAGCAACCAGGTTGCTGTGCCCGCATTCTCCACCACATGTAAGGTAGCGGTTAGGATCGGCACGACGGAAGGCAGTGATCAGGCGAACTGCTTTCACAACATACACACATTAATGGTAAAAGTTCACAGGAACACAGACCCCATAGGTATGGACACAGCAAGGTACACTCCTCCACAACCCACACACCACAGGACCTCCCCTAGGACAAGCACACCATGGACCGCTCACACACCCCAGGGCACCATCCACACAGCAGACACGATGTGCACAATCGCACACAACTCGCCTCTCTCTGGTACTTAATTCCTCTCTGATTAGAGCCATTTCAACACATGTCCATATAGGAATTAAGCAGTTTCATCTCATGCCTCTTATGCTAGGGAGTCATATATCTCTCCCACAGGAGGTGGGCGGGAGTTTTTGGCTGCCTATAGCTCAATCACACTTCAGTTCCTTTTTCCACAGGCAAAATGACATATCAATTCTATTTGTTATGCAACGGGCAGTTGACTATTAACGGGTGTTACCTATACATACTATATATAGATTTATATATGCTGCTAAAAAAAATATATAAATTATATATAATATATATATAACACATATATATATATATATTGTAGTTTATATATTTGACATGTATCGCACTGCTTTGCCCTTTATGTACCTATTAGCTGTAGAGTCAAGAGTTTATTTATTTGTATTTAACACATTAATATATATATATATATATATCCAACATGTCATGCCACTCCGTCACATCATTCAAATATCTATTTAGTTGGAGTATGAGTTTTAGGGGTGGTATTATTTGATCATATTTTTGGGCCCAACATTTACCTTATCTTGGTACCTTTTGAGTGTGTTTACTATACACATTACATCCATGTGCTATATGTGTAGTCAAGTATTTTTGCCAGTATTGTACCATCTTTGTTTTTAATTCACCTATTTTCTCCTATTTTTTGTAATTATTTGTTCTGTTTTGAATATGAATAAAATGTGTTTATTTTCCTATATGTCTGTGCGCTTCCAAACATAGGTAGCGCATCTATTGCATCTCACGCACTATTATGTATTTGTTTCGACTGATTTATAGTATTTTATAAAACTAAGTCTGAAAACTGAGTCCCAACACCTGAAGCTCTTCTTGTTTTCATTGCTGGTTCAGATGATGATGAGATGGAATGTTCGTGTCTGTTCTTGTTATGACATCACAGGTTGATGGCATCAGCCAACACAGCCCAGATGAGAAGTGAAAAAAGGAAGATGTAGTATATAAAGTTCAGCCGATGACTAAATAAAGGAGCCCCGCCCACTTGCCCATGTCATCGCTTTGTGATGACACAGTGATCAGCGGGTATAAAACACCGACCTGGCAGCTGCACAGCCATTTGTCAGTCTGCACTCTACAAGGAAGAAGATGGAGCACCAGGAAGAAAGAAGAGTCAGCTAATTAGTAACTGGGTCACCCGAGCAGGTTCATCACAACACACACAGTATATTTGTTCGCAGGAAATATTGTATGCGCAAGATATTTCTTGATCTTGATTGCAGATCTCTGATTGCAGTGAAATTATGGACACAAAATCCATTTATATACAGCCACAAAATGGAACAATGTGTCCATGATTTCACTGCAACCAGAGATCTGCGAACAATATCTGCACAAATATCTGTGTGTGTGACGTGGGCCTAACATGCATGTGTGTTTTGAGAAGGTTTATATAAGTAATATGCATTTGTGTTTTGAGGTTTATGTATGTATGAGTTTATTTTCATTGTAATATGCATTTGTGTTTTGAGGTTTATGTACAGTTAATCAATGAAGTAGTTAAAAGGTCAGGGGTGGATTCCAGGTGTGTGGTTTTGCATTTGGAAGCTGTTGCTGTGACCAGAGAACATGCGGTCAAAGGAACTCTCAATTGAGGTGAAGCACAACATCCTGAGGCTGAAAAAAAAGAAAAAATCCATCAGAGAGATAGCAGACATGCTTGGAGTAGCAAAATCAACAGTTGGGTACATTCTGAGGAAAAAAGGAATTGACTGGTGAGCTTGGGAACTGTAAAAGGCCTGGGCGTCCACGGATGACAACAGTGGGGGATGATCGCCGCATACTTTATTTGGTGAAGAAGAACCCGTTCACAACATCAACTGAAGTCCAGAACACTCTCAGTGAAGTAGGTGTATCTGTCTCTAAGTCAACAGTAAAGAGAAGACTCCATGACAGTAAATACAAAGGGTTCACATCTAGATGCAAACCATTCATCAATTCCAAAAATAGACAGGCCAGAGTTAAATTTGCAGAAAAACACCTCAAGAAGCCAGCTCAGTTCTGGAAAAGTATTCTATGGACAGATGAGACAAAGATCAACCTGTGCCAGAATGCTGGGAAGAAAAAAGTTTGGAGAAGAAAGGGAACGGCACATGATCCAAGGCACACCACATCCTCTGTAAAGCATGTGGAGGCAAGTGATGGCATGGGCATGCATGGCTTTCAATGGCACTGGGTCACTTGTGTTTATTGATCACATAACAGCAGACAAGAGTAGCCGGATGAATTCTGAAGTGTACCGGGATATACTTTCAGCCCAGATTCAGCCAAATGCTGCAAAGTTGATTGGACGGCGCTTCATAGTACAGATGGACAATGACCCCAAGCATACAGCCAAAGCTACCCAGGAGTTCATGAGTGCAAAAAAGTGGAACATTCTGCAATGGCCAAGTCAATCACCAGATCTTAACCCAATTGAGCATGCATTTCACTTGCTCAAATCCAGACTTAAGACGGAAAGACCCACAAACAAGCAAGACCTGAAGGCTGCGGCTGTAAAGGCCTGGCAAAGCATTAAGAAGGAGGAAACCCAGCGTTTGGTGATGTCCATGGGTTCCAGACTTAAGGCAGTGATTGTCTCCAAAGGCTTCGCAACAAAATATTGAAAATAAAAATATTTTGCTTGGGTTATGTTTATTTGTCCAATTACTTTTGACTTCCTAAAATGTGGAGTGTTTGTAAAGAAATGTGTACAATTCCTACATTTTCTATCAGATATTTTTGTTCAACCCTTCAAATTAAACGTTACAATCTGCACTTGAATTCTGTTGTAGAGGTTTCATTTCAAATCCAATGTGGTGGCATGCAGAGCCCAACTCGCGAAAATTGTGTCACTGTCCAAATATTTCTGGCCCTAACTGTATATATGTATGTATGTATTTTCTTGTAATATGCATTTGTGTTTTGAGGTTTATGTATATATGTAATCATGTATTTTCTTGTAATATGCATTTGTGTTTTGAGGTTTATGTATATATGTAATCATGTATTTTCTTGTAATATGCATTTGTGTTTTGAGGTTTTTGTATTTATGTATGTATGTATGTATTTTCTTGCTGTAGAAGGTAGATAACGAATTGTGTATGAGGTCTGCCTCTACATTCATTGGCGACCCAATGACCACAAAGGTTTTGAGCAAGGAATGATTTTGCTATACGCGTTCCTGAATTGTAGTAGAATGTAGAGGAAGACCTCATACCTGGGACATTGATCCAGGGAACTAGTCTGATTGCCATAAGTGGAGTCGGGAAGGAATTTTCCCCCTAAAATGGACAAACTGGAGCCCATAGGGGGTTTTGCCTTCCTCTGGATCAACACTTTAGCTTTTAGGTTGAACTTGTTGGACTTGTTTGTGTCTTTCAGCCTTAAAACTATGAAACTGTCCCTGTATTGAGGTTTAAGGTTGTCGGCCAGGGCTTCTCTGGGATCAGCATGTCTGCCCCAGGAAGATTTTTTGAGCCGACAGCCTTAGACTAAATCACAAAGGGGAAAATAAGCTTTAGTTAAATGGGGATAAATTAAAAGCAAAGTCACAGAAAAATATCTTGTCCTTTTTCTATAAACTTTGGAGGAAATTTAACTCCTTTTTCTGCTGTGACTTTGCTTTTAATTTTAGGATAGGGACTCGCAAGACTATGAGGACCCTTGACGCGGGTTGCGAGCTTTGTGTATTTTGGCCAAAACATCGACCAATGCCACATAAATGAGTTATATTTTTGCTTGTTATGTGTTTTTTTCTATATTGACTTGATAATTTTTGGGGAATTTGAGTTCCCTCTTTTTATGGCATCGATTTTAATTTTGGTACAGGGACTTGAACTCTTGCATATTTTGGCCAAAATATCGACCAATACCTCATATTTATCATATATAGTTTTGCATGCTATGCTGGATTCAGCCTTTGCCTGACAAGATGCTTTTAACATCCATGTGATTATTTTAATAAAGGAATTCATCTTTTTATACTGGATTGGTTACTGACTTTCTACATTTCTCATCTATATTGGCCTTGTTATCTAGGGCACCTGTCCCGATGGGGGGCATTCAGAATGTTGGGCAACATCCTGATCTAATAGTATGGGTGTCATTAATAGGCTGTAAGCCTACATATGTGTGACCAGGATACAAGCCTTATCCATGTGCAATATTTATACTGAGACATCGCCCCTCCATGATCGTCTCATCAGTATTTTGCACCTGTGTTGCCTCCATTTTATACAAGGCAGATAAATACTCTTGCCCTCTTTTGCTATATTGAATTTAGATAGGGATAAATCAACCACTCCAGCATCCAGCTCACTCCTCCGGCCAGCAGCTACTCTGTAGTTACAACCCTGGGCCTGCGGCAAGCCTCTATCCCTGTACATGGGTATAATAGTGAAGGTAGAGATCCCTGACCTTGCGGTGAGTCTCTATCCCTGTACAAGGGGTATAATGGTGAAGGTAGATCTAGATCCCTGGGCCTATGGTAAGTCTCTATCCCTGTACAGGGGTATAATTGGTGAAGGTAGAGATCCCTGGGCCTATGATAAGTCTCTATCCCTGTACAGGGGTATAATGGTGAAGGTAGAGATCCCTGGGCCTATGGTTAGTCTCTATCCCTCCCTGTACAGGGGTATAATGGTGAAGGTAGAGATCCCTGGGTCTGTGTCTACAGGTTTTAATTTATCCTTTTTTATGGCACAATAACAATAGCTAGGTGCAGTGGTAAAGCAGGGTACAGAAAACATCAAAAGCACATGAAGGACATAAAATCATAAAAAATCTTCAGAGCACACAAGTTACAACAGATTACAACAAATGCAGTGTCTCACATAAGTAAAATGCATACAATCAATTGGGGGATAATAGGGGTGCCAGAATCAGACCTCCATACTTCACTAGTCTAATATATAAAGCTGAGTGTGTGTGTGTATATGTGTTTATCCGGGATTGGCATCTACACCGTCGCAACTACAGCCACAAAATTTTGCACAGTCACACGTCTGGACCCAGAGAGCGTCATAGGCTATGTTGTGAGGCAAAATTTTAACCCTGCGTGTTCCAAACAATTTCGCCCCTATCTACATAATGGGGATAAAGTGATAGGAAAAGTGTTGGAGGCAAATTGACAGCTGCCAGATGTGAACAAGGGGGACTTAAAGAATGAGAGCGATGGCACCAAAGAGTATATACCGTACAGTTGCTAAGGTGGGGCCCTGACATAGGATACTTACCACACACGGGGATATGAACACACACACACAAATTGTGCCACACACTACCACGTGCTTGAACACATATACCACGCTCAGCACACATTTCACCACACATACACTAAACTTGCCACATAATCACCCTAAAACACACACAAGTCTGGTATTATCCTTCAAAAATATAAATCTGATTAATAAGCAGCAAAACTACAAGAGAAACAAATGTACCATATCTAATATATAAAGCTGAATGTGTGTGTAGGGTCCGGGATTGGCATCTCACCGTCGCAACTACAGCCACAACATTTTGCACAGTCACACGTCTGGATCTCGAGAGCATCATAGGCTATGCTGTGAGGTGAAATTTTAACCCCACGCGTTCCAATTCACCAAACAATTTTGTCCCTATCTACATAATGGAGAGAAAGTGAGAGTTGACAGTTGTGAATGAGAGGGGCTTTATGACAGTGCCAAAGACTAACAGCATATAGTCACTAATGTCGGGGCCACATGCACAAAAAGAGTAACAGCTAAGGTGGAGCCCCAACATTGGATACTCATCACGCACCCGAACACAAAACACACCACAAAGAGACACACACAACACAGACACACACCACACAGACAACACCCCCCCACAGGGACACACACACATACACACACTATAGGGACACATGCAGTCACCCCACAGGGACACACACACCACACAGACAGATACAGATGTGTACAAATCGCCTCACACAACTCGCCTCATACGTCTGGTATCTTTAATTTCCAAAAATAAACATCTGATTAAAAACAGCCAATGTGCAACACATGTGCCATACAGGGAATTAAGGCAGATGTCAGTCACATGAGCCGTCTATTATGTGTATGTGTGAGGTAACATATACTGCCCGGCCAGGGGGAGGGTTTACTGTTGCTGGAGATTTATTAAGGCTGCCTAAAGCAACCAATCACAGCTCAGCTTCTATTTTCCTACATGTCATTAATATGACATATTCAAATTCTATTTTGTTATAGCTAACAGCGTTATTTATTAACCCCCCGGGAGAAGCCAGGTAGTACAGCTAATAATAATAATAATAATAATGCTTGTGAAGTGTCCCACTAGTGATTTACCTTCCGACAAGACTTGTACAACGACTGTGTTTGCCGTCCCGACACAGGACGTTGTACACACGTCCTGGCAGATTTGAGCTGCTGCAGCTCCTGTGAGTGGGGTCACTCAGGTGTCACAGATGCTGCTGCCCTGTGACAACCTGTAGATGTATTTCCCAGAATACCTCTTTAATGTAGAGTTAGGTCATTTTGCGGGAAGGAAATAATACATGAACTTTAAGGGCCTGAATGCAACATCAATGGTAAAATTGGTAAGGCTGGTGTTATATGCACCATTTTCTATAAAAATCCATTGGCCTGTACTCATCACTCTGTCTTAATCACCTATAGCAACTAATCAGAGGTTGATACCAAAGCTGTGATTGGTTATTATGGGCAAATCAAACATTTTTTGTTCTCAAACAGATCATTAAATGTTTATACCTGTTTTTTTTCGCAGAAAAATGCTGCTGACAGATTGGCTAGAACTGAACAGGGAAAGTATAATAACCACAAAATGAAAAGCATTGTAGATGGAGCATTTTCTCACTTTGTATTTCTTGGGTAATTGTCAGTTTGTTTAAAAAAAACAGCATGGTCTTGGTGTGGTGATTTTATTTTTCAACAATTTAGGACTCTCCCATACGAATGTATTTGCTCGTCTGTGCAGTGTCCGCAATTAGAGACCAAAGCTTTGGACCCTATTTGCGGACACTGCACAGACGGGCAAATACGCTTGTGTGGGCGAGCCTTGAATGTAATTTCTCCTATAGACCTCCATTGTTAGTGACCTAACAGCAGAAAAATATCTTAGTCCTCAGGTGGTTAAAACCCTGAGATGTGTGTATTTACAGATGTCCTCAGATGGTCATTGTTCATGAAACGGTCCTCACAAGGATAGTAAAAATCAGGTTCCTTATTTTAAGCAATATTGATTAGCTCAAGTGATAACTGTGGTTACACATTGCACTTAAATATTCCTATGTTATTGCCTTGTTAATATCACTGCAGGGAATGGTAGTCCCCACAATGCATGTTCCAGTCAGGTGTGTGTGTGTGTGTGTGTGTAGTGTGTGTGTGTGTGTGTGTGGTGTGTGTGTGTGGTTACAGCTGCTGCTCTCCCATACACAGCGGTGACAGCCTTCACCGGTGCCACCCAAGGACCGAAACCCGAACCATGCTTCCTTTCCTTCCAGCTTTGGGGTTTAATGTGTAAGCGCCAGGAAGATTTCAAACTATTAGCCTGCAGATCAAACCCATATCTGTCATTAACACGTCACATGTAATAACGCAGATATGGGGTTACTCTGCAGGTTTATAGCATTCGAAACCTGTCCAGCACCTGCACATTAAGTGCACTTTAATCCTCCTGGCAGCGTTCTGGTTTCAGTCACTGAGGCAGTGCACGTTCAGTCACTGCTATGTACATGTTGAGCAGAACCCCCATCGTTGCACTGACTGCTCAACTCTGGAGGAGATGATCAGTCAGTGCGGGTGGCGTTGCAGCTGCTGCTCTGTATACACAGAGCGGTGACAGAACCTGCGCCGTCACCACCTCCATGACTGAATCCAGTATGCTGCCAGGATTAAAGTGCATTTCCTCAATGTGCAGGCGCTGGTGAGGTTCCGGATGCTATTAAACCTGCAGATTAAACCACACCTGCAGGGTAATAGCATTGTGCCATGGGAAAGGTTCACTTTGCCATTGCAATGGGTAAGTGAATTTTTTCTTTTTTTTATTTCGGTACATGAGAAAAATCACTGACGGCAAAGACCAACACAGACATTATATTATATATGTATATACTATAATGTATATGAGGGTGCACTCATATGAACAATTTACACTGTTGCTAGAAAGCCAGGCACAGCTTGCTTTAAAAATGAACGAATTCCCAATTAAATAGGGTGAATATTTAAATAAATTAGAAATGTTATGTCTTCAAGCACTGTCAGACATATCAAGCGTCAAAAAGAACAAATTAATAAAGACAGTGAATAACAAATACATGAAAAAATAGTGAAAGGCCAATACCAAAGCAAAATGGGGTGTCAACATGCACACAACAATTGACAAGGTGTCCAAACCCTCCACTGGAGCCAAACAATTCATATACCGCAGTACATACAATAACCACGGTATATTTTGCTCGCTATAGAGGTTTTCAGATTCTATATATAGACGAGACCTCTATCTGCCAGATCCCCCAGCAGGATAACATGTCAGTCAGTGAGAGAGTAAAGCACATAGTGACAGCCCGATGTAGAAAGAAGACCAGAGAGATGGAATGAGAAGAGACAGCAACTCCGAACTGCTCGGGGTGACGAGATATGTCCAAGCTCTGCACCCCACGCTCAATCATACAAGCAGCAAAATAATGACGGCCCTGCTCATAAGAGCTTGCAATCTACGATTAGGTGGGGTTGACACAAAATAAAAATAAATGAATAATATATTGTAGAAACAAGACTAGACATAAACATCAGAACTGATTTACTAAAAAAACAACTTGTGGGTGGGGATGTTTCACTGGGCATGTGCAATGATTCTCCCCATACAGATTGGAAGAATGCACATGCTCAGAGCTGTGCACGCTACCAGGCTCGGAGACAGGACACACATCAGTTAGGTCAGGAGTGGGGAACTCCAGGCCTCGAGGGCCGCCAACAGGTCAGGTTTTCAGGATTTCCTTAGTATTGGTGATAATATAATCACCTGCACTGGTTATGACTCCAACCCCTGTGAGATGCTGAGGAAATCCTGAAACATGACCTGTTGGCGGCCCTCGTGGCCCGAGTTCCCCACCCTTGAGTTAGCTGGATTGAGGGATTTACGAAGTAAATGGACAGAGCAGTTTGCACTGTTTGGAAACATTAGCAACCTGCAAAAGATAAGCTGTGAAGGAGAAATATATATTACCAACTGCAAAAATACTTAAAAACAAACAGAACCAAAAATATATATATAAAACTAAGCTATACAGGCCTCTCCGCTTTATGGACCTTTAATAGAATAGCAATGTTATACCGTGACAAGGAAAAGACAAGTGCAATAGGTTCCTAACTGTGATTACAAAGTGAAATCAAAAGGATGGTGTTGCTCATCTAGATGGGTTGTGTAAGACACAACCACTATGAACACAGCCACTGCGGTCCCGATACTGTGGATACTTCAGATAGCAGGATGGAAGGAAAAGGCTGCCCTGCCCTGGAAAGAACGAGGAGTCCTGGAGTTTACATACGTGATCTTTATTCAATGCGTATTGAGTACAAACTCCAATGTCGGGATAATCATATTTATGATTATCTTAAGGAGTTATTACTCTGAAAACCGTTGAATAAAAATCACAAATCTAAACGCCAGGACTCCTTGTTCTTTTCAAGGCAGCGCGGCTTTCTCCTTCCATCCTGTTTGTGTTATACTGTGGACAATTCCATATCACTGTGATTCTCTGTATGGTATTTTGCATACTCATTGTGCTTCTCTATAGGAAAAAAAAAATGAACACCAAATTGTCCCCAAAGGAGAGGACAAAACTATTGTACAGGTAGCATTTAATTCCTTTTTAGTGCAATCCTAGAACAATAAACATCATTAAAGGGGTCATTGGGCATCTGATATTGATAGGTCATAGATGGAGATCTAAGACTGGGGACCACAGAAGTTGTACGCGCTGTCGACAGCTCAAAGAAGATACACTGGTTGGAATAAAGGACACGTTTATTAGAAGTTAACACATTTTGAACCACAGGTTTCAAGACCTGGAAGCCAAAAGACATTGGATGAAGGACATGTAGTTTATTAAAAGTCAGCACGTTTTGAACCCATGGTTTCAAAGATCTGGAAGCCATAAGTCATTGGAATGAAGGACATGAAGTTTAGTAGAAGGCAACGCATTTCGAACCCACTGGTTTCAAAGACCTAGAAGGCAAAAGACTTGCGACAGATCTTTTAAACTGGTGGATTTCAAAACACGTTGACTTTCAATAAACCGCATGTCCTTCATTCCAACACGTTTAGCTTTGTTGAGCTGTTTGCAGTGCATACTGCTCTATTGTTCCCTAGGCTTTGATCTCCTACACCATGGAACCGAAGGAGCTGTTTTTTTTTTTATGCTTCTACAGACGTTGTACCTCTCATAAATCACACCAGGTGAGCACATCTCCCCTTTGTTTTACTATATTTTGCATAATTAAGGCCCTATTTGTGCTGTCTTTTCCAGGCCTCTGCATTATGGATGGAGATCTGAATCCTAGTATCCTAACCAATCAGCCATTTTAGCTGGAATTAAACAAATGCAGTCAACACAGAGAAGTTCTGTACAACGTGTAGCAGTCGCTGCTGAGACTGAAGATCAAGC
This sequence comes from Allobates femoralis, assembly GCA_033576535.1. Taxonomy (NCBI): domain Eukaryota; kingdom Metazoa; phylum Chordata; class Amphibia; order Anura; family Aromobatidae; genus Allobates; species Allobates femoralis. The sequence goes on from JARQOC010000009.1 coordinate 19,392,232, forward strand.
TCAGATGTGAAGGCTGTAACACATTATCAATGCTGCTCAGCTCAGTCAATTTATACATCCATCCGCCACCAGGCCGAAAAGCAGATCGGATGCTGATGACGTATTAATAGGTCATCAATATCATAAGTGTGGACAACCCCTTTAAATCATAGAAAATTGCCCTATTGAAGTTTAGATTTTATACACTTATAGTATTGATATAGCACTCTACAAAACTCCACAAGTGAAGTACCAAATTAACTAAAAAAAAAAGTATATATGGGCCACATGACACGCATCAATTTACTGAACGATATCGTTAAAGCGACCTGCTTTTTAGATCGCTTAAGCGATATAGTTTGTGCGTAGCTGCGTGAAAAATCGTTTTGATTGCAGATTTGTGAACATGTTCACAAATCTATTGTTGGTCGGCCGGTGGACACGCAGCATCGCTGCGTGTGACACTGGCAGAGCAACAATGAACAAGCTCCCAGCGCCTAGAGCTCCCAGCGCCGAGCAGCCTATGCGTATCCATGGTAAACATCGGGTTACTAAGCGCGGCGCCTAGTAACCCAATGTTTACCATGGTTACCAGCGTTCTCGCTGGTCCACATCACTGGTGAGTCTGCCTGTGTGACAGCTCACCAACGAAGTGAACGATATTGTTAGCAGTCGCGCGTGCATGTGATCGCTAACAATATCGTTCAGTAAATTGAACCGTGTGACGTGGCCCTATAAGTATACTATGTTTATGACGTCATTGACTAGCAGGGTACTATTTTATTGCATCTCTTTAATGATGCAGCAGGCTACATATTATGTACTTTCTCAAAAATATAGAATTGTAATGCAAAACAGAACTGAAAAGAAAAAGAAAATTGCTCATGAACCTGCAGCTTTCAGGAACATAAACGTAAAGACCAGCTCCACTTAGAAGTATCTACATACCAGGACTGAATAGAAAGACCTCTGAAAATACATCCAAGTACACAATCTCCCACAGGACTAATGAACCTACTAGAATAATAAATCCAGATTCTTATAGCTTTGAAAGCAAACATTTTACCTTTATCGGTATAAATGTGAAAAACATTATAAAAGCCATTGAAAAGGCTCAATAGTACAGTACACCACTGCCTTTCTTAGTAAAGATGGTCACACAGTGAGGGAGATCACGGCACAATTGCATAATGGCATGTGCGTGACCTTGGAATCACAGCCGAAAGGTTCATTGGGATTTAAAAGTGATTAAAAGAAAAAATTGAATTCTAACCTGATGCATGAATAATTATCAAATATTAAAATAATAATAATAAAAAAGTCTTATAAAACAAGAGGAATCTTAAGGTTGATATCAAACACTGTAGCCAAGTCTGATGTTTACATACAGAGTTTTATGTGACCAATATAGGAATGGAAACAAAAATGGTCCCAGCAACACAGAGGTCAAGGCGACAAAAATGGTCCCGGCGACAAAAATGGTCCCGGCGACAAAAAATGGTCCCGGCGACAAAAATGGTCCCAGCGACAAAAATGGTCCCATCGACAAAAATGGTCCCATCGACAAAAATGGTCCCATCGACAAAAATGGTCCCATCGACAAAAATGGTCCTGGCAACACATCGAGGTCCATCAAAAAAAAATGGTCCCATCAACAAGCATCTAAATAGATAATCAATGCCAAGGAAACAGTCTGAGCCCAGCTCCCAAAACCAATACTCAAGTGACGCACGTAATCTACCCACAACTGATACCAAAGTCTTGTGTCAAACACAAAGATATACAAGGTCTAAAGACATAGATGTCGGAGGAATGTGATCATGATGAATTATGAACATCTCCTTGAACCTCTCCAACATTTCCTCACTCCTGCTTATTCCTGGATAAAGCCAGTCCCGCTGTATTGAACCTGTTAAATAGTCCATGACGAGGGTCCTTCATTCTCCCCGTATTAAAGTACGAACCCCTTCAGCAAGACAAAATCAGATGGAATAGTTTTAGCATTCGGCAAGGATCAAAATTTAGGAGTGGTTCGCTTTACGTTCCATCACCCATACCAGACATAAAAGACATGACAAGTGGATGTGTTGGCATGCAGAGAAATCGGGAGCCCTGGTCCAGATTACGTAGGAAAGCTAAGAAGAAACGGGGGGGGGGAAGCCAATGTGCCTAGTCAGGATCATATATAATCCTATGATTAGCAGTTTGATAAAAGATTTAGGATCTCATTGCAGAACCAGCTGCGGTATTTATAGAATGACAGTGGAATAAGTAGCGTATATATGGAGGATTCATGCAAATAACGTAAGCAGGAGTGAGCGGATTTGCTTAATAAATACCCGGATATCTTACAAGTGAGAAAGTATCTGCAGATAAATTACCCAACCAAAGCAACTAATCAAGACAGGAAGAAATCCTCTCTCCGAAGACAAAGTCAACTCATCAACTCGCTATATAAAAGGCATCCAAGTGTTTCCTGATATGCAGCACTGCAGAATATCCGTGTAGCGTATAGAGGAGCCATGCACTTGAACACATCATATAAGAAACAGATAATCTTAAGAAAGAAGCAAAGATGCAATGTCTGAAGAGGAAACAATGGCTTCCTATTCGTTACTGGGTAATCCGCCGATGGTGGTGATACCTGTAAAGAGAGGCCCTTGGTAACATACCGTCAGATTTCTTGGGATACATTCCTTGCTTTAATAGTCCTTATCGGCAGCATCCCTTTTCCATTGCAATCCTCTGTGACATCTTCTCAGTGACAATCCTATTCCTCTCTGCTCAGAGATAATGCAGTAAGGTCCACAGGCATGCAGGAGACCAGCACTATGATCATGTGTGGTAGCAATCTACGTTGCAAAGCAGAACTGAAGGCACAGCAGCTACAGAGGCGGATTGCTGACTTGTCTGCATCACACACACTGACACACACACACTCACGCACTTCCACACAGCAATGCATCAGCGGACAGCTTGCACACCTCATCTACACACACATTCCTCATTAGGTCATCATGCATAATAAATTGATTCGTTTATTTCATGCTACATCATTTGAAGGATGTATGGAAAAGGAGAAAAAAAAAAAAAAAAAAGGATTCCTCCAACCCCCTTATCTCCCTCCCTTCTGCTATTCCTTTATTAACGGTTGCTGCTGTATGACCATCACTAGACATCAAGGACAAAAGGCAGAATCAAAGCTTGGACGCGAGACATGGAAAATGCAAACATTTCATTGTCGGCTGGTCAGACAGCTCAACCTCTTCCCATTTCTCTGCCTCCTGTATCCAGGCACGGGTGGCTCGATATCCCAGGAGAGGCTGGGGCACGGAAGAAAACACGGTCTGGATGCCAAACGCACACATACACCGCCGCCGTCACATCCAGCCACTACAAACTTTACAAGTCTGGTCCCTGCCGGACGCAGGAACGCTCCAAAACAAACACCTTACAGAAACGCATTCATCACAACCTGCAACCCTATAAAAATAAAGCCACTGGATACAATGTAAATGTGTCAGACCTACAATGATACATATATCAAAGCAAGAATGACAAACAACAACATTACCAGCACCAATTAAGAACCCGACGAGTGCAATTATAACGCTCCCTATGTGGTCATAATGGTATTACACCACCCTGCAAGATATAGAATAAGAAGCTCCAGACAGGAAAGCGTTAAGCAGATCATCCCAGGACATGGTGGGTTAACCGTTTGCATTTCATTAGGGAGGAAACCAAAATGAAGTTTCATTGCATATCCGGTACGATTAATATTAATAAAAAAAAATAATGATAATACATAGAGCAGAAGACAATGAGGATGGAACAGACAGAGGGAGAATTATCACCTTTAAAGTGATGCATACATCCAAAAGTAACAGCTGGTGCATTGTTTGAGCATCTCCGCCGGTCTCGGTATTAAACACCCCATAGACTCGCAGCTCCCCACCTATCTCCTCCCCCTCGCCATCTCCGTATGAAGGTAAAGGACAACCAGTGCTGAGGCGACAAAAGGCTTTTGCTGTGCACCAGGAACTACAGAGAGCGAGATGCTCATAGGCGGTGGGCGGGATGTTCCAGTGCCAGCCGTATTACGCTGTCTGCAGGGCCCTGACACAACACACACACAGGGCACCACAGCCCCGGGAGACTCCCTTGTAGGAAAACATTAGAGCGAACACTTTTCGCTTGCGTAATTGGTACATGAAATGGAAGAAGTGACACAAGTGAAGAGAGGCTGTAACACTGAGATCCTTTCAGTAGCAGGCCAAGGAAAGAAATAAATGCACAGCCAGTGATCCCCGGCAGTGGGCACGGCGGACTGGCACAGGGAGGTCATGCCAAGAAGGTGGCAGAATGTCCAGACGTGTGTCCTCTGTCCACAGACGATCGCTCTGTGCCATCTCACCGCTGGAATCACAACATGCATTTATAAACCGCAGCGGCTAAACAAAATAAACAACCCAAAAACATAAATAATGCTCTACAGTTCACTGTACATTACTCAATAGGGGAGCCAGAAAACCAGGGATAGGGAGCAAAGTGGGACATCTCTCAAAATACAACTAACCCTCAAGAGAGTACACCCCCCCTCGGCTCACAGCACACGGGATCTTGTTCTCATTTACTCTATTATCTCAGCAGGTATTGAGGATGTTTTCACAGCATAGAGCAGTGCAAGTGAGTACAGCACGACAGAAGTTGTATTACAAGGGCTTTTCCACCCTCTTGGGGTATGTTCCCAAGCTGCAGATTTGGTCAATTTTTTGTGGCCTTGTGCACATGATGCATTTTATTGGTGCAGATTTGCTGCAGTTTTGTGGCAAATTTGCAAGACTACTATTCTCAAGCCAGCAAAGTCAATGCGAATTCTGAAGTGTTGTGCACGTTACTTTATCTTTGCAGGAAAAAAAATCTGCAGAATGTCAATTGTTAGTGCAGATTTCCTGCATTTTTCAGCCAATGACTTCATTAAAGGGGAACTCCAGTGAGAGAAAGCCTTTTAGTACACTTACTGCCTGCTACATGATGAAGCAGAGCTGTACACTGCAGTTCTAGGATCTATAGATCTCTTATAAATCAATAAAATCATACCTCACCTCTGGTCTGACTCCCATCTCATGAGACAGTCTCATGCTGCTGGGTGAGAAGAGGAGGAGGTGTGTCGGGGGCGTGGATGCTGGGAGCTGCAGGATCATCCTACATTCAGCCCCCTCACACTTCTGTATGGGGAGAGGGAGGGGGCGTGGCCGCCGGTCCCATGCTCACACTACAATTCTGTCCCTGATATACCATCCTATATGACAGGGTGGGTCCAGGCTTGAAATATCAATCATGTCATCAAGCAGATCCAAATACACGCTGTATCCTCTGATGTATGATAATGTATAATGTGTACTGTTATTGTGAGGATACAAGCAGAGACAAATCATTACATTGATAAATTCAGCTCTGCATGGTCTCTTTTTCCCCATAGGAACATGGGTAGCTTCATATCCCTTCAACATTCAATGCATCATCATCACTCCTCACTGGGATGTAGGATGATCCTGCAACTCCCAGGGTCCACACCTCCTGCTCTCTGCTGCTGCATGAAGCTCTCAGGCTGAAATTTTATGTCCCATGAGGGAGGGGGAGATCAAAGGAGCAGGTATGATTTTTATGATTTATAAGTGATCAACAGATCTTAGAACTGCAGTACACAGCTCTGCTTCATCATGTAACAGGGAAGGGACTGTGCTAAAAAAAAAAGTTCTCTCACTGGAGTTCGCCTTTAAGAAAAACGTCTGGCACAAATCTGCATCAAATCAGGCATTGTGTTTTTGGTGCGTATTTCTGCCAGAGGATGCAGATTTGCTGCAGAAACTTTCTGTACCAAATACTCCGTGTGCGCACATAGCTTTATGCAATTCACACGTTGTCCAAGTGTATTTAACCCTTCACAACTTTTGAGGAATATGTACGTCAACAGTCGTGTCTCTGCCTTTTATGCGGGCTCGCACACCAAGCCTGCATATTTCCCTGCACATGATGGCTGATTTAATTGGATATTTAATTCAATATAGGAGTATAGACATGCATTACTGCTAAGGAAATATATTGAAAAATTGAGATACTGAGCTCATAAAATAGCCAGTTATATGCGAGCCCAGCAGCCAATGTCAAGGCACCTCTCTTTGCTGGTCACTGATGTATTGCCTATGTCTGGGTGGAAAAAAAACAACCTACTTATGGATGAGTAGGAACCTGCTAATAAAAAATTAAAATCACCAAAGGCGAGAAGAATGCACAGTCAGAGGGGCATGATCCCACAATCAGCCCTATTTTAGGAAGCGCCGTCAATCTTTTTCATTTCATGTATTATTTTTGTCGCAATTGCTGCAGAAAAAAACAGTTTAAAGAGGACCTGTCACCCCCCTGGGGCTTTCCAAAGTGAAAGCACCACTGAATGCAGCGTGGCAGCTGCATTCAGGGAAAATGTCTCCCATGTCTACACCCCACCCATAACCTGTAAAAAACACTTCTGAAAGTTTTAAGATCAGAAGTCAGGAGGGACTTACTAATTTCTCATTCTTCGCTGTTCAAAGGGTCCTCCCACCCCCTGCCTCTCTGTGCCGCCTCCTGCCGTGTGGGTCTCCCGTCCTCACCTACGCCTTAGCATCTGAATTCACGCAGGTGGAAAGCGAGGAATTGGTAGGAGCAGGTCCCAGCTTCTGGAACGGCGCATGAGCGGAAACGTCAGTGTCAGACTGCCGCCTTGCTGCATGCATACAGTATAATCTTTAGCAGGGCAGGTTCTGGCGCTGACGTTCCCGCGCAAGCGCCATTTCAGCAGTTCGGGACCTGCTCCTACAAATTCCTTGCTGTGCGCCTGCATTAATTCAGACGCGCAGACGAGGACAGGAGATCCAAAGAGAGCGCACAGAGCGCAGGAGGCGGCACAAGAGGGCAGGGTCACAAGGGAGGAGTGGCACAGAGAGGGCAGGAGGCGGAGGGGCACAGCAGGAGGGCAGGAGGGGGGGCACAGAGAGGGCAGGAGGCGGCACAGAGAGGAGGGCAAGGGCAGAGGCGGCACAGAGAGGGCAGGAGGCGGCACAGAGAGGGCAGGCGCACAGAGGGCAGAGGGGCACAGAGTGGGCAGGAGGTGGCACAGAGGGGCAGGAGGGCACAGAGTGGCAGGAGCGGCACAGAGTGGGCAGGAGGCGGCACAGAGTGGGCAGGAGGCGGCACAGAGTGGGCAGGAGGCGGCACAGAGTGGGCAGGAGGCGGCACAGAGTGGGCAGGAGGCGGCACAGAGAGGCAGGAGGCGGCACAGAGAGAGCAGGAGGCGGCACAGAGAGGGCAGGAGGCGGCACAGAGAGGGCAGGAGCGACGAAGGGCAGGAGGCGAGAGACCCTGTAAGCAGTGAAGAATGAGAAATCAGTAAGTCACCTGGACTTCTTATCTTAAAACTTTCAAAAGTGTTTTATTACAGGTTACAGGGTGGCTAGAGACATGGGAGACCCTTCCCTGAATGCAGCTGACATGCAGAATCCAGAGGTGGTTTCACTTTGGAAAGCACCAGGGGGTGCCAGGTCCTCTTTAAGCTGTTTTCTGCAGTAATTGTAACAAAAATAATATATGAAATGAAAAAGGTTGACGGCACTTCCTAAAATAGAGCTGATTGTGGGATCATGCCCTCTGACTGTGCAGTCCTCTCGCCTTAGGTGATTTTAATTTTTTATTAGCAGGTTCCTACACATCCATAAGTACGGTAAGTTGTTTTGTTTTTTTTTAACCCAGACATAGGCAATAGATAAGGGACCCAGCAAAGAGAGGCGCCTTGACATTGGCTACAGGGCTCGCATATAACTGGCTATTTTATGATCTTAGTATCTCAATTTTTCAATATATTTCCTTAGCAGTAATGCATGTCTATACTCCTATATTCAATGTTTGCATACCGTAGCAATTCAGAGTGCAGCTGTTTATTTATAAAAATATGATCTGTGATCCTGGCTGGGCAGTATTCATGTAACTACAATTCCTGGCATTTTTTTGGTGTGGTTACAAAGTGAGTCTTGCATAGTGTGGACTGTCTATGCAGGTGAAAGCTATACTTCACCAGTAACAACCAGTAGTGAGCAAAAAAGGGCGGAATGAGGAGAACCTTTGACACAAACTGATGAAATTGTACAGGATTGTCCTCTGAAAAAGGAGACTAACAAAGACAAGGCTGCAGCTCCTCAAATTATGGCCGGAGATTTACCCTAAAGCTAATAAGATAAATTCACCAAAATTCTGGATCAACCTGCGCCGAAAAACTGTCAAACACTGTGTGCTACAATTTGTGTCCTAATGGGAGAAAGGGGTATACTGAATTGTGATAAAATGTGCCAAAACAGTGCGAAACGTTGGCACACAGGGTTTGCCTAAAAATGTATATTATATTATATATGCACACACATATACATATAACACGTGATCTCAATGAATTAGGAGATCATCAACAAGTTAATTTATTTCAGTAATTCAATACATAAAGTGAGATACTATTATATAGAGTCATTACACACAGAGGGATCTATTTCAAGTGTTTATTTATGTTAATGTTGATGATTATGGCTTACAGCCAATGATAACCCAAAAGTAATTATCTAATAAAATTAAAGTAGGGAGGATGAAGGGTTAAAAACTGGGCTGCCATATTCCACGCGACATCAAAGGGTGAAAATAATATTGATTTATTAGTCAACATGTTGATAGGTTGATTTTTCCTTATATGTAAGGTTTTGCCTTGTGGAGAGTGATGTGCCACTATAGGGAGACAAACACCATATAATGATATGCCTCTTGAAAGAGGACTTGGACTCTAGCTCCACCTATTGGAAGTAACAATCCTGAGGGTACCGTTACACGTCGCAACATTGCATGCAATTTCACTTGCAATTTGCTGGTTGGAGTGAAATCATGGACACATTGTTACATTTGTACACCGCAATAAAAAAGAATAATGTGTCCATGATTTCACTGAAACCGGTAAGTTGCAAGTGAAATTGCATGCAATGCTGCGACATGTAAAGGTACCCTAAGAGTCAATATCAACCCATTAACGAGCCTTACCATACGACTTAGGATAAGAAGCGAAAACAAAAACTTCATTTGCAGACAGTGTTTCGGGGTACTGCTCCTCATCAGTGCAAAGAATGAGATCGGATTTGGCTAGGTGAGGCTGGCTTCACACTTGCAGATGCATCTGCAGCGTTTTGCAGATGCATCTGCAAGTATCAGCATGCAGACCACGGCCGTGGTGTGAATGCTCTCATTGATTCCTATATGTGAGCCGTAAGCAGGCGTATGCCTGCTTACAGATCACACTCTCCCGCCCGCACTATGGACGCGAGATGTTGCGTCCAAGGTGCGGGGCGGGAGTGTGTGATCTGTCAGCAGGCATACGCCTGCTTACGGCTCACATATAGGAATCAATGAGAGCATTCAGACCGCGGTGCGCCCTATTATAAACATAGGGACCGCGGTCTGCATGCTGATACTTGCAGATGCATCTGCAAAACGCTGCAGATGCATCTGCAAGTGTGAAGGCAGCCTAAATCAGATCTAGTACTTTGCACTGACGAGGAGGAATACCCCGAAACACTGTCTGCAAACTGAAATCCTGGTTTGGCCTTTTTCCTAAGTCATGTGACAAGGCTCATTGAAAGGTTGATATTGACTTTTAGGATTGCTATTTTCAATAGATGGAGCTGGAGTTCAAGTCCTCTTCCTCTCCTCTTTATGGATTTGTAACACCTGATAAAATTAGTTTGTTTTTTCAATAAAAGGTACACTTTAGTTATAGTATAGGTCAGCAATATGTATGAATAGAATACCAACTAAACCCCAGTAAGGCTGGTTTCACATTGCGATTTTGGAGGATCCGTGGCTGTCCGTTGTAAAATGGACAGCCACTGATCTGATTTGGCCCCCATGTTAAAGGCCGAGGATCGGGTTGGATTTGACCTAATTGCCATCCGATTTTGTGGGACCCGATTTGTGTCCGATTTTTTGCTGTACCCAAAATCGGAGACTGCTCCGATTTTGGGCACAGAAAAAAAATCGGACACTAATCGGATCTGACAAAATCGGATGGCAATTAGGCCAAATCCAACCCGATCCTTGGCCTTTAACATGGGGGCCAATGGAGCATGCTCAGTACACTAAAACTGCTCCTAACCAGCTAATTTCACTTCCGCAATGTATTATTATATACATTGCGGAAGCGAAAATAACATAGTAACATAGTTTTTATGGTTGAAGGAAGACTTTAAGTCCATCTAGTTCAACCCATAGCCTAACATGTTGATCCAGAGGAAGGCAAAAAAAAACCCATATGGCAACACTAAGTTCCACATTGGGGGAAAAGATTCCTTCCTGACTCCAGATACGGCAATCAGACTAATTCCCTGGATCAACGCCCTATCAAAGAATCTAGTATGTATAACTGATAATATTATAGTTTTCAAGAAAGGCATCCAGGCCCTTCTTAAATGTTAAGTAAAAGAAATGATTAAAAATAAAAATAAATCTCTATGCTCACCTGTCCAGGATCCACCGATGGCTCCAGCAAGCTGCGGTGTGACTACAGGACCTGTCGTGACGTCACATCCCTATCAGCTGATCGGGTCACATAACCGATTACTGCGGTAACTGCAGTCATGTGACCTGATGACGCTGCCGGGTTGCGACGTCACGACAGGTCCTGTAGTCACACCGCAGCTTGTTGGAGCCATCGGTGGATCCTGGACTGGTGAGCATAGAGATTTTTTTTATTTTTAACCCTTTACTACATTTCACTTCCGCAATGTATGTATATACATTGCGGAAGTGAAAGGGCCCCGCACAGCGCTCTCTGTGTCTGGACCCGTGATAATCAGGGACCCAGACACAGAAAAGGTCACCTCCTGTGGTGTCCGTTCCTGTCCGTGGGGTCCTACAAAAAGTAGGGTCCCATAGACAGGAAAAAATATGCAATGTGAACCCAGCTTAATATGTCTCCTTGACAAAGACCAGAAGCAGCCCTTGCCTAGATAATCCGGCTGCCCTCCTCCTCACCTCAGCACAGATGCAGCTCTGTGTTTGCACAACATTGTTATTCATTGTCATTTGCAAAGAAATTATTTGCAAGGTTTTTAGGTCTTTGTTTCTTTCATAAAAGGCCTTGGGATGTCAGAAAAAATTAAAAAAAACAAAAAAATGAAAAAACTGGTAGGATACCAGAATAGCCTGCGAAGGAGCTGGGAATGTTAACCCGCACAATGCTACAATATTACTTTAATAGTAATGTACATAGATAACTAGAAAAAATTCTCTGCAGCACTCAGCTACTACCAATGATGCACATATGCTAACAAGCGGTATATATTTGAGGAAAAAATTTAAAAACTTACGTTTTTTTAAAAAAAAAAACTCAAAAAGCTTATTTTATTATTTTCTTGGGGTTCTTGGTACACACATTAGCCAATGTCCGTTTGCTCATCAACGGCGACAAGGTGACCTCAGGTCTGAGTGCTGCAGAGAAATTTTTTTTTTAGTTGTTTGACCCAGTGTCCCTGCTGGCACCAGTTCACATTGTGTGTGTGAGTGCTGTGCAGTTTTTTCTGTTTTGTGTATAACATATGGAGTTCCTGGCTCCATGTCTGCAATTTGCACCTTCATCACCCACAGGTGGTCTGAGGTTGAGATGGTGTCCACCCACTGAAGAGTGGGATAGGGAGGAAAAGGAGGACAGGGATGTCAGTGTTGGGACTCATCAGACCTGGGGTCACCTTGTCGCGGTTGATGAGCAAACGGACATTGGCCAATGTATGTACCAAAAACCCCAAGAAAATGAAAAGATAAGATTTTTGAGTTTTTTTTAAAAAAAACATAAGTCTTTAAACTTTTTTTCTCATATATATATAGCTTGTTAGCATGTGTGCATCATTGGTAGTAGCGGAGTGCTGCAGAGAATATTTTTCTAGTTGTCTGACCAGTGTCCCTGCTGGCACCAGTTCACATTGTGTCTGAGTGCTGTGCAGTTTTTTTCTGTTTAAATGTACATAGATATATCTGATGCACTAGATATATCTGATGCATATATATATATCTCATGCACAACACATCAGTACAGTAGACGACGTATCACTATATAAAGAAGTCGGCATGTTATTTATGGCAAGAAGGATCAAATTAAATTCATTATTAATGATGCGTTGTTTCCACAAAGCTGCATTAGCCGACATGTCTGCTCATGAAATGTCTAAAGGCCGACCGTGCTTCCATTGCTGGAAATTAAGGAGCAGCTGTATTCTGTGCTAGGTCCAGACTGGCGACTGAATTTTGTGACTATTTCAACCAAAGGAACACAGTAAAAAATTAAACAAAAAAAATCCTAATTATTATGTTTCAGATTTAATAACACAAGTCCATCTAAATAACAATAAAGGGATCCAGGCACGCAAAATAAAAATGAGGTCATACAGAATGCATTAGGCCGGGCTTTGACAGGAATTGCAAATTTGGGCAATCAGATCTGACAGCTGCTTTTTAAATTCCCCTGCAGTGCCACCGCAAGGAAAAAGAAGGCATTACATGAGAGCCAGCCTCTAGTAATACATTGACATGTTGAGTCCTCCAGAACGTCGGGGGAAAAAGGGAGGGGAAACACACAGGTACAAAAGATTCATTAGGCTAAGTTCACGTGTCCAGTTATCCTCCATTAGATCAGATCCAGCACAATCCATTCTGCAAACACAACTGTTTTTGTCAGTTTTGAAAAAAAAAAAAAAAATTGATTACTGCAGGATCCGTTTTTTTAATATTGGAGTCTATGGAGAACGGATCCAGTAACTGATCGCTATTTATCTTACAGTTGAAACTGATCCAGTAAGAAATAAAAAATGGATCCTTTACAAATGAATGAATAATGGAGGCTAAATAGCAATCAGTTACTGGATCCGTTTCCCATAGACTCTAATGTTTAAAAAAAAAAAAAATGGATCGTGCAAAAAAACAAAAAAAAAACAAAAACAAAAAAAAGTTGTGCTTGCTATAAATGTGAACTTAAGCCCCTTTCACATCAGCGTTTATCGCAGACTGCGGCAGATCCGGCAGACTTGCTGAATCTGCCGCCTAATGGTCGCACTTGCGGCACGCTTGCGGCAAGCCCCATGCATTGTCTATGGGGCTTGCGGCAGGTGCAGCAAGTGCGGTATTGCCACGGTTGCGCCACTTGCGGCTGCGAACAAAAAGAAAACGCTGCTGACCGCGTTTTTTTTCCGCGACAGCTACTGCTGGATCTCAGCAATACCGCACTTTCAGCAAGCCCCATAGACAATGCATGGGGCTTGCCGCAAGTGTGCCGTAAGTGCGACCGTTAGGCGGCAGATTCAGCAAATCTGCCAGATCTGCCGCAATTTGAAAAAAAAAAAATGCTAATGTAAGAGGGGCCTTAGACTGGTTTCACATTGGTGTTTTTCTGTCTTGCGTTGTTATCCGTCCAAATCCTGAAGCCTCCTGATCGGGCATGTGTCCCTAAATTTAAAATGGGGACACCGGCACATGGGTTTGCATCAGTTTTTGGCTGGATCTGCACCACTGCATCCTTTTGACCTCGTCCCCGGTCGCACACTGATGCGATATTTCGGCTCATGAGAAATCCTGATGCATCCGGATGCGTCCCAATGTGGGCACAAATATAATGTATTTGAATGAAATACGGATCCGTCCACTGGGATCAGTTGTACAACACTGAGCATGCTCAAAGTTTCTTATCTACTACTCCCAACACATTACAGCATTCTGGTCCCGATGACCTCCTCTCTCAAATTCAAATTCAAATGAGCTTTATTGGCAGAACTAAGTACATATTAGCATTGCCAAATCAAATGGTAAAAATAGGGGGACGGGGGTAGGGAGTGGGGAAGCAAATAGAGGTCCAGGATATATCAGGATTCTTTTAGAGGGTAGGGGCATGTCCAGAGTGGGGTATAGAAGTCCATGGCATATCAAGCTCTTAGTTGGGGGGATAGGGACATGTCTAGGGTGGGGTATAGAAGACCATGACATTTCAGGCTCTTAGTTGGGGGATAGGGATGTGTCCAGGGTGGGGTAAAGAAGTTCATGGCATATTAGTCTCCTCTTAGTCTGTGGCAGGCACTGACATATTGCGCTGCTATGGCCGCTACACTTTCTTCTTCCCCCAATAGTATTGGCAGTTTCTGTTCCTCCTCCATGGAGGTGAAGTCTGGGAGGAGATCACAGTCTCTTGAAATGAGTCTCTCTCACTGCGGATTATTTAGGGCACCTCAGCAAGAAGTGGGCCTCATCCTCCACAGCCTCCTGGGGGCGCTGCTGGCACAGTCTGCTCTCTCGGGGCTTGTAGTTCTGTCGGTGCCACCCGGATTTGATGAGTAGGCTGTGGGCGCTCACTCTGTACCGACTCAAGATCTGTCGCTCTTTGGGGTTTTCTAGTTTCTCTAGATATGGAGCTAGTTTGTACTCCCTCTATAGATTCTGGTATATTGTCAGTTTCTGTGATTTGTTTATGTCGTTCCTCCAGATGCTGAGATACTCCGCTTTGCCTTTGTGTACCATCTTTTGGATTTCGCCTTCAGGGGTGCACTAGACCTCCCTGCCGCCTGAGGCAAAGAATGGGGTGGGGGTGCTGTCACTGGCTGCGGGAGTGAGGAGCGGGGGATTTGGGGAGGTGCTGTCGCTGTCTGCGAGAGTAAGGGGGGTGCTTTCGCTGGGAGTGAGGAGTGGGGTGGAAACCGGCGGGCAGGAGATGGGAAGCAGCTATGTGCAGGACGCCACTGCTCCCCTTCTCCTTGCCGCCTGAGCAAAAGGTGAGGAGTGGGGGGGGGGGGGGGGGGGGGGGCTGGGGGGGGGTGTGGAAACCGGCGGGCAGGAGATGGGAAGCAGCTATGTGCAGGGCGCCACAGGTTGTGCAATGGATGGAGCGGCCCTGTTCGCATTTTGTCAGGCCATGTGGGTTGGTGGCTTGGTCAGGGTGTTTTTGGGTAC
Organism: Allobates femoralis; assembly: GCA_033576535.1. Classification (NCBI taxonomy): domain Eukaryota; kingdom Metazoa; phylum Chordata; class Amphibia; order Anura; family Aromobatidae; genus Allobates; species Allobates femoralis. The sequence continues at coordinate 19,407,259 of JARQOC010000009.1, forward strand.
TTTGTGTTGGGAGGGTTCCTGGTGTAGGAAGGCTTTGTGATGGTAGGAGCAGGGACTACTGCTTTGTAGATGAGCCTTGAATGTCAGCACCTTCTTCTGGATATTCGAGGTGTAGTGTGAATCTGCCCAGCTCTGCTCGGCAGGCGCTGTTTGATGTGCTCCGATGGACTTGGAGAAGATGCTTGCAGAACTCTTGGTGGAATATTTCAGTCAGCCCAGCGTCCCACTTCGACCAGTTTGGGTATAAGACTGGGCCCCAGACGTCACTGCCATACAGAATTGGGGCAATGATGGAGTCAAAGATTTTTAGCCAGACGGTTACTGGTACAGATGTCTTCTGATGGCATAGAGGGCTTTGGATGCCTTGTCTTTCAGTAACTCTATAAGCTTGCTTGAAGCTCCCTGATTGGTTGAGTTCGAAGGCCTAGGTAAGTGTACTTATTAGTTTCTGTAAGTGGACAGTTGTCTACCATAAAGGGAGGATGGCCAGCAGGTTTCTGCTTTCTTTTCTGGAACACCATGATATTAGTTTTCTTCTGGTTGATTGGCATTGCCCATGTGCTGCTGAAGGTCTCCAGGATTTTCAGATTATCTTAGAGGCACTTCTCAGTTGGTGATAGCAGCACGAGGTCATCAGCATACAGCAAAAATTTCACCTGGGTGTCATGGAGGGTGAGTCCTGGTGCTGAGGAGGACTCCAGGGCCACCGCCAGCTCATTAATGTAGATGTTAAAGAGCGTTGGACTGAGGCTGCAGCCCTGTCTTAGGGCCCTTTCACATCAGCGTTTTTCGTAATTCGCGGCAGATGCGGTGAAAAAACCGCATCTGCCGCGTTTGCCGCATAACGGTTCCACTTGCGGCACGGTTGCGGTTTTTTCCATAGGAAGTATAGGGGGACTTGCGGCAGATGCGGCAAGTGCGGTATTGCACTTGCGGCAGGTGCGGCAGAGAAAAAAACCGCGGCTTACTGCGGTTTTTTTTCTCTGCCGCACCTGCCGCAAGTGCAATACCGCACTTGCCGCATCTGCCGCAAGTCCCCCTATACTTCCTATGGAAAAAACCGCAACCGTGCCGCAAGTGGAACCGTTATGCGGCAAACGCGGCAGATGCGGTTTTTTCACCGCATCTGCCGCGAATTACGAAAAACGCAGATGTGAAAGCACCCTTACTCCTTGGCTTTGTTGGAAATAGGCCGTCCTCCTTGCATTGACCCTCAAAAGCTGCAGCTGTTCTCAGTGTAGGAGCTTCGGATGACATCGTATGTTTTGCCTCCTATTCCGCTCCACAGTAGTTTTGGAAATAATCATGGGTGCCACACTGAGTCAAGGGCCTTTTTGAAGTGGACGAAACAAGCGTATATTTTCCTGTTTTTTGTATTGTGGACGTGGCTCTTGATGACGCTGTGCAGGGTATGGATGTGGTCTGTGGTGCGGTAGTTCGTCATCAACCCTGCTTGGCTCTTGCGGAGGACGTTGTGCTGGGTGAAGGGGAGGATCCTCTTGTTCAGGATGCTGTTAAAGAGTTTGCCCAGGTTGCTGCTGACACATATTCCCCGGTAGTTTGCTGGGTCGTACTTGTCCCTGTTTTTGTGTATTGGGGTTACGAGGCCTTGGTTCCAGATTTTGGGGAAGTAGCCAGCCTACAATACGATATTAAATAGTTTTGTTATCGCAGCCTGGATGTCTGGTGAGCTGTGTTTTAGCTTTCCTGGGAAGATCCCATCTGGGCCGCTGGATTTTTTACCTTTTATCTGTGTGATCCTTTCTGTTATTTCTGGCAGCGTGATTGGTGTATCTAAAGGATTTTGGAAATCTTTGAGCTTTTTCTTCATATCTTTCAGTTTTTTCACAAGCTCTTTTTGTGCTGGAGTTAGGTCTTCACGTGGGATATCTTTGTAAAGGTCCTTGAAGTACTGGGGCCAGATGTTGCTGCTTTGGATATGGAGGCTGCTGCATTTTTAGCTGGATCCAAGGCGATTCCACAGTTACCAGAATTTGTTGTCTTCAAGGGTGTCTTGGAGTTGGAGGAGTTTGGTGGAGATGAGGTTTTGCTTTTTCTTTCGGAGGATGGCTTTGTAATTTTGTTGTATGGTGTGGTAGGCTTCTCTCACAGTGGGGTTGTTTGGGTCTCCTGTGTTTTTTATTAGAAGCTATTCTAAGGGCTTTTTGTATGGTCTTAAATCTTACATTCTTTGTCAAACTAGTTGTTGGGATTTGGTTACTCGGCCGATTGTTGCTGCTTTTTTTCAGGTTGGACATTTCCGACATGGCATAGAGAATGTTATTAAGGTCTCTTACTGCCAGGTGTACTCCTTCTGTGTTTAGCTCATACACATAGTTATGGAAGTGTTGGAGCTTCTCCTTGATCTCTGGTTTGTTGATGGCATCCTTATATTTTGGGGCCAACATCTTGAACCATTTGAAGGATGGCGGTAAGCTAAACATACTGGTCTTTTGCGGGGTTTGTGAGGGCGATTTGTTTTCAGATTTGATGTATAGGAGCAGTTGGTTGTGGTCTGATAGGTGTGTTTGTGGGGTGACTATGAGAGCGCCAATATTTGTAGGGGCCATATCTGTGATGGCACAGCCTATCACACTGTTGCCCATATGGGAGTTTAGGGTATGTCTTCCCAATGAGTCTTCCTTGGTGCAACCATTGAGGATACGAAGTCCCAGGCTTCGGCATAGGTTCAACAGTGTTCTGCCGCTTTTATTGACTGTGCAGTCATAGCTGTTCCTATCGGTGTGCACTCCCCAAATATATAGATATTTCCATCAGTGGTCAGGTAGTCTCTTTACCTTCCCATCCTTGCATTGAGGTCTCTGTAGATGAGAACATTGCTCAGAGTCTGGAAGTAGGCAGCTTCAGTCTTTAGGGTCTCAAAGCTGTCTGGTTAGAAGTATGGAGACTCTGGATAGGCTACGTATGCTGCACACAGGTAGACGTCGGCCCGAGAGGTGAGGATGGAGCGTTTTATTCTTATCCAGATATTACGGTCTCCTCTCTTTACGGGATGTGTGTGTCTCGGTCTCTCTCTGTCTATGTCTCATCAGGCATCCGTCTGCTAAGGTGGCTTGTGTTTGCAGACATACAGCCGCAAGCAGATGCTGCCGGTTTCATCCTGATCTGGATGCAATGCAAGTCTGAAGCCAGCCTTAGCCTTACACTTCCTAAATTTTATCATTAATCTTTATTATGAGACAAACACAAAAACCTAGACAGGACAAAAGCATTTAAAAATGTGCAGATTGCACTAATACATGGCACTAGAACATGACCCATATGGCTGACATTTAGGTTGCTGCAAATGGCATTTACCTGCCGATTACCAGTACGGCTGCAGGTAAATACCAGGTCCTTTTTTTCTGACAGGTTAGCTTTAATACATTTTTACAGCACTTCTGTCTAGAGAGGTTTTTCCTATTTTCATGCCACCCTCCTATTTGGAGTGAGAATTGTGACTTTTCTGTGACTTTTTAATAAGTCTCAATTTACAGTATACATTTTTGCATATCTGACCAACCCCCTTAATGTTGTGCACAGCATAAAAACTAACAAAAAGCTGCATATTTTTAGGCAAATGTGATAATGTCCAAAATTATATGTAGAGACCGGTATAAATGCTGCAGTTATTGGCGATTTGCAGGTTAGAGAAGTTAGCTGTAGTATATGGATATCAGTGGCTGAATCTCGTGCTTATCCAGGCACAAAAAAGGCCAATCGCACAATAATGAATCCACCCAGTGTCAGGCGGGAGCACGCGGGATGCACCTGCTCAGCAAAATATCACAGGTAATGAGGTTAGAATGCTGTCAGACGATTCACTGTCTCCCACGAATATACAGCTGTACGATTCAATGGGAGTTGACATGAATTGTCCTTTGTGTACAAGGGCGAACTGCCCCAAGATAAGGGCCGGCACATCCCGCCATTACATAAGCTGCACATAGCGATTTATAGCTCACAGCTGTGGATTTACAGTAGGAGTGAATCAAGCTGCAGCGGGAAAACCTCAAAAACTGAAAATACAAAGGAGATTATCATCAACTAAACGAAAGGGTCTAATATTAGACGTTAGAAATACAGGACATCATTGACACTAGCACATTGAGGCCTAAAGGACTTTTTTTGTTTTCGGTTTGGCTAATATAACTTCATTGACAAGTTTATTATGTTGGTTGGAAGATTTCTGATCACACTAAAAGTACATAATGAACAGGAGGTGGTGACAGCCTTAACAAGAAGACTAATCTGTACTATAATATTCTATCATGGTAAATACCATCACTCTCTCGCCTGTACCGGAAATCCGCTACCTAAGAGTAACCCTCTGACTCTGCCTTGTCCTTCAAACCGCACATCAAACCCTACCACCTCCTGTCCCCTCCAACTCAAAAATATTTCCAGAATCCATCCTTTCCTCAACCCTCAGTCTATTAAAATATTATTACATGCCCTCATCATCTCCTGCCTGGACTACTGCAACATTCTCCTCTGTGACCTCTCTGCTTTTACTCACACACTTCAGTCTGCCTTACACTGCTGCACTAATCTACCCCTCACCTCCATTTAACATATTTATTAATGACGTTGGTGGGGGCATACAGAGTACATTGTGTGTAGAATTATTAGACAAATGAATATTTTGATCACATACTTTTTATCCATGTTGTCCTACTCCAAGCTGTATAGGCTTGAGAGCAACTCCAATTAAGTAAATCAGGTGATGTGCATCTGTAATGAAGGTGTGTGTATGACATCAACACACTATAAGGTGTGCTTAATTATTAGACAAATGCCTTTCCTTAGGCAAAATGGGTCAGAAGAGAGATTTGACGGGTTCTGAAAAGACCAAATTGTGAGATGTCTTGCAGAGGGATGCAGCAGTCTTGAAATTGCCAAACTTTTAAGCATGATCACCGAACAATCAAGCGCTTCATGGCAAATAGCCAACAGGGTCGAAAGAAGCGTGTTGGGCAAAAAAGGCGCAAAATAACTGCCCATGAATTGAGGAAAATCAAGCGTGAAGCTGCCAAGATGCCATTTGCCACCAGTTTTGCCATATTTCAGAGCTGCAACGTTACTGGAGTATCAAAAAGCACAAGGTGTGCATACTCAGGGACATGGCCAAGGTGAGGAAGGCTGAAAAACAACCACCGTTGAACAAGAAACATAAGATAAAATGTCAAGACTGGGCCAAGAAATATCTTAAGACTGATTTTTCAAAGGTTTTATAGACTGATGAAATGAGAGTGACTCTGATGGGCCAGATGGATGGGCCAGAGACTGGATCAGTAAAGGGCAGAGAGCTCCACTCCGACTCAGACGCCAACAAGGTGGAGGTGGGATACTGGTATGGGCTGGGATCATCAAAGATGAACTTGTGGGACCTTTTTTCGGGTTGAGGATGGAGTGAAGCTCAACTCCCGGACCTACTGCCAGTTTCTGGAAGACAACTTCTTCAAGCAGTGGTACAGGAAGAAGTCGGTATCGTTCAAGAAAAACATGATTTTCATGCAGGACAATGCTCCATCACATGCATCCAACTACTCCACAGCGTGACTGGTCAGTAAAGGTCTAATAGAAGAAAAAATAAAGACATGGCCCCCTGTTCACCTGATCTGAACCTCATAGAGAACTTGTGTCCCTCCTAAAATGTAAGATCTACAGGGAGGGAAAACAGTGCACCTCTGGGAACAGTCAATCAAAACACAGAAGGAACAGGGGCACCAATGCTGCCGGCTTATCGGAGAGAACGCTCTGGAGCGACCGGTGTTCGGCCAGGTGGTGCCCGTCACTAGGCAACATATAATATAATCTTGGGAACAGTGTCTGGGAGGCTGTGGTGGCTGCTGCACGCAATGTTGATCGCAATCAGATCAAGCAACTGACAGAATCTATGGATGGAGGCTGCCGAGTGTCATTATAAAGAAAGGGGGCTATATTGGTCATTCATTTTTTGGGGTTTTGTTTTTGCATGTCAATGTTTATTCTTTTGACAGGAGGATTAATAAACTAGAAACTGGGTGATAAGCAAATGACTTTAATGTGGATAATGTAGGTCATTCACTTGGCAAGAATAATATGAATATTGTTAATGTAAACACTGGGCAAAACAATCACTGAAAAAGACCAGGGTGTATGGGTAGATGACAAACTCACATTTAGTGGCCAGTGTCAGGTAGCTGTTACAAAGGCAAATAAAATGAAGGGAAGCATTAAAAGAGCATAGATGCTCATGAGGAGAATATAATTTTACCTCTATACAACTCACTAGTGCGACCACACTTAGAATACTGTGTACAATTCTGGTCTGAAGTGTATAAGAAAGACATAGTTGAACTAGAGCGGGTCCAGAGAAGAGCGACCAAGGTTATTAGAGGACTGGGGGGAAGGGGTGCTGCAATACCAAGACAGGTTATTACACTTGAGGTTATTTAGTTTGGAAAAACAAAGGCCAAGGAGTGATCTTATTACAATCTGCAAATATTTGGAGGGACAGTACAGAGACGTTACTAATGATCTTTTCAGATCAGGGCAGGAGGGTGGGTTTTTTTGTGTTTCTGCTGCATAAAACACCTTGCTGTGCCCCCAGAGAGACCCTAAACATTCAATCTGCTCTCACTGGGGGCCAACTCACTTTGTGTACTGAAGGGAGCTGTCAATTTGTGTCAGATCAATAACGATCGACACATCACTCACGAGCACCAGCGATACTCGCCACTAATCTTGGGTCCTTGCACATACATTTGTATTGAGCGAGGCCACACCCACTAGTCGGAGGTTCTGGGTGGGAATATGCATACCACATACTGTAATTGTAGTCTGTCCCGGTTTAGAAACTGCAAATCCTCGCAGTGCACAGTCCGTGTGCTAAGAGGAATGATAAGTCTGCAGTCACAGAGTGACACATAGTGACTGCAGAATTAACAGTTTAGACTGGACAACCACTAAGTTTTTTATCAAGTGGCGTAACCTGCAAATATATTACATACACACAGCCATCAGAAATCCCAGATCTGCCATCTCTGTCTGCTACCACAACGCTTCTCTCAGTGTTAGAGATAGAGGGTTAGATTACAGTTGTGTTGAGAGTGGTGAAGCCCATGTAAAATCTCACATGTAAACAAAATAGTTTAGTTTATGCAGAAATTAACACCAAACCCAATAGAATGTAATGTATATACAACCCTCCTCAGGCAGACTGCTACGCACTATAAGACACCGCCATATATATATATATCCCCTCCCTCATTATTTATATGGGAGCCATTAAAGGGGTATTCCCATCTCCCAGGTCCTATCCTAATATGTAGAAGGTATACTAATATTAGCAAATTCCTCCAGTTAGGAATGTAGTATAGTTTTCCTAATTAGCTATGTCTTACCTTATATGCAGGACATTGCAGCTCAGGTATCTCTGATTACGACCAAGATCAACTATTTATCATTATACGAGTAGTTGTAACCAGAGATATCTAAGCTGCAATGTCCCACATATGAGGTAAGACAGAGCAAATCAGGAGAACTATGCATTTCTAATTAGAGGGATTTGCCAATATTATTATCATTATTACACCTACTACACACTTCGATAGTTTCTTGAAGATGGAAATACCCCTTAAAAGAAATTATGAACTCAGATAAAGATAACTACTATATTTCCACTATACTACACCCATTATTTATCTCAATGGACAGCGGTTGGTGGGCTTAGTAAACCCCAAAGACATGGTCATCCAAATAAAGTGCATGTTACTCCACAAGCAGCCATTCCTTCCCTTAAATCGATAATTATCTCGCTAGCGGTATCTGACCATAGTCGGGTTGTTTTATGGCGGGTTTACACGTTGCGATATCGTAGTACGATTTCAATGAAAAGTCACGTGGTTCAATCGTTGGAGCCGATATCGTTCCTGCATTGTATGGTGTGAACGTCCAATACGATGCAGGAACGATGTCAATGCGACATCGGGGATTGAATGAGCGTGCTATTCAATGCTCCGATATTGAATAGAGATTGAAGCAGGATCGTGCTGTGTGACAGCCCAACTACGATGCGATGTTCAACGTCACCCATTCACTCCCATGTTAAATGGTCGTTCCTGCGTTGGGGGCGTAGACATCGCACAGACGTTGTATTCCGATATCGCAGCGTGTAAACCTCCGATGCGATGCGGGAGAAACGTGCACTAAATGCACGCTCCCGCGCCATTGAGTTGCGATATCGCAACGATATTGAAACGTGTAAACCCACCATTACACTTGCAGTTTAATCCCCCGTAATTTGGACCTGACTGCAAAGCTCAATCATTCTAGTTAAGGCTATGAGACCCCAATGATGGAATATCAGATCAGGTTTCATTAATGAAAATATGGTCCTGTATACTATAAAATTTGCTGGAAAACAAGGTGCGGGAAGTTCCAAAAGGTCCGATTTAAAAACTAGTGAAAACTAGTGAGAAAAGAAGAAAGTGAGCAGTACGATTTTATACTTTTGCATAAATCGGATCAACAAACTGAATATATTTTTTTGCCACAATTGGGGGGGCTTAAGATTGATAGTGAACAGCAGTGCAGTCAAGCACTTTTACAACAAAAGTACAAGTTGGTAAAAATAATGCTCCTTTGATAATTTTCACTTACTGTCTTCTCCTGGACAAGGCAGACCCGGCTTTATTGGAATGCTTGGAAAAACTGAAAAACAAAAGAAGAGTCAGGCTTATAGAACAATCAATACATCACCAAAGACTTGTTCTCCATGTCACATGCAAAACTATGACTTTACCTGGCTATGTGACCAATTAGAATTAACTTAAATGTTTCCTCACCCAATTACCATTTACTACAAACATATTTCATGCATGGCTTATAAGGAACCTGTCACCAGGTGTTTGCAAACTAATCTGAGAGTAGCATGATATAGGACCCGAGATCCTGATTCCAGCGATGTGTCACTAAGGCCCCTTTCACATCAGCGTTTTTTTCAATTCGCGGCAGATGCGGTGAAAAAACCGCATCTGCCGCAATTAACGCATAACCGCGACACTTGTGGCACAGTTGCGGCAAGCCCCATGCAATGTCTATGGGGCTTGCGGTAAGGGTGCGGCAAGTGCGGTATCGGCACTTGCGGCAGGTGCGGCCGCAAAAAAAACGCAGTCAGCAGCGTTTTTTTTCGCGGCCGCACCTGCCGCAAGTGCCGAAACCGCACTTGCCGCACCCTTACCGCAAGCCCCATAGACATTGCATGGGGCTTGCCGCAACTGTGCCGCAAGTGTCACGGTTATGCATTAATCGCGGCAGATGCGTTTTTTTCACCGAATCTGCCGCGATTTAAAAAAAACGCTGATGTGAAAGGGGCCTTACAGGGCTACTTAGTGTAGTTTTGATAAGACAACTGTTTAATCGGGTGGAGATTATCCTAAGGGTACCTTTACACGTCGCAACATTGCATGCAATTTCACTTGCAACTTACTGGTTGCAGTGAAATCATGGACACATTGTTCATTTTGTTGCCATGTACAAATGGAACAATGTGTTCATGATTTCACTGCAACCAGTAAGTTGCAAGTGAAATTGCATGCAATGTTGCGACGTGTAAAGGTACCCTTAAGGTACCATTACACGCTTCAATGTTGAAACAAAATCCTTAGGCCAGCTTCACACTGCGGCGTGATCCAGTCTGGGGCTGTCCGGGATGCCCCTTACAGCCGCGGACCAGATCACCACAGAGGACTGGGGGGCTAATATGCCCTCCGGTCCGGTGTGCAGCGCACGCAGTTCCCGCTGCTAAGTCAGGACGCGGGCGCCGCGGTCCTGACCTGTCAGCGGCTGCAGCTGCGTGCACTGCACACCGGACCGTGTGATTATTACCCTTACTGACTACCACATTTTTTATCTTGATTTCTTTTAGTGTTTCTTAAAGCCATGAAGTTGCCATTGAAATGAGTTTAGTTTTGTGCCATGTCTGTGATCTGCTTTATTTCTACAACATTAAACAAAAGAATGAACATCCTCTGAACACGGTGATTGCCATAATTTTTTGCCAGGGATTGTATTAGAGGTTAAAACCGGGCACCACTCAGCAAACCACACTGATGTCGACCTAACCAGACCCCTCGCTTAAGTCCTGTAGGAGAAGTCTTTTGGTGACTGTGTTGCATGTCCCAGAATCCACATTTGCAATTGAAACATAAGTAAAGGAGGGATGGCACTCAGCAGACTTCCATGTGCAGACTTGCGGGTTACGCCACTGCAAGGAGGGGGAGCAAGAGTACCAGATTAAGGCTTGCCATTTTGTGTAGGACCCGCGGAAGTGCATACTGCACGAAACTGCAAGTTGTTGTCTGGTACTCTTGCTCCCCCCTCCTTGCACTACTATAACCCACAACCTCAATGGACATGGAAGTCTGCTGAGTGCCCTCCTTTCTTTACTTATGTTCCTTTTACATTTATTGGAAAACTTCTGAATTACTAAAGTGCGGAGTTAAAAAGACTAGACCTTTGCATATAGTTTATATGTCTTGATGAATGAACAAGTCTCCCTAACCACTCCATATCCACCCTCAATTGGAAGCATTTTAGAAACATGGCATACTTCCACAAAGAAGAGAGCTTCTACGCTATAGCATGGATGAGAAAAAAAAAAGTAAATATGGTTCTCTAAAATAAAAAATGAACACCGATGTCAGTGTAAGGAAAAATGTAAAACATATCTGGCACATTGCTTACAAATAGGTGACGGCACTTGAAATTGCATTCCATTTGCACCATCTGTAGCGACTGTGTTCAGGCATGCTCCAACACCGTTGATAAATCGCCTCCATTGTGTATATTGCTTTATGTTGCACACTGAAAAGGCGCAATCACGGAGATGAGACTCGTCGGCAGCACATGAACACTAGTAATTACATATGCAGCAGATGTTGAACAATGCCAAAAGCAAAGAATAAATCGTCTCTCTGCAAATAACATAAAAGACTTGTGGCAGGAAAACAGGCTCCCAGCTCGCCTGTGTGCCGAATGGATAATGAACTGTTCCTCCACCGAAAAATGAAAATCTTTCCCTATATACTCCTTGTCAAACGCGTTTAATAATGTGTTTACAGAGCACACAGCGTCATTTTAACATACAAGTTAAAAGTTTTTACAATATATTTACAATGACCTGGAATACCTTTTGAAGAATTCTCTCGAAAGGCATGAAATTCCACTTGTTGCTTCCTAACTATCGTTTTTGGCGATTAAAAAAAAAATCAGCCCTTTGAAGTTTCTAATCATAATTTATGGCTGTGTAGAGCAATCTTTGGCACCCGGGACATTGCTGATGAAAAGAGCAAATTGATTCTTCATTAAATGCATCACAAAACTCGTCTTAATGGCCAATTTTTTTTTTCCTGCCAAACAAACTGCACCCATTATATTTCACATAAATGAAAATGGAAAATCATTTTGAAACTATTGGAGTTGAAGTGTCGGTTTTGGACTTGTACATGGAATGAAATTTTTCTCTAGCATTCTTTAAAAAAATAAAGAATGAAGAGTTAAACTATTTTCGAAGGTTTGCAAAATACATAAAAATTGACTATCGGTTTACTCCAATATTGTTAACTTGAAAAATAGGCCAATAGTAAAGCCAACTAAATCGATGGTGTAGCATTAAGACTAGACCCACATAAAAATTAGTCCATATATTGGCCAGATCCGACCCTCCTGCTGTTCTATTCCGGCTCATGGATCGACACCGCTTTAGAGCTGAACACACCGGCCCATTGACGGCACAATATGACCGTCCTCCCTCACCTAGGTCAAGCACCCGGATGCAAATAGTAGTGAATATAATGGTGGAGGAGGAAGACGCCATATCCTTCTTCCACTATTCAGCATTAGCAACAGACAGCAGATGCGATGATGTTTACTTACATGGTGTCTGCTATGGTGATCATCCGAGGCCAAAGCAAAACACTGGAGCAGAGTGTCAAGAGAACAGGTGTATGTGTTTTTTTTAATGTGTGAATGAGTATGGGATGTGTGTCTCTATATAGGGGGGGCCATGTGGGAGCTCATACTTTATATTAAAGCTATGTGGTGGCTAATACTATAAATAGGGGGTCTTGTGCAGACATACTGTACATAGGGGCTGTGTGTGTGCTCATTACTAAAGTATATAGGTGGCTGTGCGATGGTTGATACTGTACATAGTGGGTTGCATGAGAGCTCTTGCTGTGTGTAGGGGGGCTGTATGGGGGCATATACTGTATAGAGTGGGGCTGTTTATTGGATCATACTGTATATAGGAGCTGTGTATTACTTCTTTTGTCAGATTAAAGTTATTTCTGTAACCATTGTGGGTTTTTCTTTCATTAAATGAGGGGTACCAACAATTTTGACCAATTGTGTAAATATAAAATAGTAATTTTAATATGGTAATAATTTTGTGCAGAATTAATTTCACCCTATTGGTTCAGCCCTCCACACCAGTCACTGTTTCTCATGTAGCCCCTCGTGAAAATTAATTGTCCACCGCTGTAGACTAAGGTCGGCAGAACCCACCGATAGCAAAGTGTCCTGGGTGGAGTTTAAGGTATATGGGGGCCCATGACAGATGTCGGGTGAGATAATGATCCAGCATGTATGGTTTTGGACTGCTGATCCTCTTGTTCTCTAAAGAAGTCTAGCAGTGCTTCTCTAGCATATACCACAAGGGTCCTTGGTGAGACAGCTGCCGGCCAAACATTCGATTGAACCATTTTGGCTATTGTGTGGATAGAAAGGGGCTTTATACTAAACAGTCTAAAATATAATTAAAAACTCCATGCCAGAGCCCTATTTGAATGGAAGCAAGCTGAAGTATCAATTGAGGAAAGGTAATCAGGGCACTAAGCGGTACTGACAGTCAGGTCCGGGATGACTTCCCGTTAAGGCAAATTCCCCTTCGATGGTGCGCAGCCAAAGCACCAAGTCAAACAGCAAAAAATGAAGAAGAGGCGGCACTCACCGAAATAAGCTGAAGTATCAGGTAAAAGAAGCCTTTACAAATGAGCGCCGTTGTAACAATAAAAAGATGTGGCACCCCTACCAAATCTCCTGCCCGGTCAAGGTGCTCATTGTGGGTACAGAGATCAGACCCCTAATAATTACACAATGATGGCTTAAATATGGTATTGTTCACAAAACCTCAAACCATGTGTTATGTGCCACCTTGCATTCAAGATTATATAGGACAGGAGTTGGGTTGGATAATATATGGAAGTTGACATGACTGGTGCCATTTTTAAATCCAGTTAGTTTCCCTCGCATACGTCTACTGACCGGTCAAACCCTTGAGAGTAAATTAACGCCAAGACTCATGAGACATTGGGTCACGTGTCCAACGTCATGTTTAGCCCTATGTAGTCGGCCCATGGGATCACTATACAGGATACATCCATGGTCCACACACATTGTGCAGAGCAAAGACTCCGATTTCACACAAAAAAAAAAAAAAAAAACAATACAGGAGGGCAAATTCCCATGATGACAACAAGATCTTATGTCAAGTTCAGTGCAATAACGTTATGAGGACCCTAGAATTCACCCCAGTTAACTTGTTGAAAAACTATCCTATTACCTTTTTCTACTCTGAACAACTCTGAAAGTGGTTTCTTGAACAAGGACAGTAGAGAAAACTGCAACAAAAACAACTCTGGACTAAATGCGACATATGTAACGAGCTTGACAAAGATGATTGTGTTTACCGTGAATGCTGAGTCCCTCCTCTTTATATATAGAATATAATCGGAAAGCCTCTTCCAACTCCATCTGGGAGGAAATAGTGCAGGGGTCACCTGGTAGGAAAAAGAAAATACATTTTATATAATTGAAGGTCATAGATGTTCAGCATTTAACGAATGACTTTATTCCAAGGTAAAGATATAACAGTTACATTTTCTACGGGAGCAGAAGCCAACAAGCAACGTGATAATAACATGATCCTTGACCGGCACCACTCTCAAAATAAATTGGATAATTTGTGACATTTTTATGAAGAACGTCCTTCATAATTTTGTCTAATAAACTTGGGGAAGATTTACTGACAATGATTTAACAATCCAAACGTAAAACTGGTGCGTTTTAAGACTGTCTAGTCTGTAGTAGTGGCTCCTGCCATTTGATATATTTGGTGTATCTCTTGGCTGTCTAATCCAAATTTGTGGCTTACTTCATGGCATTAATTTGCACACAATGATCCTGATTCATTAAGAATGGTGCTTGACACATTAAAGGTCCAGTTACACGCACAGATAATTGTGCAGAGATTGTTCGCAGATCTCTGGTTGCAGTGAAATCATGGACACATTGTTACATTTTGTGGCTGTGTACAAATGGAACAATGTGTCCATGATTTCACTGCAGCCAGAGATCTGCCAACAATCTCTGCACAATTATCTGTGTGTGTAACTGGGCCTTTAGGCCCCTCTACATGCTGAGACTTTCCAGCGATCCGACCTGGCCGGGATCACTGGAAAGTCTCAATGCAGTCGCTGGTGAGACTCACCAGTGACCAGTCAGCTGCGACATCGCTGGTAACCAGAGTAAACACCGGGTAAATAAGCAGAGCATGCTGATTAGTTAACGGTGTTTACCCTGGTCACCAGTGCCCACAGCATCTAATGTGCGGCGCTGGGTATTGGCTGGGGAGGTTGCTGATCGTTGGTCTCTCGCTGTCACACACATCAATGCGTGCTGACCAGTGGGAGACTAAGGACCAAAAAATGGTCCTGAACGATTTGTAGCGATCAGCGACCTCACAGCAGGGGTCAAGTCGCACGTGTCTCACACTGCAACATCGCTGGAGAGGTTGCTCATGTCACAAAACCTGTGACATTTCAGTGATATCGCTAGCGATGTTGCAGTGTGTGAAGTACCCTTTAGTCTTAATGAAGGGAGCAATGGAGTAAGAGAAGCTTCATTTTTTATCTATCCCCGCCACCTTGCCATATGAGATACACCCACTTTTCAAAGAGTTAGCGAAGCTGGTTGTGACTAATGTAAATCCACAAAAAAACCTGGGTACAGCCCTGCCTATTTACCAGCTTTAATCTAAGCTCTTCTTCCTACATTAAGTCTCTCAGAACTGCTCTGTGTCGAGCATCGCAACCCCTGGGTTTCATACAAGACCTGATGATGCGATGCGGCCATACAATAGCAGTAATGCCAGTAGCCAATATGGCTACGGCATTACCATGATTGTCAAACAATCCCAAATATTTCGTTTGTGAAAACAATCAGCGAAATATGCAGGACGGTGCCTCAAGCTTTCACTTGAGCACCCGCGATACTCGGCTGAGTAACGAGAGTGCCAGACTATCCCGATGCTCGATTGTGTAAGGAGCAGTTCTGAGAAAGCTCGCTCATCACTTTTCAGCACCAAAACATGGAGACATGTCCTGTGTTGATCCAAGGGTCAAAAAAGCCCGTAAAAAAACACGGTGCATTCACACACCCCGTTTTTTTACGCACAGATTAGAAGTAATATCACAGAGGGGAGGAAGAAGCCTGGTTCCTCCTCCCCCTGTGCCATGTGTGACCGCCCCTGTTTGATTTCGCAGTGTATTAATATACACTGCGAAATCTTAATTAAATAAAGGCAAATGCATTAAAAATAATAAAGAATGAATACTTACCCTTCCGACGGCCTGTTCGGGCTACAGGGAGCTGAGCCAAGCACAGGCTCAGATGTCTCAGGCGCTGATTGGCCGCTCGAGAAGGCCCTGGCAGCTCCATACCTGTGCTTGGCTCCCGGCTCTACGAACACCCGGCGGAGGATAAGTGTTTAATTTTTATTGTTTTTAACACATTTTCTTCACTTTAATTTGGGTTTCGCAGTGTATATTAATACATTGCGAAACTTAAATAGCGCGGTCACACATGTCACAGAGGGGAGGAGGAACCAGAATTCTTCCTTCCCCTCTGTGACATCAGATTCAGTAGCGCCGCCCCTATGGGAAAAAGGGCCGGCGCTGCTGCATAAAAGAATTGATATGGTCATTCTTTTTATGCCAGCGCTTTTTCCCATAAAAGCGCTGCGTAAAATTACGCCGTGTCTGTACGACAAAGTCAATTTCACATTCACTTTGCCGTCAGACACAAGGCACATTGCATATTTTTGAAAAGCGCTCGTAAAAAAGCGCAATGTGTGAACGCAGCCTTAGGCTTTCATACCTGACTCCCCAGTGATATCTCTGTTCGTGGTCAGTGCCCTAACACTCAGGGGTTCAACACGGACCCCAAACTTTACTGTGATGATACCGCGCATGCTCAGTAGGTATGCTGGATAGGGTTTCACCAGATTAAGAAGGATCCGGTAAAACTAAATCTGGCACCCATTGACTCACATTATAAATCAGGCTGCAGTATGCCTGATCCGGTCGGAAGAGTTTTTTTTTTTTACCGAGCCCAAAAACGCCACATGTTGCATTTCTTGGGCTCAGTAAAAAACTGGTTTTGGCCAGGTCCGGCAGCAACCGGATACAAATGAAAGTGCCGGAGTGGCCATTGAATTCCGTTTGCATTCCGGTTATTGAAAAAGTGATTGCTCTCCGATGGATACTAAAAAGCGCCAATGTGAAGGCGCCCTCAGTCTGCATTTTTGCATACAAGAAAAATCACTGTCCTCTAAATGAGTGCCAAGAGGAAAATGGTGAATGGATCCTAAAACTGCTGAAAATAAAAATGAATAAACTAAAGAAACGAGGGTGGATTATTCCAATAAATAGAATGTAGAGAATGACACGTCAGTACAGAAGTCATAAAATACACTTACTGAATGACTTGTGAAACTATTTATGTATAAGCATTAGATACAATTAGTGCAAGAATTAACCGGCACCAAAGTGGGACCTTGACCAGCAATTAACTGGGAGTGAACTCTGGTGTAACATTCCTAACCAGGTAACATGATGGGAAGAGGAGATTACACTGGATCCAGCAATGTGGGTGGAATTTGCAGTTATAGCACTTTTATTTATCAGTCAAGGTTAGTAGTAGTAGCAGTAGTATAAAAAGTGATGGACTTTGGTATTTTTGACTTCCTCAGATTGGAGAACAGAATTATTTTCATAAGAATTAGAGAGGAGTTAAATTTCATGAAATTTGCAGATCCTCGTGAATTAAAGCAACTTACAATTCAATTCAAGAGAACTCACCACAAATTGTCCAACATATTTTTACACATTGCATCAGCGACAGCAAGGAATTCATGATAATACCCTACAGCCATCGCATCACATGGTAGAGAGCAAGAGAGACTATCAGAGCTTGTATAAAAGCCAAGGCAAGAAATGCAGCAGTCATTCTAGGATGATTTAGCATAGTGAGAGGATATATGTTTTTGCACACCTGTTTTACTAGTCCAATTTGAAAGCTGTACATGCCACACCTATACTGCAGTCTGCTGCCTAATTTTGCTTTCTGTATACCTACCTAGTATCTCTGGTAATGTCCTTTTTGTCAAGGGTAGAATGATTGGAAAAGATTGTTAAAAGTTACAGTGTTGCACAAAATGTATGGTAAGAAAAAAGTGGCAGTGGATAAACCAGTGTACAAGTAAAAAAAAAGAAAAATACAAACTGTTAAGACTGTGGGATCAGCTAGAAGCAGCACCACCTCCACCGTCAGCAGCTTCCCAGGCAGTAGTTATGCCAAATGCAGAATATACCTAGCCTCATTTACCACCAGCACAAGTATTATTGCGGGCAAGGGGATGCATTATAAGTAAAATGGTACATCATCTGCCTCAGTTACACCAGGATGATGTTACCCCTGACAGCGACACAGTCAGTGTGTTTGCATAGAATGGCATTGCCTGAACACAAATGACTGACTAAAAAAACTGTCCCAAAATTTTTCATTAAATTAAAGTCCATCAGCACTATGTTATTAAATAGGTTATTACCATCCATGTCTCTGGTCAGGTCACTTTAACATTACTAAGCTGTGTTCGTGTTAAAGACCCAATGTGTTGGATACAGTCACAGGTATTAAACCCTGACTCCAGAAGGATATGATAAGACTGGAGTGCATTACACACCTGGTGGCCATAACCAGGCCTTTGCTGTCGGCATGCAGATGGGTTTACGGAGGGAGCGCTCCAAAGAGGCTCTTAGTTCAGGTCAGCAGACCTGTGGGGCACAATTGGAATTCATGGAAATTTGGCCACAGGCAGAGATTAACGGTCTAGACCAAATATCAATGGGCGTCTCTAAGGAGACAATAACAGATGAGCCCAAGGTGAAAAAACACATTGGTATAGTAATCGTAGTAGGAGAAAGTTTTTATTACACATACCGAAGTATAACAAGTAAAAGGAAAAAGAGAGGTAATGAAGCCTAGGTGACCCGTGCGGCGAGGAACCTGTGTCCTCTACATCATATGACCAAAATCACCAAGTGTGGAATAGACAAAGAACTGTTGGTGGACTCGCAACTGCTTAGTAATCAGACCCCAAGGGAGTGGTCATAAATGGCTGCACGTTCAGTTGGAAGAATGTTTCAAGTGGGGACCACAGGTCTCTGCCCTGGGCCCTGTGAGGTTCAACATCTTATCAATGATTTGGATGAAGAAATTGAGGGTAAACTGATTAAATTTGATGATGACACAAAGCTAGAGGGATAGCTAATACTAGAGAACAGAGAGAGAGGAGACAGAGAGAGGATTCAAAAAGATCTAAATAAACTAGAACTGTGGGCAGCAACTAACAGAATCATTTATAACAGGGAGAAATGCAAAGTCTTACATCTGAGCAAGGAAAATGAAAGAAAAAGCATATACAAAATGGGAGAAATAGGGCTACGCAACAGCACAAGCTAAAAAGATTTGGGTACTAATAGATCACAGACTGAACATGAGTCAACAGTGTGATGCAGCAGCAAAAAAGCAAACAATTATGGGATGTTATAACAGAAGCATACAGTCTAGATCACGTGAAGTCATTATCCCCCTCTACTCCCCCTTTGGTCAGACCTCATCTGGATACTGTGTACACTTCTGTGCTCCACATTTAAAAAAAAAAAAAAAAAAAATATATATACAACAAACTGTAGCAGGTTCAGAGAAGAGCGACCAGAATGGTGACCGGTCTGCAAACCATGTCCTATGAGGAACAGTTACAGGATTTGGGAATGTTACGCTTGCAAAAAAAAGAAGATCGAGAGGAGATTAATAGCTATCTACACACATATATCGAGGGCTGTTACACTGTAGAGGGATCATCTTTATTTTCATTTACACAAGGAAAACTATAAGCAATGGGATGAAACTGAATGGGAGGAGACATAGATTAGTATTAGAAAAAACATTTTGACAGTGAGGGTGATCAACGAGTGGAACAGGCAGCCACGAGAGATGGCGAGTTCCCCTTCAATGGAAGTCTTCACATAGAGGCTGGACAGACATCTGTCTGGGATGATTTAGTGAATTCTGCTTTAAGCAGGGGGTTGGACCAGATGACCCATGAGGTTCCTTCCAACTCTTAACATTCTAGGATTTGTAGTTCAGCAGCCCAATCTTTTGTTGTCCCTATCCTGCCTTTTAGCTGTCCACTGCTCCCAGTGTCTGTTATTAGCTGCAGCTCCGATGTGTCATTGAAAGTGCTGCACAATAACATGCCATCAACTTGAGCAAAGCCACCGAGCTCCATTATTGACTGCAGCGCTGTTCACGCGACATGAATGCTGCAGACAATAAGACACCGAAGCAGCTGTGGAGAAACACGGTGAATAAAAAGGAGTTTTGGTTTTGCTTTTTTGACCACTGTAGCCAGGGGGCAGAAATTTTCCAAAATGGAAAACCCCTTTAATTTGCAACTCTTGCGGCTGATGCCATAGACCTTTTAACTCCCTGCCCAACACATGACAAATACCCTGACAGCGAACTACCCCAGCATATCAGCCACATGCACCTGTCTGTCGAGATGAAGCAATATGTTCACGATTCTTAGGAGGTGCTCATGAACTCCTGGGTGCTTTGTAGAAAAGACATAATGCTAACCATCAGCCACGGGCCTCAGCAATATCTAGCAACCATTTCTTAGAAATTAAAATTATTTCTAATTGCATTATAGGAAACCCATCTAACAACAGCTTTGCAGACATTAAGATCTTGAAGAACTTTGATCAAAAAGAAAAAAAAAAGAAGCAACATGACATCACTTTCATATTTTTGGCGTGAATATTAGTATGTAAAAAAGCTACCGAAAACTGCTAATCCCGTGCATTAAATATTAATGCCATCTAACAAGTTGAAAGCGCACAAAACACTGCTGAAAGATGCGTGTGTGGGTACGGGAAATTCATCAGCAATAGGAATAATATATGCAGATGTCACCAGCGCGTTTTTATAGACAGAAAAGAACAGAAGACGACAAGCGGCACAGTGGGGCTCTATGGAAATGAAAACTACGCAGCCTGATGTTTACGCTGATTTTATAAATCACATAAAGAGCTGTATATCTTTGCAGCTGAGCTATCATTTCCTTGGGGTGCTCCCTTAAAGCACTGACAGCCCAGGTAACTTATTGCTTCTACGGGATGCAAAACAATGAGAATAAATGTATCAAAAAGGGAACATAAAGGATTACACTAAAAACATGCATTCAAGAGATTCTAGATGACTATGGTAATGAGCCGTGTTTAAATGGTTAAATAAATTTGAACCTTGACAAAACCCTGTCAGTTGCTTAAAAAATGGAAAGGCAAACACATTGTAAAAATCCTTTGCTCTCCTGATTCTGGTGCTCTTTTCTGTTTTGACCTGTGTTGCTCCATTGCAGAGATATTAACATTTGTTCTTCTGGAGCGCACTATGTGAAATCTCTGCTTGCTGTCCAATTGGGTGGATCTTCAGAGTTTTCTCTGGGATGCGTGCACTTCCTCACCTTCCTACCAGATGCTGCCAGTCTATAGCTTAGCAGTATCCAAGATGAATAGACTGCTCGATAAGTGGCTGAGCTTATTGGTAGCATCTCGAAGGATGTGTGAAAGTGCAGCCCCCATAGAAATTCTGAAGAAACACTCACTTGGGAGATTTCACATATGTGCTCCAAAAGCAACAAATATAGATCTCTCTGCAATGGAGCGACACAGCAGAAAACGATAATATGTGGCATAATCAGGGGAGCTCAGATATTTGTTACTAGGTATTTTTCCACTTATTTTTAACCAAATGACAGGTCCTAAGGAACTAATTCATTTTGCCATTTTGGCGGAAAGCTTTTCTACATTTGTTTAATCCAGTTCTATGCCAGCAATTACGTCAACCACACAAAGGACCGCTGCGCAAATAGGTGTCTTGAACCACACGACGCTGAAAATTTCTCTGCCCTAGTCACTGACGCTGCAGCCCATCACAAGCTGTGTACGTCTCATTTTAAGTGTGAAAATCTTAGATGAGAGTATAAGGCCCCTTTCACATCAGCGTTTTTCGCTGATTGTGGCAGATCCGGCAGATTTACTGCATCTGACGCATAACAGCTGCACTTGTGGCACACTTACGGCAATCCCCATGCATTGTCTATGGGGCTTGCGACAAGTGCTGGTGTTGCCTCGATCCGGCACTTGAAGCGACGGAAAAAAAAAACGGTCAGCTGCGGTTATTTTGGACGCCCGCAACTGCCACAAGTGCAGGATCGCGGCAATGTATGGGGCTTGCCGCAAGTGTGGCCGTTATGCGGTAAACCGGCTGGATCTGCTGCAATCAGCGAAAACCGCTGATGTGAAAGGGGCCTAAATGAGATTTTTAAGATCTGACTATAGGCCAATCTGCACGGAAAATCTAAACCAAATACACCTTATGTGCATCACCCCAGAGAGAAAAGAGATTAATGACTTTTGTAGAATGTTTTTGTATTGGCCAGCTATGTTCCCAGTCATCATTTTATTTTTATACATTGACGCATCGTATAAGGGCTTTTTCTTGTCAAACTATTTATTCTTCAATGGCTACATAAAAAGTTACAGCCAATGAAAACCCAAAGGTGTCAGAAAATTAAACTAGGGAGGATGAAGGGTTAAAAACCACGCTGCCATATTCCACAAGACATCAAAGGGTGAATATAATAAATGATGTATTAGTCAACCAGTTTCAGTTCTCCCTGGCCCCTTCCTCAGGACAAATCCAATATCATATTGCCATGTTTAAGTGCATTTCAGGTAGCCTTGAAATGCACTGACTAATAAATCAATATTGTATTCACCCTTTGATGTATTGTGGAATACAGCAGCGCGGTTTTTAACTTAATCCCCCCCCCTACATTAATTTTCTGAGATAATAACCTTTGAGTTTTCATTGGCTGGAATCCATAATCATCAACATTAACATAAATAGATCCCTCTGTGTGTAATGACTCTATATAATACATGTGTTTCACTTTATGTATTGAATTACTGAATTAACTTTTTTGATGATATTCTAATTCATTGAGATGCATGTGTATATTAGTGTTAGCTACAATATTGCCATTTTTGCAGTAAGTGCATTTAAAGAGTTATTATTGGGAAAATTAACATTTTTTTGTCCAACATGGAATAAAAAAAAAACCTATACATGTAGCATTCATTTTCCCATTAAGCACATTTGGAATAACTCAGATAAGGACATTTTATTGAGAGGAGAAATAAGTGAAAGTGTGTCCCATCAGTAATAGATTTTAGCGAAGGTTCGGCAGGAAGAGGCGAGTAACCCCATTATTTAATTGAATCTCATTTGTGTGTGTGAAATATTCACTGAAGAACTGTATTTCCATCGAGCGCTACCCTGAAATCCTCTCCAGCCAATTATAAATTCATTTACTGGATGAAAATTAGTTCATCTTAAATTCAGCTCTGCGACTTTACATTTTATTAAAGTTTATGGGAAAAAAGCGATGGGAAGAAAAACATTTTAATATTTGATGCTTCCACGCAGAGCTTAATACAGGGACAGAGGATTTGATGGAGAATTGGAGATAACAGGATTATGCCGGGATGCTGTAAAGCCTCAGGTGTCCTCACTATCATGTCTGCCTTACTGGATAATAGTGTTCAACACCAAACAATGCCAAATTTTACATTAAAAAGGTGAAACTTTCCATTTTGATTTCCTTTTCTAACAAACCTAATGGTGAACGGGTATAAAACTCGACTCTGGTGGTATTGTCAATGTTACGGTGACCTGACCTCTATCCATCCACATGCCAACCCCCATCTCCCTTAACTGTTAAAGCATGGACACCAGCATTTGTACAAATTGGCCACAGCAGCCTTTTACCGTATTTAATATACAATAATATAATAATAATTTATTTGACAACATGAAACATTTGAAGATAGTTAAGATTGGTGAGGTCCTGGAAGCTCCAAAAATCTGGTGATCACCAAGAACCCGCCTGAACCCGTCACATCCCCACTAGAGTTGGCTCCTGCGGCTTCAGCTCCGGTCACTAGTCACCCTCAATCTCTGCTAGAAATTCTGGAGAGGGCAGGCTCTGCCCTTTCACTAAGGTTGGAGCGGCTGGGACCTGTAGTACTTCAGTCTGACTGTGTGGATGTGTTTATATGGGCTTCCAGCTCAAGTCATTAACTCTTAGAATTAAGCAAACTTTAAAAACCTTTTGTAAGTAATTCACTAAAAAACAAATAAAGCCCCCATTAAACATAGCGAGATCACTGTTGCTTCAAAGGTTTTGTGACGTAACCGTGACCTCGCTATGTTTGACACGCAGCAGCGACCGGGCCACCACTGTGACATCGCCGATCATGTCAGAATGGCCTGGACCATCTTTTGATCGTCGGGTTCCCACAGGGCAGCATGCATCGGTGTGTTTGATGCCTTAATAACGACCTCATTGTCGACTCAGAATTCAGCCACGTAGGTCTGAGTCGTCAGACTAGCTGCTGTGTTACAGGGTACCAACAACCGCCGAGGTCGTTATACGGGTCGCCGTATCATTGCTGCGTCGTTGAGTAGATCTGACTGTTTGACATCTCACCAATGACCACGTAGCAAAGTTCCAGCGATCCCTACCAGGTCGTATCGTTGTCGGGATCGCTGGAACGACGCCAAGTGTGAAGGGTCCCTAAGGAACTCGTCAGACAGACCAACAATAGACAAATAAAAACATATAAGGCAATTCAATTGTCCGACCTCCAGTACAGCAACACTGGCGTTATTGTACAGAGCTAAGTATGGCCTAGAGTACAAGTATCCGTAAACCCACAGTGCAATATTTACCGTGGTACGGTTGACTATGTCCAGATAAAGAAACCCATCATAAAAAAAAAGAGATTGATCTCACCCAAGAGTCCAGGAGTCAATCAGGCCTTGTAGTAATGCAGCACATTGGTGATTGTCCCAGGAACACAAACCCTACATCAAGCCCTGCATCAAAATAACCAATACACTGACTTCATGAAGAGTCCAGTGACGAAACGTGTCGGGATAAGGACTGCAGGGACATCAATAGGGTGCATGGTTAGGGAGCAGATGTGGACTGCCCTAGTAAGGGCAGGAGTCAATTTATGAGGGCCAGTGTATTTGGTTATTTTGATACAGGGGCTTGATGTAGGGTTTTTGTTCCTTGGACAATCACCTGTGCGCTGCATTACTACAAGGCCTAACTGACTCCTGGACCCTTGGGCGAGATCAATCCTTTTTTTTTTTTATGATTGGTTTCTTTATCTGGACATAGTGCAATATTTATTGTGGTACAGTTGACTATGGGTTTACAGATATTTGTACTCTAGGCAATTCTTTGCTCTGTAAAATAATACCAGTGTTCCTGTACTGGTGATCTGACAATTGAATTGCCTTATCTGTTTGTATTTGTCTATTCTTGGTCTGTCTGATGAGTTCCTAATGGCCACTTTACACGTCCCAACATCGTTAAGCACGCACTTTTTTGGCTGAAATCCAAGATCGCATAGGAGCTGTCACACAGGGAGATATCGGCAGGCAACGCAACTGCGATGTCTACGCCCCCTCGTACGAGCGACCCAGGGAACGACCATTTAACATGGCAGTGAATAGGGAAGTTGTGCTCCAAGTCGGTGTTGGGCTATCACACAGCACGATCCTGCCAGATCGTCCATCCAACATCGGGCATTTGGAGAGCCTGCACAATTCTTCCTCGATATCGTTTTGGCATCGAATTGCACATTTACACCACACAACACACGCACGATATCGGCGCCAACGCATGAACCACGTGACTTTTTATCGAAGTTGGACAACGATATCGGGACGTGTAAAGTGGCCATTACTCTTTTTAGTGAACTACTAATAAAAGATTTTTAAAGTTTGCTTAATTATAACTGATTAATCCCCTTGCTTAATTTACAATCAAGTCATTAACTCCTAGTTCCAGCCAATTGGGAAGTACCGCACCCTGTTTATATCGTCAGCCTTTTGCTGCAAGCTGCCAGAAATAGTCTTTGGTTCACTTGTTTTAATCCTATTATATTGCTGATTTTCGATTTGACTTCTGCCTCTTTTGAACGATTCTGGAGCCTTCTGATTTCGTACCCTGCGACCATCTTGGTTTTGACCCGGCTCTCTAATTACGCTTTTCGATTTTGATTTTGCCCTTTTCTGACCTCCTGGATTTGATCATGCTTGGTGACTTTTCTACCTGTGGACTGTAGCCCATCTATTGGCAGCAACCCTGAACCTTAAAGTAAAGCCAGACCCCTGTGTAGGGGTTAAAGGGTGTCTGGGTATGCCTAGGTTCTGCCCCATGGCGCGGTTTGTGTTTAATCTGTCCAGGATTCCCCTTTTTACCTGAAATTCGGACGTTATAAAACCATACTAACCAGCCAGCAGTAACCCCATGGGCTCGGGAAGCGCCATAACAAAGGGGGAGGGAGGGTTCTATTCTAATAACTAAAGGAAACCTGTCATTACACTGACACCAATGCATCAAAATCGCCAGATCTCCAGCCAACCTTAACACAATTAAGGGATCCCTACCTCAGGCCAAATTTATAACAAACTTTAAAGACCCCCTAACGAAGCGTGGGCAGGACTGTGTAGACAGAAGGCTAACGAGTACCCCCACCCCCCAAACTACCCTATATAGACCCGTTAAAAATTAACCTGCCCCCACACCTTGCATGGTCACCTACCTCCAACCTATAGTCATGCCGGCCTTCACGCACAACCAGGATTGAGGTCCTGGTCCAATGTTTCAGTTATTGTAAAATATAAAGGGGAGGGGGACAAGAGGCGCAATAGTGCCCTATCACTAGTGACATTAGTTGTAGTGTGGTGGTGCTATGGAGCCGCTCACCTGGTCCAGTTGTGATCCCCACAACTGGTTTGAAGGCGTTTCGGAATCAAATGTTCCAAGCTGCTGTAGGACCTCCACCGACCACTGGATAGTGGTATGATCCAAGAAAATGATGGAGTGATGGTGTACCACGGTCCGCGCTGCTCTGGTTCAAATAACTCACCAAAGAGTCAGTCAGCTTTTCATCCTCTTTATTCCTCCTACGCGTTTCAGCGCCACACCCGGCGCCTTCCTCAGGGATAATACCTAGGTAATATCCCTGAGGAAGGCGCCAGGTGTGGCGCTGAAACGCGTAGGAGGAATAAAGAGGATGAAAAGCTGACTGACTCTTTGGTGAGTTATTTGAACCCAGAGCAGCGCGGACCGTGGTACACCATCACTCCCATCATTTTCTTAATGTTTCAGTTATGGATCGTCTGGGAAGGCCAAGCTATCCACGTGTTCAATCCATATTTTACGTGTAAACATATATAAGAAACCACACAATTAGTACATTCATTTGTATGGGGGAGGGGTGTAGGACACCTATGGGTTAATAATGCTAGATTGTAAGCTCTTGTGAGCAGAGTAGTCATTTATTTTGCTGTAATTATTTAATTTTTTTCTGTGACTTACGACTTTGTATATGAACCTCTAATTTGTAAAGCGCTGCAGAATGTTAGAGGTATATAAACATTATTAATAATAATAATAATAATAATAATAATAATAAGTGTTTTGCAGAAGTAGTTTTTTACAGCACTAAAAAGGAAAAAAATAAAAAGTCGCTTTTTGAATGATGATGGAGATTGCCAACACACTGTGCAAAGCAGTTAAACATCTTTATAAATTATGATATACACTCCCAATATCATTTATTTTTTCAATGGAGTAATGCACTAAAAAATTGATTAAGAAAAAATGAAAACTGATAAATGGTCCACTATTCTCTTCAATAGTGAATGAAAGTTTTAGTTGCTCCAACCCACCAATAGGGGGAGCTCTGTCAAATACAGAGTTTTATAGCTTCTATGAAGGTGAATGCTGTGAGCTCCCCCTGGTGGATGGAAGTGGTGTTCATAGAGGATTACCTCCCATCCACCACAGTTCCCATAGCAGCCATGTGCCTCCAGTGAAGGCTGCACAATACTCCTGTGACCCAGATACTTTATACAGCAAGAATGGGTTCTAATGGGGAAACTATAGCTCCTCCATACGGCTCGCATTATAAACTAAGGCTCAGATAGGATGTAGTATTTTATAAATGTAACATTCATCATCAAGTGTCATTGAATTTAATGGGAGAGTCTCATCTCCTAAAAAAATATATATATATATTTTTCTTTTAAAAAGCATATAATTCACTTGCAATGATCCGTCTGTACTCTGTCAGACCTCCAGGAGGTTTCTTTTCTCCGAAGGAGTTTATAAAATAGAGTTTGAAGACTTGTTTTGGTTGTTCCTTGTGCTCCTGAGATGCGGTTTCTTGTGTTCTTTTGCAAAATAATAATTTTGGTACATGCTTTCATTAGTCTGAACTAAGTGACTACGGTCTATACTGCAAAGTGCTTATAAAACTTTGAAATGGGAGATATCGCGTCCTCTGTCATCCACAAAGCTTCCAGGAGAGGCCATGACTGTAATATCAGATGAACAACCAACAGTGCTGCCCCCATACTAGAGATTGGGGTCTGCAGAGTAAGTTAAGGGGACTGTCAGCAGGTTTTTGTTACTTCATCTGAGAGCAGCATGTTGTAGGCAAATATATTGTGAAACTAATGATGTGTCAAATAGATTACTGGCTGCAACCATTCTGTCACAAGCAAAGCATATAGATTTAGCCATGTAGCAGAGCTAGGAGAGCTGCCCCTACCCAAACCAGGCTCTCTATAGATTGTGCATAGACAGTGAGGTGTCAATCACTGCTGGGGGTGTGTCAGACTGCCATGCAGGTAACACTAATGTAATGTAATATAGTAGTGCCCGTTGTGGACCCGTTAAAGCTCACCAGAGTGAAACGCGCGCAATCCCTGGACAAACCCGGCATCCACAAAACCACCGGCATGTCACCGTGTGCAACTTTGAATAAAGGAATCCAAAAATGCAACTGAATGGTGAATGCTGCCTATTTTTTTGCTGAATGAATAATAGTCCTGTAATGGTAATCACCAGGTGATAAAGTCTTTAGTTTAGGTAAACTATAGCATACACACTGATGAGAGACACAGTTGACTTTTGCTTTTTAACCCCTGCAGCATGCTGTGTTTTAGCTTCCATAGCAAAACCCTGCTGATAGATTCCCTTTAAATTATTTGCTATTGCAGTGTTATGCGTGCCCTGCAGCAGATCACTATACATTCAATCCTACAGTTTAGGCAAATAAAACGTTTTGCAAACCTTCTATAAAATGTAAAATACACAAAAATTAAGAGAACAGAATAATTTGCAAATATATTTATGGACATTTGTCAGGGGTCCCAGCCATTACACAGATAACCGATTAGCATATTGATGGTGATCCTTCAAAAAGAGAAAGAAAAAGGGGCAAACCTGACAATCACTTGAAATTAATATAGTTATTTCGGTTCTAATAGAAGTTGAAGCCTGGAGGGAGACAACAAAAACAAAAATCCCTCTAAATCCCAGTGGCACCGACCAGAAAATGTAAGTAAGCCTCTAGTAATCACCTCTTCTAACAGAGGGAGAAAAGTGCAGAAGGAATGAAAAACGCCAAATCATCAAACTGATCTCAGGAGGGAGATGTGATACAAATCACTGACTCAACCAAGTGAATCACAGAACAGTTGGGAAGCTGCCATGATCAAGACCGACAAAGACAGCGGGAGAGATGGAGCACTGTCAGACTACGAGTCAAAGACACCCGCAGGAGGATCCAACGCCCGGACTATCATATAATCATAGTGATTAGAAAACTGTCAGCGCCATCCTGCGACCCAACACTCTGCAGAAAAACTGCTGTCATTAGCCACCAATGTATAGGTCATGAACAATAAGTCAGGCTGCGATGCTCAAAAAGGGGTTTGTTTTATTTTTCCAACAGTGATAGTGGCACCCTTGCTCATAGGAGGTTTATAGTACTGTGGTGCATTGAAGACAAACCCGATTCATATGCATGTTGTCATCATAAAAAGTTATCTCTATCAAAAAGAATGGGTGATAACTAGTAACGAGTGAGCGCTAACCTGCTCTGATGCTCGATACACGAAACGAGCAGGTTGGACGCTCAGACAGGCTGCACTCGTGTACCGAGTATAATGGAAGTCAATGGGGAACTTGAGCATTTTTCCAGAAATTCAACTGAAAAAAAATGCTCAAGTTTCCCATTGACTTCCATTATACTCAGTAGCCCGTCCAAGCTTCCAACCTGCACGTTACAAGTACCGAGCACTAGAGTATGGTAGCACTTGCTCATCACTAGTGATAACTATACAGACTGCTGGGGTTTGGTTAATAGAATCCCCACTGATCACGAGAATGGAGCTTTGTAATGTGTGTCATTATTGGACAGTTGGAAAAAGCAATAATAATACATGACATGGTCATTTCCAGCAGTCCCAGGGAGAGTAAATGGTGCATTGGCACTTATGTGGAGACACCACTGTTCTCACTGGGAATTTCAGAGCCCTCGCGCATCCACAAGTTATCACCCAGATGATAATGTAAAATAAGAAGAAAAAAAAAAATGCTGTAGTGGTGCTTTAATTTTGCCATTGGGGTGGTGCTTCAAATCTAAGTCCCCTGCTTCTACTCATATACTCACCCTCCAGCGTTTTCACCTTTATCAGCAGAACTCATATCAGTCTCGGCATTTTGTGACCTGCGGCAGTTCCAGTGTTTCATGGAGCGTGCAGGAGGTCACTTCTCAATACATCACTATGAGAGACTCATTCTGGCCTTGTTCTGGTTCTCATAGAGATGCTTTAGGAACTTGTGTTGTAACTTCTGACTTCCAGCCACTCAGAAGTTGCGGTCTCAGATGGCGCCGCACAACCGGAGCAGTGCCAAAAAAGGTGAAGATGCCAGAAGGAAACTATATGAATATGCGCTGGGGGCTTAGATTAAAAGCACCATTCCAGCACTAAAATAAAAAATAAAATAAAAAAACGAGAGCCGCAGCTGTGAGGGTATCTTCTGAGGTCACTGCTCCCAGAGCCCCAGCTCTCTGGTGTCATCAGTGTGAGAGGGGTGCTCAAGGTGAGCGTTCACTTTAACGTTACAGCTCACTGCAATGTAGCAGAGCCAGGAAGTTTCGCAGGACATCATGCCGTAGATTACAGTAGGAGCTGGGTATGTTGGGGATTAATAAATGGGTAAAAGAGGGAGTCCGTTTTTTAACTATTTACTTACAGGATTGGTAATGTAGGGGTCTAACAGAGGCCTGTACATCACCAATCTTGATGGCAGCTGTCAATTTTCAGCTGTCATTAACCCCCTATATTACCCCGATTGCCACCACACCAGGGCAATTGAGAAGCGCCGGGTAAGAGCCAGGATTTGGCAAGTCTAACAAATGCGCCAAATTCTGGGGTGGCTGCAGGTGGCTATTCTTATCCGGGGGGGGGGGGGGGTAGGAGGAAATCAATAACTATTGGCCTTCCCTCGGCGAACATAGGGGTTTCCATCAGGATACACAAAAGAAAGAGTTGGGATTCAGGCGGAACCCATATAGGAGTTATTTGGGTACAATGAGGCAAAAGTAAATCGAATGTGTTTAACTTGAACTCAGTATGGCCTCAGGGGACAACTTAGTTCTGTACACACAGCATGGATTAATACTGGAACTCTGGGTAATCACATGTAGTGTTGGCCACGTATTGTACTTGACAGCAAAATGCAATTTGCTCAGATGCATGATACGGTCCCCTGTCTTGATGTAATGGCCTTTATCTGGATACACACGTGAGGTTAGTGTGCTGGATTCTCCTGGTCTATCAGTCGGAGGGCGTTTTCTTAGTAGTGCATGCACATTAAAGCTAGGAGGAAGCTGGACGAGCGCTGACAGATTTGTTTGGATTCTTCTATCATTACAGAATATAAAATATGTGGAGGGAGGATGTCTGTATCCATCTCGGTACAAGCAGGAGTCATGTGTAGGAACAGTACTTCACTGAAAATGAGATGTCCCCCCCCAATACCTTCATCATCAATCCACTTCAGAGTAATAGGCTGCCCCTGGTGTAGGCTGCACATCTCCCGCACTTCATCGCACAGTTCATCATAACTCATCGAAGCTCCCAGGCGGGTGATCAGAATATCTCTGCAAAAATCACAAAAAACACACAACAGTCAGATGAATTGATGTTGGAAGGAAGAGTCAGAGCACTGACATTTACAGCACAGGGCGTGTTATACTCAGAGTGATATCATCACAATGTTGTACAAGATATTAATCCCAGGAATGTAACGGCACGAACACTTCCCACATGTATTAATAGTGCACTAAACCTCAAAGGCTCTCGCACAATTTAATGCTCCTGGCTTATAAAAAGGTGTTGAAATAAAAGCAATGATATTAATTCTAATGCAGAAAGTAGGATGGGGATATAAAGGGCTGTAGACAAATTAGGAGAAGAGGAAGTCCGCACAACTCACTGGTGTCAGCCATTATTCACAAGATCCAAGAGGAAACTCCAGCATCCGTTAAAGTTTAATATAAAAACAGTCAGTTCTTAGAATATATGAATGGAATTACAGCACTCAGCAAATAAGAAAAATTCTTACTTATATATATATATAGAGTACAAAAAAGTAGTAGAAACGGAGCGTAAATAAAACACTAAGCCCACAGCAGTCAGTCTCCAGATGCTTTTTCAAGGCTCTCATGTTTCGCATCTTCAGGCGCTTTCTCAAAGTTCATTCAAGGAGTCTTGAAAAAGCACCTGGAGAGGCGAAACTGCCATAGTCCAAGTGCTATGTGCAGCTTCTCATCCCAGTTTGTAACCTGGATATAATAAAAGTAAGAAGTTTTACTATATATATATTGCAAGTGCTGTAACTTCATCTCTATACCTGGAATACAAGGGCTGTGCACCAATATGCAAAATACAGTTTTCACCAACAGTTATTCCCAGTCTTTACTCAATACATATAATCTGCTGTGCAAGAGCCATATTATATTGGATGGAAGTAGTCAGGGGAATGGTCTTTTTTCCTGTAGGTCAATAAGGCTTTTGCTTGAATCCATACTCTTTAAGGTAAGGCAGGTTAAGTGTTTTTGGCTTTTTGTGACTCAGTCTTTGTAATGTTTAAGAAAAGAGAAATAGACAGCTCACCAGAACGTAGGTTTTCTGGATTATGCTGACCTGATTTTAAAGGTTTTGGGTTTTTTAAAATAAAATGGAATAAAAGTTACATTTTAACATATACCGTATCTTGTATCAGATGGTTTTTCGCTGGACATTCCATTTTCCTTATATACCGCAAGTCTTTATAATAATTTGGATTTTGCAAGATTTGTATCAGAATAGATGAAAGCGATAGTTTGTGAACTTGAATATTGAGCAACAACATATCCATAGATGATAAACGTAAGGCAATTTTACCCTATCATAAATAAAACATGCTCTCTTTTATGTGATACAAAAGCCATGTAATAATAATCCTTATTTCTATAGTGCCAACATATTCCACAGCGCTTTACAATTCACAGGTTCATGTACAAAAAGTCATAAGTAACAGTTATAAAAAACAAACATTAAAGCAAAATAATGCTTACAATCTACAATGAAGTGGGGGTGACACAAAAAATAGGTGCTTATTTACAGTGATGGCCCAGCCAACTTGAGGGAATGGGGAATAGATAAGAGCTGCAGGTGGCCACCAATCATTATTTTGGGTCTGGTGGTGCGGATAGGCTATGTCTATGTGACTTCGATTAGGAAGCATGATAGGCCGCCCTAAAAAGATGTGTATTTAGGGAGTGCCTGATACTAAGTTGTGGATAGTCCTAATTTCTTGAGGGTAGAGCATTCCAGAGAATTGGTGCAGCTCGGGAGAAGTCTTGGAGCCAGGAGTGGGAGGTTAAGAGTAGTGCAGAAAGGAGTCTAAAGTCACTCCCAGAGCGAAGGGAACGAGTGGGGTGATAGACAGAGATGAGGGTAGAGCGGTAATGAGGTGCTGCTGCACTGTGAAGAGCTTTGTGGGTGAGAACAAGCAATTTCAATTGGAGCCTATAATGTACAAGCAGCCAGTGCAATGACTGCCACAGGGCGGAGGTGTTCGAGTAATGGTTAGGCTGGCTTCACACCACGGCACAATCCGATCCGGGGCTGTCCGGTGTAAACCAGACAGCCCCGGACCGGATTTTGGCCCCATAGTATTCTATGGGGCCGGATAGAGCTGGACAGCAGAGAGCTGCCATCCGGTTTCCATGTGTCCGGGAGGAATCGGATTTTTCTCCCGGACATAAAATCGGAGCATGCACCATTTTTGTGTCCGGGAAGAAAAATCTCCCCAAACTGAATCCTCCCGGATTCCCCCGGAGACGGGGCAACCCGGCGCTCCATAACATGGGAGCCTATGGTGCCGTATTGCCCCGATCCGGGAGGATCTGGGAAACGGACACCTGCGGCTGCACGCTGATGTAATTTCAGGACCGTGGCTAGCTCCCCACGGTCCTGAATTATCAGCAGCGGCAGCTGCACATTGGCCCGGAGGGCATATAAGCCCTCCAGTTCTGTATGCTGATCCGGTCCGGGGCTGTCAGGTTCATCCCTGACAGTCCGGGATCAGATTGTGCCGTGGTATGAAGCCAGCCTTAGCCAGATAGGTGACCCTGGCTGCTGCATTAAGGATGGACTGGAAAGAGGAGAGTCTAGTGAGCGGGAGGTCAGTTAATAAAGAATGACAATAATCAAGGTGGGAGTGGATCA
Organism: Allobates femoralis; assembly: GCA_033576535.1. Lineage (NCBI taxonomy): Eukaryota > Metazoa > Chordata > Amphibia > Anura > Aromobatidae > Allobates > Allobates femoralis. The sequence continues at coordinate 19,441,429 of JARQOC010000009.1, forward strand.
GGGCCATGTGGAAAATATTGAGAAAAAACATTTGTTTAAAAAGGGATTGTCTACCTTTGGGAAAAAAAAAATTCTATTCATTACAAAAATGAATGCACTTTTGGCCAAAAATCTTATTTGTAATTGGGTTTCATGACATATTTGGTCTAGTTTGCCTTCTATAGCCTCTGTGTGTATATCTATTGTTGGCTGCGAAATGAGTCAACTGTGAACCTGTCAGTGAGCTCATTCTGACAGTCCAAATGAAGAGTCTGTAACACGATTTTTCATTTTTTTTTTTTTTAAAGTCTTGCCAGCTGATTTATGCAGAAAACTCTCCACAAACTCTACTGTGGTATGAGGAGGATCTGCCAAATAACTTCTCTTCTTGGAGAGTCCTGGTGCATATGGGCATGAGCTCATGTTTATGGAGGAAGATGTTGGTGGTATATAAAAAAAAATATATATATATACGGTATATATTATATACATATATATCTGTAAAGCAAGATGAAGCCTTTGTGAAAGAATATAATAAAAATATATCACCCATGGCCAATTGCTACATTTCAGAGGTGTCCATAAAAGCAAACGGCATAAAAGTGGCTATAAACCTATGAGTGACAATATTTCCTTTCACATAGAGGAGACAAGAGAAAAAAATAAAAGCACACAGAAAGAAACAGCTACTAAACTGCGTTATTGTGGAAAAGTGGAGCAAAAATCCGTGTTTAGTCCATTATAGGAAACTGCTGATTTTATATATTACTAGATGGGTGCCTGATGCTATCGCATCGGGAGGGCAGTGACATCACAATAGAGGCAGTGGCTGTCGCTCCCTCCTGAGCCGTCTTCTCCCCTCTGTGCGCTCTTTTTTGAGATGTTCCTCTATGTGCTTTCCCTCTTTCCAAGCTCTCCCCCTTCCCTGTACTGTCACCATTGAGCTGACTACCCCGTGTGCTATCTTGCTTCCCCCAATGCAAGCGCCCCTCTCCCTTTGTGCTCTCCCTGCTCAACTGTGCAATTGACCCGTGCTTTGTGCATTGGGTATACGCAGGCGTACTTACTCAGGCAGTGACGCGTCAGCGGTCTTGGGTGGTGGTGGCTCTCGGTGGCCTTTCTCTGCATCCATATGCGTGCTCTCTGCCTCCCTGTGCCCCCTCTCTGCCTCCCTGTGCCTCTCTCTGCTTCCTGTGTGTTCTCTGTGGCCCCTCTGTGCGCTCTCTACATCCCTGTGCCCCCTCCTTGTGCTGCCCGCACTCTGTGACCCAGCTGGGAAGCAGGCCTGCACAGTGTGATGATCATGTGATCGTCCACGCGCACAGGTGGAGGTTATCGGTGTTGGTGGCGGTGGTGTAGCATGGTTCTGGGCGTCTATTTTGGTTTTCTGTCGGGTCCAGTTGATGGTGGCACCATTAACAATGCAGTCCCATTTTGCTGTAAGGACATGTGCACATGGTATCGTTTTTTTTAGTCAGTTCCAAAACTCACCCAGAAAAAAAAACATGCTTAAAGAAAACAAAAAGCTGAGTCTTGAGCTTCTCTTCTGATCCGCTCGTCAGGCTTCGATAGTCACGCAGCACTTCTAACAAGTGTCCAGACCATTCTTCGGGCAGCCTCCGATTGGAAGCTATCGGAAGAATGATGTATTCCTGAAGTGTTTTTCTCTTGCAAAACTCAGCGGGTAATCCTGCGTCTAAAATACATTCCATCATATTTGCTTCTTTCCTTACAGATATATTCAAATATGCATGGATGTATATGTGGACGACTAATGCTGAAATGATTTGTGCTTACATATTTCTGTGTCCAATAATCCCAGATTTTTTTTTTAATGCTAAACCTGCCGCGTTTCAGATGCCGGTAGAAAGGAATGCGGCTGTGTCATCGCTATGAGGGTATGTGGATGACTAATATTCCACTACAATAAAATAACTCTTCATGTAAATCAGAGGATTAACTAACAAGATAATTGGAAAATCAGTAATGTAGGCAGTGTTCTCCTTAATGTCATTACTGTGTAGTAAGTTATATACGGTAAATGATGAAACTGTCCAGAGTAAATGACATCCTTAACAGCTTAGGTATCCATTATTACAGTGCAACACAACTTTAGTAACAGAACACGCACACGTGATGATACATAATGACACACAAGAATTCAGATGCCAGCGGCTCCAGCTCTCGTCACCTGTAGGAGGAATGCTCTAAATTCGGCAGGACACGTGGGATATAACCAGGCTGTAATCAATGGGTGCGACAAGACTTGGAATGTAAAGCTCATACAGTAGATAGTCATTTAACAAAGGGTCAGTCCGAAAACTGCAACTTTTCTCCTAATGTTTTATCTAATTTAGTCCTATAATCTTATATTTTATCTAATATACTTCCTGCTGTGAGATTGTGTAGAGTGGGAACCGTAGGGAATTAATAAAGGAATTATATTAGAAAAAAAATTTTATAGGGATAAAGTAGATAATGCTTTATAAGGAAAGTTGCTGGTCTCGGACTGACCCTTAAACACTTCTTAGCATGGCAGAATTACAAGTACAGTGCACAAAAAAAAGAACGCACTAACTTCTGCACACTAAAAAACATGCTGTGCGCTAAACAAAGGACAGCGCGCTAAACAGACAGGACGGAGCGCCAAACAGACAGGACGGAGCGCCAAACAGACAGGACGGAGCGCCAAACAGACAGGACGGAGCGCCAAACAGACAGGACGGAGCGCCAAACAGACAGGACGGAGCGCCAAACAGACAGGACGGAGCGCCAAACAGACAGGACGGAGCGCCAAACAGACAGGACGGAGCGCCAAACAGACAGGACGGAGCGCCAAACAGACAGGACGGAGCGCCAAACAGACAGGACGGAGCGCCAAACAGACAGGACGGAGCGCCAAACAGACAGGACGGAGCGCCAAACAGACAGGACGGAGCGCCAAACAGACAGGACGGAGCGCCAAACAGACAGGACGGAGCGCCAAACAGACAGGACGGAGCGCCAAACAGACAGGACGGAGCGCCAAACAGACAGGACGGAGCGCCAAACAGACAGGACGGAGCGCCAAACAGACAGGACGGAGCGCCAAACAGACAGGACGGAGCGCCAAACAGACAGGACGGAGCGCCAAACAGACAGGACGGAGCGCCAAACAGACAGGACGGAGCGCCAAACAGACAGGACAGAGCGCTAAACAGACAGGACGGAGTGCTAAACAAAGACGAGAGGGCGCTAAACAAAAAGTAAGGAGCGCTATACAAAAAGGACAGAAAACTAAACCAAGGACAGAGTACTAATAAACATTTTTTTAAAAAGACAGCGCATTACACACTAATCTTGGGGTATCAAGTAAAATAAGAAACCTGGGCACTAGAGGCATTTGTAACGGCTCAAACCAGCTTTTAACCAAGGGTGTTGCTCAAATCAAATCCATTTAGAAATGCAATCCATGGGTAGAAAAGAAAAAATGATGGCACTCACCCTGGTTGTTGTTCACGTGCAATTTCTTTATTCTATGCAATGGAGTGGGTTACATGCAGTTAGGGAGGGAGTGGGGTGCGGTGAAGGACGACGGGCGCACCATATCGCCTTACTCAGGCTTCTACCCGTGGTTGCACCCGTAGAAGCCTGAGCAAGGCGAACCGGTGCGCCCGTCATCCTCCACCACACCCCCCTCCCTCCCTAACTGCATGTAACCCACTCCACTGCATGGAATAAAGAAATTGCATGTTAACAACAACCAGGATGAGTGCCATCATTTTTTCTTTTCTACCCATGGATTGCATAATCTTGGAGTATGCTGCTGCTGCAAAAAAGAAAAAAACAAAAGACAAAAACAGCAAATATCGAGGACATTACAAATAATTCTAGTAATTGCTAACAAAAAAAAAATCTGGTGCAACAATTTGAGAAAAAGCAACTGGATAATGCTCAACAACTGCAAGAATATGCAAACAAGAAAAAGAGATTACCGGGCACTACTGACCACACTTTTCAGCCTAATAAGGTTACACTGACCACCGATGTTGCTCATCCAAATATAGTCCAGCAAACATCATAAATTGAAGAAAAAAAGCGGTCCACCCCTCCACCCCTCCCTGCATATGTCGCCCACCTGGAATAGATGAATAAAAAGAGCATAAAGAAACCGGTGAGTGACGCTTTTTTCTTCAATTTAGGGTGGAGGCACACTGGCGCGAGTCTCACGCTTGTAAAAAAAAACGCATGCCACTTGCACTGATGTTAACAAATTGGCCAGGGCACAGTGGTCCATTTTACGCAGTCGTCTCTCGCATGTCGCTGGCAATGCGATTCCACTCGCAGCATGCTGCGTATGTGTGCGATTCCTACGCGCGTACGGCCAATGCAAGTCTATGGCGACGTTTTTTTCTCGCATGAAGTCAGCACACCATGTGAGTTACATGCGCGAAATACGCTTGTACGTGACAGGATGTACAAGCTGATTCCAATTCTGAAGTGCACCTCCATGCCTCAAAAACACCTTACACTCGGACTGAAAAAACGCACTCGCACTGCAAACGCACCCACTCGCACACAACTCGCACTGCAATCGCGGACACATACGCGAAGCAGTCGCAGAAATGGCTAGCGTACAAAACGCTCCGTTTTACACGCTCCTAGTGTGCCTCCACCCTTATGAAGTGCAAGAATATCACACGGTAATTATATTTTAGTGCTATATTATATTCATCTTAACAATAGATGAGTAAATACAAAATCAACAGAGAGTTATCGGGATATCAACCCAGGAGATCTCCAACAATACATAATTCCTACAGAGAAAACGGAGTCACTACCCTAAATTAACTCTGTAAAAAAAAAAAAAAAAAAGCTGAAAAACCCAAGAAAGACAACACAAAAATTGTATGGTGTAATGGCGTACAACACTCCCTGGGAGTTGATGCAAATAGTGTACACAGTGGCGTAACTTGAAGCTCATAGGTCCCAATGCGGAAGCTCCAACGAGGCCCCCATTTATTGCAAATCTTTAATAGGATTAGTCTTTTTCTTTTGGGGCCCCCTAAGCTCCAGGGCCCGGGGGTGATTGCAACCCCTGCACCTGCTGTTGCTATACCCTTAGGTGTACACAAAGTAAGGTGAGGGAACACAGAGACCACAACAATACTATAGTCATAAAAATAGGACAAAAACCCCTATAAAATCCAGCACATATATACACAGTAACATGGTGTAAGCAAAGTCCAAAACACGAGTGCTGGAAACACATGGATTAGAAGCTCACCCATAGCTCCCAATGACACCAGGCATCTGTTCCTATCCCCAATGCTCTTTTGGCATAAGGCTTCTTCAGGGGCCCTCCTAAAGATCTGTCCACTTTACCAGGTTAGTAAATTTCCCACAAAATAATTGCAAATATAGAATTTTGCACTGTACAGTTTTTAGTTATTTTTCCTGGAAATGCTTGAATGCATTGTGAAGTGGTCATTACCATTCACCTTGTACACAATACGGCCCTCGCACACACAATCATGTGTGACCATAATCCGCTAACAAAAGAAACAGTTTAATACAATTTGTTCAAATATTTTCAGGAGGAATAATCGGAAGCGCACAATACCTCATTTGCTAGTATTAGGCCCCTTTCACCCACGGTTTGTATGTGTCCGTGGGGCTCCTGTTTCTTGCAGGACCACACGAACAGGAACACATTTGTAACTCCAGATGCCATTTCTGTGTTCGGATCCAGGATTTTGAGAGGTCCGGACTGACAGAAAGAGCCGGGAGGAGCCGAGCCTGCAAAGCACCGGCAAGTATGTCGGAGCTGTACTTTCGCTTTCGTAGTGTATCTACATACACTGCGAAAGCGAAATAAAAGAAAGCAATGGTATTAAATATAAAAAAATACATACTCACCTCTCCGTAGACTGTCCCGGGATGCAAAGCGTCCACGTCTGATCACTGAAAAGACCCAAATCAGCTGACTGGTGGCAAACCGATCAGCTGATGTGTCACCTGACAGCATCAGCTGATTAGTTTTGGTGAGTGATTTAAACCGATCGGTGGGGGGGCGGTTTAAACCGATCAGCAGATGCTGTCAGGTGACACATCAGCTGATCGGTTTGCCACCAGCTGATTCAGGTCCTTGCAGCGATCGGACGTGGATGCCTCGCATCCCGGGACAGTCTGCGGGGAGGTGAGTATTTATTTTTTATACCATTGCTTTCTTTTATTTCGCTTTAGCAGTGTATGTACATACACTGCTAAAGAGAAAGTACACACGATACACGGGAACAGAGCAGTGAATTTCTTCTGAGCATGCTCAGTACACTAAATCTATGACTTAAGTGCTCCAGACCGCGCCGGATGCGTTTCTGCCGGTTTTGTCCGTATTTTTCACCGGAACCCAAAACCAGTGCAGTCTCAGATTTTGGATACGGTAAAAGAATAGGACAGACACTAATCCCAGACTGAATTCACACAAACGGATGGACATTTATGACCAATCCGGCCCTTCAGGGATACATGGGAGGCAAAAACAGACCCTGTTCTTTCCTTTTCAAAACAGACAGAACAAGATGCCAAAAAAGGTGGGGTGAAGCCAGATTTACTATCTGAATGTACAGAATGTATGTTTTTATTTTGTAACAAATTGCCCATAAAAAGAAACAAAGACATATCTTTATGCATGATCCAAATCATGGGGGATCAGACTCACCTTTACATGGGTCTGTCATTGTGAATGGCTCAGAGCACTCGTCTGACCCAAACCAATGCACGAACACAAGTTATCCCTGTCCTTAGGATAGTTGAAAAGTTGATCACTGGGGATCCCATCGCTGGGCCCCATGCCCTGATTGGCAGAGAAGGGAATTTTTAATTCCACTAGGGCATTTTTAGCCCCGTTACAAAGCGGCACGGCAAGTTGAATAACGATCGCCGCTCCATCCATTTTCCATGTAGCTGACGGGAACAGCCATGTGTTTTGCCCAAACGCAATGAATGGAGCGGCGGACTGTTCCCTGTTCTGCCGATCGGAGCAGGTCCCTATAGTCGGACCCCCCCTGATGACCAAGTTGTAGCTTAAAGGGCTGTGGAGTCGGAGTAAATTTTGGTGTAGTCGGATTCAGGAAAACTAAAAAGAGTCTGATTCGAATGTTTGGCTTACCAACTCCACAGCCCTGATAACCTATCATCCCCTTTAATGCTGATATTTCATTGAGGAGTATGGGACACCCCATATTTCTTTGCTTTGGCATCGGACAATCTGAACATAAAAAGTGGAAGTCTGGAATGGCAGGACAGAGGACGTCTCTTCTGTAGAGGAATTAGACGACATTCTGGTAAAACAAGCTCCACCTGTCCGCTACGTAACATTTCCGTTATTCTTGCTAAATTACTAATCTGTTTAGGAATGCATAATCTTCTTTCAGTGCAGCGTGTGACTGACAGGTATACATACAGACTGCGCTAAAATAAATTATGTACAGTAAAAAGGTAGAACTAAATGTTTCTATCATTACTCAGCTGCGATCTTGTCACTGCATCCAAGCTGCTCCCCGAAAACACTTATACTAAGTGGTAAACAAAACTATTTGTACCAGTGACATCACCACTAGAGTGATCAATCAGATACAGACAGACAAGCTGAACGTGCACGTCCGGCTGGGCTTGATTTGCACGCCATTTGCGGTCTGCTTCAAATATAAAGGCGGGAAATCCTTTCACATCTATAACTGCAATGTAAGTCCCATCTATTGACACCTACAGTAATGAAACCAAACTGGATAGGTGTTTCTACGCTGCTGCTGCATATTAATGTCATTCATCTCCCCGTTCATATACTTAATATATATAAGATTATCTCAGCACAGGAGATGTGGTATGATCAGACCATGTCCCTGTACGGTCAGACACATCCATTACACAGTACATAGCAGGGACACATATATAGAAGATTATCTCAGCACAGGAGATGTGGTATGATCAGACCATGTCTCTGTATGGTCAGACATATCCATTACACAGTACATAGCAGGGACACATATGTAAGATTATCTAATTAGATTCGGTTTTCCACATCACACTCCGGGTTTCCCCATCAAGTAGTATTTTAGGAAGAGCTTTTACTTTGATGCAGTTCAAGGCAAATATGTGCAACTTTTTAAAATGGTTTGGGGACATTTCGGTGCTAGGAAATTGTAAAAACTAGTTCAGAAGAAGAAAAAAAAAAAAAAAAAGCATTTTGGATTTTGCTCCAAATTCATACTCTGTGTTTTAAGAAATATGGTGCAAAAACCATCAGTGAACAGAAGACAAAAATAAGAAAAAAGGGGAATCTTAAATGATGACTTTGTGGCCTGAGGCCGGCTTCACACCACAGCACCATCAGGTCTGGGGCTGTCCAGGGTGAACCAGACTGCCCCGGAACCGATTTGCAAACAGAACCCTGTTTGTAGCCGGATGCAGCCGAGCGCAGCTGTTCCCTGCGAAATGGTGGTGAACCGCTTCACAGGGGACAGCTCCCTGGTGCTGAAGTTCAGTGTAGCTCACGCTGAACTTCAGATGCCGGCGTCCGGTTCCCGGTTCGGGGCAAACTCGCCCTATAAACTCCCATGTTAGGGAGCACCGGATTTCCCCGGATCCGGGGGGGATCCAATTTGAAGATATTTTTCTCCCCGGACACAAATCCGAATACACCCGGATCCTCTCGGACAAATGGAAAGCGGATGGCAGATAGTTTGCTATGGGGCCCGAAATCTTATCCGGGGCTGTCCGGTTCACAATGTATAGTTAGATGTCATCCCAGCGCAGTCCAATTTACGCCAGGAATGACAATGAAGAAGGTTGAGAAATTAAGTTTTCCATCTTGTCCTCACCTGTGCACCTTGCATGTGGGAGAATCGGATCGCACTCTCAGCGGAGTTAGTCATATCATTACCATAGTCCATCTGATTCTCTCGCATGAGATAATAGTTTGTGTTAACTCTGCCTCAAGGTGTCATCAATGGTGGTCTCATTCCTGGGACACCAGATCTTTTAGGAACACACCAAAGCCCATTTCTTGTCCATCCAGACACAGCGGCAGGTCTATGGTGTGGCTGGTACCAAATCCCAGTGAGACCCCCACTAATCATATCAAGAGGGCAGTCGGGCAATGTTTTTTACCCATTGTACATTATGTTGACACAGATTGTATAATGACCATCCATGTAAGCTTATCTCTATGCCCCATTTCCTCAAGATGCCTGGACCATCAGTGCAATAAGCCCCTGTACCTTGTGCAACCCCTATCCCGTCGTAGATTGTAAGCTCTTTTGATCAGGGTCACCTTCATTTCTTGCTTTATTTATTGTATTTTCTTTTTACATTGATTGTATGCCTATTGTTTTGTATCCAATTATTGTACTGTATTTGTTCTCTACTGTAATTACTTACTGTATTATATTTTCTGTACTCTAACCCCTACATTGTAAAGCGCTGCGGAATATGTTGGCGCTATATAAATAAAGCTTTATTATTATTATATTATTATGTTGACAAATTGCATTCTTACTGCAATTTTCTGCAGCTAAAACCTGCTCTCTTGGCAGTAAAAAAGCAGCTTCCCAAAAGTAGGTGTTGTGCCATTTTTTGGAGTGTCATTTGTCAATAGTACATGTTTAATAAACTTAGTTTCATTCACCAAAAAAGCAGCAAAAAAATGGAATCCCATATTTGCAGTCTCTCTTTGATTTCAATGGTAAAAAAGCTGGAAAACCGCTGAGAGAATTGACGCTTCTTCTTTCAAAAAAACTGCAGTTTTCCATTTCAGACAAGAATAAAAAAGGCAATCGTGTGCAGGAAATTCTGGAGTCTCATAGCTTTTACTGGTATTGTAAAACGAAGCTTTTAATTTGAATAAAACTCATGAAAAAACCTGCAAAAAAACCTGCAACATGTGAACACATCTTTAAGGAGAAATAGGAAGTCTGCAAACTTAGTGGTCTACAATTGATGGCAAAACGAACCATAATCAGGCAGCATTTCTAGACATCACAGCCACGTGGATCCTAAGATTAGACCATTTCTGGTATCTATTTATGTGTATAATTTACATAGGACTGCGAACAACACATGGAGCTGCACCTGCACACGCCCAGGTTGGCGGATGATCTCTTGCTTTGGGAAATTGCCAAATAACCGGATGATTAGTATTCAGGTGGAAGCAGCACATTCTGGACTGAATCATGTCTGTAAGATCACTCAAGAATGTTCTGCCAACACTTAATAAATATTTGAGCTGTGCTATTAAACCCAAAGTTACCTTGAATGGACGTTGCATAATCTGGATGGGGTCACGGAAAAAAATAAAGCATAGATCACAACTTTAAATGAAGATCTTAAGGCCCCCGTACATATTAAATACACCATCTCATGTGTATAGGATCCAGTTGCTTGAACTCAATGGTCAATCCTTTCGCTCAGCACAAAGGTAAGACATCTTCGGTAGCTTAGGACAAAGAAGAGAAGTCTGCAACACTCGATCTGTGGATGCAAAGTCAAGAAGATTCCAAGGAAGCCACTAGGAGAGAAGCCAACAGGGAAGCAGAGACAGCGTCCAAATCCCAGTAAAAATAAGAATAGTCCAAAAGTTACGGTACTTGATAAAAAGAAACGTTTCGACCTATGTGGCAGAATAAACTTTTGGACTGTTTTACCCAGGATGTGGTTGCAATCTCTGGTGGTTCAGTGGGAGAAGCACAAGGGAGTTGGGCAGAGGGAGGAGAGTCGGAGAGATAGAGGTTTGGCTGAATAATCGCTTCTGCCGGCAGCTATGTAATGTGAATGATGGGGATCTGTACTTATCATTTAAGCCAGGGGTGGTGAACCTTTTTCTGCCAAGGACCATTTGGAAATTTCTAGCATCCTTGGGGGCCGCACAAAATTATCAACTTAAAATTCCCGGCTATTTGAGTTAAAACAATCAACTCAGTTGGTCGCTGGGGCGTCTTCTCTTTGGTGTGGCTGGGTTGTTAGGTAATATTGATCATGTTGCTTCTCAACTGCTTTTCCAGGTTTGAAAGGACAATAAAGAGAGGCTGGGGCATATACATACTCAGTGAGCTGAGGCAGGGGCATAGAGATCACTGGAAAGCGAGGCTGGGGCATAGAGATTACTGGGAGCTGGGTTTAAAGGCCAGGAAGTTGGCAAAACATGGCTGCCAGTCGAGCACTGCGGTCCCAGGAATCTGCCCAGGTGTGCAATAAAGGTCATCAAGGGCCTAGGTTCCCTAACCCTGATTTAAGGTATTGCCAACTGAGTAAAATGTTCCAGTTTTCAATAAGTCCCTTCTCTAATCTAAAGAGGTGAGGGGCGCAAAAAACACCAATCACTTATGACTAGACAAGCGCCACTGGAAAAAGTCAGTGCCCCTTTGTAGACAAGTGTCAGCCAATGAACCAAACTATAGGTACAAGGCAGGGTGTCCACACTGCCAAAATAAGAGAAAGGCACAGTGGGGGCAGATTGCTGTGGATAGTCTAGGAAGTAAGACGAAAAGGGGCAATTTATTAAATCAAGACAATGAAATACCCTCCTTATTAAACTATCTGAACACTGTCGATCTTGGGGTATGAGCACACAAAGTCTTATTCAGAGGGTTTGCTCCAAAATCCACCCAAAAAAGGTGCTCAAAAAACACTAAAGAAAAATTACTGTTCATTCCTGTGTAAAAACGACTCACTGTTCATACAATCTTGGAGCGTCTTCTAAATGCTTAGGTTTCTGAAGACCCGAGTGGTTAAAAAGTGATCGCTGTCTCAAAGTTTCCACTTGAAATGCTAACATGACATATAATAATGCAAAGACTCAAAGAAACCCGCAAATTATTGAACTTTTGATCTGCGAATTTTACATTATAAAAAGATTTTAATTTTTTTACAAAATATGTAGAACGTTCAAAGAAAAAGGGTCAACGGCCATAAATAACAAAACAAGCGCTCCGAAAACTACTCATAAAAACAAAAGAATAAATGCTAGAAACAATGTTTAAGGGAGAAAGAAAAAAAAAAAAGTTTCCATTTCCTGAAGCATTTTCTTCTTGAAATAGTTGGTGGGTTAGCCCACCGTATTCTGACTGCCATAAGTTTTACAACTGTCTATCAGTGGGAGCAATATGGGGGCTTATCTTTTGCATGACAAGCTATAGTTTTTAATGCTCCGGTAATTACGGTAGGTAAAAATGACTTTGGTATCACATTATATTATACTCAGGGGGTGGACATATCATTGGTGCAACCTGTGCAGCTGCACAGGGACCCAAGAGGAAAGGGAGCCCATTTCAACCCTCAGCAAGTGAAATGGTGCAATTTGATTATTTATCTGTTAAGGGCCCATATACTGTTCTTGCACAGGGACCCCCAGGGATTATACTCTTTCGGAGTCAAAATAAAATAACAAAAAACGTCCAGAATTGTGAATGGCGTTTAACAAAAAAAAAAATAAATCTAGAATTGCAATTTTGTTTTTTTTTAATTATTATTTTAAAATTCCTCCATGGGTTCATTTATCAATATAGAAAAGCGGTAGACAACCCCTTCAAAGTGCAATAAACTTTAATCAAACAAGTTAGGTAATCTTCAGACAAACCTTGTAACATCATTTACACTTATTTTACATCTTCAGGAAGTTCTAAATACTGGCAATATGCAAGATTAAATATAGAGGAGCGCAGACGTCCGGTCCGAATCCCATATAGTAACTGGACAGCCCGGCTTTCCCAGCACAACATTCTTACAGTTAAAGTTGTAAAGTTCTGCAGGTCAAAATAGACTTAATATTCAAGCGAATCCATCGAAACATTTAGCTAGAAAATAAAGGTGAGCGTCTCATGTACTTACCCGTTGTAGTGTGCCTTCATTCTAATAAAGTCCTTCGATAAATCCATTTTTGACCCCATTCTGCTCGGCATTATATTAAAAAACTCCAGCTTTATGGTCTCGGGCGATGAACGGTGTGAACACTTCTGATAAGCAGTCACAGGAATAGTGATCCAACCAGACTGGGTTCCTACAGGGAGCAAACTATGAATCACTATTTGCATTCCAGTACCTTTAGGACAATGACAGGGTTGGCAACACTTATCAAGATGGAAGGGTTTTTGCGCAAGGTATATTAATCTTCTAGGGGTCTGTTTACATTAGCTGACCGGCGCACTAAACAACCACCGATCAGCTACTCGTTAGGGAACTTGCTCATTGTAGAACATTGTCAAATTCACCTCATCTTTAACCTCAATACAATGAATGGAAAGAATAATGAATGTTTACAAACATAGAACATAAACATATGACGACATATGCAAAATACATTCAGGTGCACAGCAGCTCCTCTTAACATCTCGACTGCATTCATTCAAAAAGATCCACCTCGCATAACCTTCTATGGTCCAGTCATTGATGTCCTGTATAACCTTCTACGGTCCAGTCATTGATGTCCTGTATAACCTTCTACGTCCAGTCATTGATGTCCTGTATAACCTTCTACGGTCCAGTCATTGATGTCCTGTATAACCTTCTAGTCCAGTCATTGATGTCCTGTATAACCTTCTAGTTCCAGTCATTGATGTCCTGTATAACCTTCTATGTTACCGGTCATTGATGTCCTGTATAACCTTCTATGGTCCAGTCATTGATGTCCTGTATAACCTTCTATGTTCCGTCATTGATGTCCTGTATAACCTTCTATGGTCCGGTCATTGATGTCCTGTATAACCTTCTATGGTTCAGTCATTGATGTCCTGTTAACCTTCTATGTTCCAGTCATTGATGTCCTGTATAACCTTCTATGTTCAGTCATTGATGTCCTGTATAACCTTCTATGTTCCAGTCATTGATGTCCTGTATAACCTTCTATGTTCCAGTCATTGATGTCCTGTATAACCTTCTATGTTCCGGTTATTGATGTCCTGTATAACCTTCTATGTTCCGGTTATTGATGTCCTGTATAACCTTCTATGTTTCGGTCATTGATGTCCTGTGTAACCTTCTATGGTCCAGTCATTAATGTCCTGTATAACCTTCTATGTTCCAGTCATTGATGTCCTGATGGCCAGGGACAGGTCTTGATGTGGTGCTCCTTCATCACACATTGACTAGCTGTTGGCATGGGGTTTGTCCTGCTGCAAAAAACAAGTGTTTTTCAAGGTATATCCTTGTATGAGGCTTCTATTCATACATATTCGCATGATTAACCTTCTGCCCAATTCCATCCTTACTGAATGAAGCATCCCCAGATGCACCAAGCTACACAGCTGGTGCAAGACACTGTGGCTTGTACGCCTCTCCAGGTCTCCGTCTAACCATTAACAACCAGGTGTTGGGCAAAGCTGAAAATTAGAAAAATCTCATCAGAGATGATTACCTTACTCCAGTCCTCTATGGTCCAATCCTTATGGTCTTTGGCAAACTTCAGCCTGGCTCTCCTTTGCTTCCTATTGTTAAAAGGCTTTTTTCTAGCTTACTTGACTTGAGCCCTACCTCTAGGAGCCTGTTACAAACTGTCCTTGCCAAGCACTTCACCCAAGCTGTCATTTGCCATTTCTTTTGTAGGTCACTTGATGTCATCCTGCAGTTGTTGAGTGACATTCGTAATAAGATGACTGTCATCCCAGTCAGTGGAGAGTCGCTTTCGCCCTCTGCTGGTCTGTAGCTTTGTTGTCCCAATGTCTGCTGCTTACCTTGTTGTAATGGACTACCATCTTTGAAATTTTAAGGTTGGAGGCAACATGATGCTCACTGTATCCCTCTGCTAGTAAAGCCAGAATTGAGCCCTATTTTTCCTAACTCAAGACTTTTCTTTTCAGCTCCTTTGGCATGGTTAAAAGTTATTTTTTCATTCAAATTACTTTTGGGTTTTATTCCGGCACTTGTTTTGCCATCCAGCTTGTCCTACTGCAAGATGATTGTGAAGACCACAGCAGTGTTTTTTATACTTTCCCTCTTAAATATGATTTGGTTCAGGTGATCACCTCATCAGAAGCACATAAGTAGAATGAGGTGGACTGTGGTTGGAATTTAACTGACACTGGAATGGAATGGCTGTCAGACATGCAGAGAAAACTGTGCAGTGGGCTCTTAATTTTTGCCAGAGCCGTGTGTTTGTATGTATATATCAGTGTATATATAGATATATATGTAGATCAGTGTGTATACAGTGTGTGTATGTAGATGTGTGTACAGTGTGTGTGATATGTAATATATACAGTGTGTATGTAGATGAGTGTGTGTATGTAGATCAGCGTGTATATACAGTGTGTATGTATAGTGTGTGCGTATATACAGTGTGTATAGTGTGTGTGACGTAATATACAGTGTGCGATTGTTTATACACAGTGTGTATACAGTGAGTTATGTATAACACTGTATATACATATTACACACTGTATATACATATTGCCCACACTATAGTGTGGGCAATATGTATATACAGTGTGTAATATGTATATACAGTGTTATACATAACTCACTGTATACACACTGTGTATAAACAATCGCACACTGTATATTACATCACACACACTCTATACACACTGTATATACGCACACACAGATATATATACAGTACACAGTGTGTATATATACAATCACACACACACACTATAGATATATATACAGCACACACAGTGTGTATATATACACACACACACAATCACACACACTGTATATACACAGATATATATACAGTACACACAGTGTATATATAATCACGCACACAGATATATACACAGTACACACAGTGTATATATAATCACACACACTGTATATACACGCTGTATAGATATATACACAGTACACTGTGTATATATAATCACACACACTGTATATACACACACAGATATATATATATACAGTATACACACTATATACACACACTGTACAGATATACACAGTACACACAGTGTGTATATATACACAGACACAATCACAAACACTGTATATACACACAGATATATATACAGTACACAGTGTATATATAATCACACACACTGTATATACACACACTGTCTAGCTATATACACAGTGTGTGGTGCTCGCACACAGCAGCCCCGTCCTCTTCGTACATTATAGATGAGGTATATACAGTTACCTGCCGCCGCCTCTCCTGTGCCGGTCACTCCCGGGTCCTCCGCTCTCCGGCCGGGGGAGTGCGGGGAGCAGCCCGGTCCATGGCGGAGCAGAGGCTGCGGATCCTGTACACCGGCACCTGAACTTCTCACACTCCGGCTGCTGCCCCCTGTAGGTGAGAGGCGGATCCCCCTATACACCTGCTGCACGGAGCCGCTCTCACCACAAGTTCCCGGGGGGTCCACACCCCCTCACAGCTCCCCCCACAGCCGCTCACACCCGCCCGGGACAACTCTACCGGCCACCGGAGGAGAACACCCAGTCCGGACAGCACCGGACTCCCGGAATATGGCGGAATAACTGTGGAGGCAGGGTTAGCCAATAGGAAAAAGTTTCGGGACGGAATTGACCAATCACGTTACACAATGGGGAATATTCTAACCAATCAATTACACCGGTCAGGAAATAGCAACCAATGGGATCACAGTGTCAATTACCTGGTCCGGGGATTATAAAATGTAACCAATGGGCGCACAGCGGATTACACCTGTAGCCAATCAGGAAGTGAAGGGCGTGTGGGCGGGTCAGTAAGTGAGTAAACGCGCAGTCAGTGGGAGCTGTCAGTGCAGGAATGTGGCCGGCTCCGCTCATCACAGCACGGGGAGGAATTCAGTCACCCGGCATTCCGGAGACGGCTCATAGGTCATCATCCACCTGCAGATATCCCCGGGCCCCTGCAGCCTGACATCACTGGGATCCGTCAGCCTGACACCACTGGGATCCGTCAGCCTGACATCACTGGGATCCGTCAGCCTGGCATCACTGGGACCGGTAAGCCTGGCATCACTGGGATCCGTCAGCCTGGCATCACTGGGATCCGTCAGCCTGACACCACTGGGATCCGTCAGCCTGGCATCACTGGGATCCGTCAGCCTGACATCACTGGGATCCGTCAGCCTGACATCACTGGGATCCGTCAGCCTGACACCACTGGGATCCGTCAGCCTGACACCACTGGGATCCGTCAGCCTGACACCACTGGGACCCGTCAGCCTGACACCACTGGGACCCGTCAGCCTGGCATCACTGGGATCCGTCAGCCTGGCATCACTGGGATCCGTCAGCCTGACACCACTGGGATCCGTCAGCCTGGCATCACTGGGATCCGTCAGCCTGGCATCACTGGGATCCGTCAGCCTGGCATCACTGGGATCCGTCAGCCTGACATCACTGGGATCCGTCAGCCTGACATCACTGGGACCCGTCAGCCTGACATCACTGGGACCCGTCAGCCTGACACCACTGGGACCCGTCAGCCTGACACCACTGGGACCCGTCAGCCTGACACCACTGGGACCCGTCAGCCTGACACCACTGGGATCCGTCAGCCTGACACCACTGGGATCCGTCAGCCTGACACCACTGGGATCCGTCAGCCTGACACCACTGGGATCCGTCAGCCTGACACCACTGGGATCCGTCAGCCTGACACCACTGGGATCCGTCAGCCTGACACCACTGGGATCCGTCAGCCTGGAATCCGTCAGCCTGGCATCACTGGGATCCGTCAGCCTGGCATCACTGGGATCCGTCAGCCTGGCATCACTGGGATCCGTCAGCCTGGCATCACTGGGATCCGTCAGCCTGACATCACTGGGATCCGTCAGCCTGACATCACTGGGATCCGTCAGCCTGACATCACTGGGATCCGTCAGCCTGGAATCCGTCAGCCTGGCATCACTGGGATCCGTAAGCCTGGAATCCGTCAGCCTGGCATCACTGGGATCCGTCAGCCTGGCACCACTGGGATCCGTCAGCCTGACATCACTGGGATCCGTCAGCCTGACACCACTGGGATCCGTCAGCCTGACACCACTGGGATCCGTAATCCTGACATCACTGGGATCCGTAAGCCTGGAATCCGTCAGCCTGACATCACTGGGATCCGTCAGCCTGACATCACTGGGATCCGTCAGCCTGACATCACTGGGATCCGTCAGCCTGACATCACTGGGATCCGTCAGCCTGACATCACTGGGATCCGTCAGCCTGGAATCCGTCAGCCTGGCATCACTGGAATCCGTCAGCCTGGCATCACTGGGATCCGTCAGCCTGGCATCACTGGGATCCGTCAGCCTGGCATCACTGGGATCCGTCAGCCTGGCATCACTGGGATCCGTCAGCCTGACATCACTGGGATCCGTCAGCCTGACATCACTGGGATCCGTCAGCCTGGACATCACTGGGATCCGTCAGCCTGACATCACTGGGATCCGTCAGCCTGACCGTCAGCCTGGAATGCCGTCAGCCTGGCATCACTGGGATCCGTCAGCCTGGATCACTGGGATCCGTCAGCCTGGCCATCACTGGATCCGTCAGCCTGACATCACTGGGATCCGTCAGCCTGACATCACTGGGATCCGTCAGCCTGACATCACTGGGATCCGTAAGCCTGGAATCCGTCAGCCTGGCATCACTGGGATCCGTCAGCCTGGCATCACTGGGACCCGTCAGCCTGAACATATCACTGGGATCCGTCAGCCTGGCATCACTGGGATCCGTCAGCCTGGCATCACTGGGATCCGTCAGCCTGGCATCACTGGGATCCGTCAGCCTGGCATCACTGGGACCCGTCAGCCTGACATCACTGGGATCCGTCAGCCTGGCATCACTGGGATCCGTCAGCCTGGAATCACTCGTCAGCCTGACATCACTGGGATCCGTCAGCCTGGCATCACTGGGACCCGTCAGCCTGGCTATCACTGGGACCGTCAGCCTGGCATCACTGGATCCGTCAGCCTGGCATCACTGGGACTATCCGTCAGCCTGGCATCACTGGGATCCGTCAGCCTGGCATCACTGGGACCCGTCAGCCTGGCATCACTGGGATCGTAAGCCTGGCATCACTGGGATCCGTAAGCCTGGCATCACTGGGATCCGTAAGCCTGGCATCACTGGGATCCGTAAGCCTGGCATCACTGGGACCGTCAGCCTGATATCACTATCACTGGGATCCGTAAGCCTGACATCACTGGGATCCGTCAGCCTGGCATCACTGGGACCGTCAGCCTGACATCACTGGGATCACGTCAGCCTGCATCACTGGGATCTGTAAGCCTGGCATCACTGGGATCTGTAAAGCCTGGCATCACTGGGATCTGTAAGCCTGGCATCACTGGGATCCGTAAGCCTGCATCACTGGGATCCGTAAGCCTGGCATCACTGGGATCCGTCAGCCTGGCATCACTGGGACCCGTCACTGCACCTGATAGTCACTGATCACTGGGATCCGTCAGCCTGGCATCACTGGGATCCGTCAGCCTGGCATCACTGGGATCCGTCAGCCTGGCATCACTGGGACCGTCAGCCTGGCATCACTGGGATCCGTCAGCCTGGCATCACTGGGATCCGTAAGCCTGGCATCACTGGGATCCGTCAGCCTGGCATCACTGGGACCCGTCAGCCTGGATATCACTATCACTGGGACCGTCAGTCTGGCATCACTGGGATCCGTCAGCCTGGCATCACTGGGACCCGTCAGCCTGGCATCACTGGGATCCGTCAGCCTGGCATCGGCAGACCTCTAAATAATATTAATCACTAGGAACCAGAACACGGGACCCGTCAGCCGGACCTCGACTGGGACTCGTCAGTTGGACATCATCCAGGACCTGTCAGCCAACGCATCCTGGGACCTGTCAGCCGTACTGCATCTAGACCCGACGGGACCCGTGAGTCTGGCCGTCGTCCCGGGGACCCGTGAGTGGCCGTCGTCCGGGACCTGTCAGCCGGACATCGACAGCACCTCAAAATAATATTAATCACATAGGACCAAAACCGGACCGTCAGCCGAACGTCACTGAGACCTGTCAGCCAGACCCGATGGGATTGTCAGCCGGACCTGACCGGGACCTGTCAGCCAACTCATCCCTGGGACCTGTCAGCCGTACCTGTCATCTAGGACCCGACCGGGACCGGGTGGTCAGCCGTCGTCCCCAGGACCCGTTAGTCGTCCTCGTCCACGGACCGTGAGCCGACTGGAACCCGTCAGCCGGTATCATCCCCGACACCCGTCAGCCAGACGTCACTAGGACCTGTCAGCTGGACCCGACTGGGACCCGTCAGCCGAACATCGTTCCCAGCCTCCGTCAGCCAGACACCATCACGGGACGTGTTAGTCGGATGCAGGCTGCACCTCCAAAATAATATTAATCACTTCAGGGCCAGACAACTCTTAAACAAATGTTGTTTGGATCTCCAAAGTGGTTTTTGCCTTTTTTTTCCGCCGTATATGGTGCTTAAGTTTTTTTTCATTTTTCTGTTCCTTTTTATATGATAATAGAGAAAAATACATGCCTGATTTTCAAATTTTGTTTATTTTTCTGTGTAATCTGTATGTATTTGAAATATTACTTTTTACGGCAAACTTGCACTTTAGTTTAGACGGACGGAAGTTAGCGGGTGGGCTGGTAGGCGTGGTTTGGCATCGGAGTGCGTGGCTCGGCATTTTACCAAAGGAATACACATTCATTTTTAAGTCCATGCAGTCATGGAGTTGATAGAAGCAGGAGTATGGGGGTAAGACCCCCCCCCCTTGCATAGTTAAAGTGTACAAGGGGCTATCCGGGTTACTTGGTGGGCATGACAGGGCTGCCATCCAAGCGCTAGCGTATAGGAAAAACACTATTTTATTTTATTTGTTCTGGACCTCTTCAATCGGCAGCAGCACAGATGTTATCCACTACTTTACCTGGTTCCTTCATTCTCGGCTTTATAAGCGTAATTTATAGGGTATAAGTCGAGCCCAAGGCTCCGGGGTACTCGGGTATCAGGGGCAAAGGGTAATGTGTCCGGTTCGCGCCTGATCCCATGTCCTGGGGGACTATTCTTTTGAAAAAGGGGTATTTACAAGGGATTATTTACAAGTTTATAGTTTGTCGTCGTGACGCCACCTGCAGTGTCTGGTGAAGTAGCACCAGCGCCGCACAGTGTCTTTCCGGAGGTTAGTGGTATTGCGGCTGAGATGGTGTAGTCCTCCGCAGGCAGGGCTGGGATCTCTTGCTTTCTCTTGCTCCCGTCGGGTAACCTTCTGCTGAACACTGCGGCTTTGCCTGGCTGTGTCTGGTTCCCTCTATTGGTCGCTTGAGAGTAAGGGTCCCTAAAGGTTCCCACAGGTGCAGGCTCCGGTACCCGATTTCTCTCCTGGGGGAACTCTCTCAAGTTCCTCTATCCCCCTCTCGTTCTCTGTATGTGGATCTGTCCTTGTCGTTCCCGGGTCTCTCAGCCGAGAGACCGTCCTCGCTCCCTCAGGCCATCCGCCTGGCCTCTCCAACTCCTCCGACCCTTCTAACTCCCCCTAGAGGTGTTTTTTTGTACTCCCTCCCGGTTACCTCCCACTGTGTGACCTAGTGTGGGGTGTGGGTTTAGGGTTCCGCCTATCATCCTGAAATCCACTTGCAGCTGGGTGACTACACCTCTTTTAGGGATGCAGTACCCCTCTGTGGCACCTACATAGTGGGGGCCACATATATCTGGGATCAAAAAAAATATATGTCTAAGCAGTAACAGGCAGGTCAGATGCCATCTATTTGCCTGTTGTGCCCGGCGCTGTTCTTCGCCAACAGACCCCCTCTTGCCGGCGATTCTGTAGATTCCTCTGATGTGTGTTGGCAGTGCAACAGCTTCTCTGCTCCGTTGATTGGGGTCAATTCCTTAGAAAGACACGGGTCCGCTACCCTGGCCTTGACAGACATCCTGTGATCAACTTTATCCAAGATAGTGAAGATAGGAAAATGAAGCGTGAATAGGCTCTGGCTGTGCTCCCAGGGTTGGGAGGGGTGTCAGATGATGCCCCCCAGGCCGGTGGTCTAGCAGTAGTTTTGGGGCCATCCGGCTATATGTCATGTTGATCTTGGAGGCCAGCTCTGCCCCTGAGCTCACCGCTCATGGGCCACTGCTGTGTGCTTGCCCCCCAGGTAGAAATTTGCCGCCAGCCCCTGATCGTCTCTATTCTTACTGATGGCGCCACCAATCTGTTTGGTTATCATACAGGGATAAAAACTTGTAAATGAATCTAAAAATGTATTGAAAACATTATTTATTAAATGACATTTGTTAAAATATAGACTTTAATAGTTTGTATCATTTATTATAATAATAAGAAATTAAAATTATAAAAATAATTTTATTAAAAATATATAAAAGGATCAATAACATTAAAGCTAAAAAGGATTTTTTGTGAATAAGTGAATGTGATCAATTTTATGTCAGGGGATTCTTTTAAAGGACACTGTCACCAGGTTTTTGCCATCTCATCTGAGAGCAGCATAATGTAGAGACAGAGATCCTGATTCCAGCGATGTATCACTTACAGTGTAGTTTTGATAAAATCACTGCTAAATCAGTTGGAGATTATCATTAGAGGACTACTCAAGTACTCCAGTCCTATTTAGGAGCTGCCAAATCTGCAGGAGAGAAAACAGTAATTTTATCAAAACGACAGCAAGGAGCTCAATAAGTGACACATCACTGGAATGAGGGTCTCATTCTGTACATTATGCTGCTGTCAGATGAGATGGCAAAAACCGGGTGACAGATTCCCTTTAAGTAAATGAGATAGTGTGGCGCCCCTGCGTTCAGGAGGCCACAAGGGAACTGCAGCCAGGCAGGTAGGACACTTGTTGCACACCAACACCCTCACAGCCCACATACCCACGTGTAAGAGAAGGTAACATCCAGCCCTGAAATTAGATACTCTATGAGATTGAGGGGTGGTGGATTCAGAGGAGTGGGTTGGGCAAACACGTAGTCAGGTGACTTGACAGTATATAGGAAGGGGGAGGAGTGAAGGTGTTCAGTAGGCCGAGCTGAAGCTGAGCAGCCAGAAAGACACACACACGTTCTGGAAGAGTGAAGACAGACGGAGCGCAGAATCTGTACTGAGCCAGTGTGAGCCAGAGGAGAGAGAAAGCCTATCCAGAGCCAGATCCCCAGGAGTGTGAGAGGACAGAGAGGGACGGTGTAACCCGGGCCCTAGAAAGACAGCTAAAGCAACCCACTGCAGGCGGAGTAGCCCTCCTATATACAGAGAGGAACAGCAGGAAAGGAGCCTGGTAGAGCCTCGTGCTGGAGGACTGCTGGAGGCTGGGCTAAAGTAGAGTGTCGGCTCTAGAGGGGACCGTAGTTTACCCGGCATCCCCAAACAACACGACGGGGGGTCTGAGTTCCAGATTGAGATCCCTACCCTAAGGACAGGCAGCTCAGTGGCAAACTTAGGACTCACAGGAGCCCGAGTCACCGCCATACTGTCCAGTGTCGCACAACACGAAGCAAGGAGAACGTAATAGACCGGAAAGGACACTACAGACTGTGTGAGGGGTCACAGGGAGAGAGAGGCCTGGCTGCAGAGCAAAGGGAACCCGGAGAGGGAGAATGTGCCCGTGTGCTAAGAACTGTACTTGAACCTTGTAAGAACTGCAAACTACCTGTGAACTGTCTGAACAACTGAGAGTAAAGCTTTGGAAAACCCTGGAACTGCTTCCCTTGTGTTTCTGCATGAAAGCTATTCCTTCTATACAGGATCCAGCCTGTCAGCACCAACACTGAGGAGAGATCCCTGCAGCATCTGCAAAGTATGTGTGCTACACACTCCACAATAGACTTAACCCTTACTGCCCCGGGGAACACAGTTCTACCCACTGGAACTACACCATCTCCGCTGCCATTACATCGTCCCCGCAGGTTCTGCAGCAGCGGCGGCCCCCATCACTGGCCGCATCAAGTGGGTGGCGTCACGAGTGACAATCCCCTGTAAATACCCCCCTTTTATTGCCAGGGCCCGGGACACGGTCCGGACCAGGACCACCTGTGACTTCCCAGTAAATACCCGGTCCGGGACAGAGTACCCTCGTCCCAGTGGGCTCGACAATAGTTACCAGCAGACAACTTTTTAAAAGATGAATGCTCATGTTAGCCAGTAGTGTCTTAAAGATGTAGATCCCACTTCTGGGTCCTGCATCAGTCTTCCAAACTGAAATCCCTTAATCCAGGGGCGGACCTACCGTGGTGCAGCTGGTCCAGCTGCACCAGGGCCCCGACCGGCTAGGGGGCCCCCAGCCGACCCCCGTAACACGATGCCAGAGGAGAGGAGGGTCTGGCAAGGGAAGCAGGAAGCTTCCTGCTTCCCTTGCCTAATCCTGCCCCTCCTCTCCTCTGCCCCACTGCTGCCCCGGCTCCCAGGAATGCGGCGCAGCTAAGCGTGGGTAGGAGAACCGCATCACCAATAACCGCCCCAATCCACCCCCCCCCCCCCCCGCTCCTCACCGACGGCCGCGAGCACATCCCCCCCCCCCCATCGCCACCCACTGCCTTAATCCCCTGTTCCCACAGACATTATGAATGGGGAGGTGGCTGTACTTTTTTGATAGAGAAAGCTGTAAATATACGGCCATTGTGACTCTAGTCACTACAAAAACAAGTCATGAGGCAGGAAAGTCAAACATTCTGGAGTCAGATGCCTGAAGAGCACGGCATGGAGTGAGGGGATGGACAAAGGTGTAGTAAGGTCACGGTCTGGGGGCCGAACACTAGGAGGATAGCGGAACAAAGCAAAGGGTAATTGCCAACGGATGGGGGAATAGAAGCACAATATGGTCTTATCTGTGGTAGTAGGTGAAACCTGGGAGATAGGTTGAGTTTTCCCAGATGGGTCGTGTCTGACATAACTACTGGAAAGAGCCTCGAGGGAACATCTGCTGCAGTATCACAGATAGGCCAGTGATGCACGCTGCAAGATACTTGCATGAGTCTCGCATTCATCACCTGGAACGAACACTGGCTCTCTGGACGGGAGTGTGTCAACTGCATAGAAACATGCAGCTGATATGCTCATGTCCAGAGAACCGGCGGCCGTGCCAGGTGATTGGTGGCACATGTAGACACAAGGTTACCATTGGGCGTCAGTCACACTGGTATATATGATGCATAGTTTCAGACTGCAGACTATTGGTCACGCCCATGCTATTAGATCAGACGGGCTGCTCCGCACCATATACCTGCATCACAAATGACAGACGCCCCCTGAGGGCTCAGTCACAAACTGCAAGAGATAAAAAGGTGCAATAAACACTAAAGATGATACTAGGCTGCAGTCTGGCACTATGCATCATATATACTAGTGTGACTGATGCCCAATGGTAACCTTGTGTCTACATATACCACCAATCACCTCCCTGTTAGCATGGCTGGTCGCAGGTGCTACAACCGCCCCCATTGCTTCGGTTGCAGGAGATTGAGCACTGGTGTTCAGACACTTGTGTTACCTCTCAGTGGAGCTGGCAGCCTCCTGCTAGGTGCAATGGATATTTGACATGGATGATTTTTGGCGAGTTTTCTTCTGAATTTTGTGTCCTGTTCGGTGACTGTTTTGCAAAACAAACAAACATATGGCTGGGAGACTATTGGTTAGGACTCATAAGCGTGAGGGCCCTTGGCGTGGGTTACGAGCTTACGTATTTTGGCCAAAATATCCACTATCACCTCACATCTTTCTCTTTAGTGTTTATTGCACCTTTTTATCTCTTGCAGTGTGTGGCTGAGCCCTCTGGGGGTGTCTGTCATTTGTGATGCAGGTATATGGTGCGGAGCAGCCAGTCTGATCTAATAGCATGCAACTATGCATCATATATACCAGTGTGACTGATGCCCAATGGTAACCTTGTGAACACAGAGCACAGATGAACAGAGGCAACATGCACCAATGAGCAAAATGCTACAACTGGCAGAGATCTGGGACTGACTGCTCTTCTAAGTAGTTGGGCAATCACAAAGAACAGGGATCATCTGAAAAAAAAACATCCTCTGCCAGTGTTAGATTGGATGGCTGAGCTGTCAATCAACATACCAACAGCTCAGCACGTCCCAGCATTAGATTGGACAACTGAGCTGTCACTCACTAAACTGACACCTCAGAATGGCCCTGGGGTTGTAGTGTGAGATGCAGCAGACATAGACAAGGAGTCAGTTGTATGCAGTCTTTACCTTTACAGAAGATTGATGGCAAGTTGAGTCCAGGGTACTGGTCACCAGATCCAGGGTGCAGTCTATCCAGAAGTAGATGAAGTCCGCTCCGCTAAGCGGGTAGAATAATTCCTTTCTATGCCCGTCTGTGTGGAGATTCATCAGCCCATGAGCTGATCTGTTTCTCTGTGTCTCTTCTGCTGCAGCTGCTCCAGCCAGCCTGCATTGCGAGCACCTTGTAAACTGTTCTCTAAGTCCCAGCCTGAGCTCTCTATAATGCTGTACTGTTGTTGTGCACAGGTGACCAGAGGATGTGCAGTCCCTCGGTCTCTAGATTTTGTTCCAGGATTTGCAATCCCTGGTACCTCAGGGCGTAGTCCTAGAGCAAGCTTATCCAGCTCCAGACACATTCTTTTTCCTCATGCTTTGTCTTCCCTTCCCTTCTCACTACTCTAACCTCTCCCCCCAGCCAGGAAAGTGAGCCAACCTACAAAACTAGGTGTTTGGACTCCCCCCTTCTGGTCAGGGATCAGACTTGTGTATGAATGCATGGGTTACCTAGTGTAGGGAGCTCCAATTACCTCTGGGCATGATACCACCACCCGTTAGGGAGGCGATACCATTGTGACGACTGGACCGCAGGGGCACCACAACTGCATTGTGACAGCCACTTCATCATTCTTATGAAGATAATGGTGGAATATAATTACGTGAGCCATGACTTTGATCTGTTGTTTAATGGATTCTGATAGATCCCATTACTTTACAATGAATCTGTTTTTGATTGATTACGACAGATG
Source organism: Allobates femoralis (assembly GCA_033576535.1). NCBI lineage: Eukaryota > Metazoa > Chordata > Amphibia > Anura > Aromobatidae > Allobates > Allobates femoralis. Next base: position 19,468,314 of record JARQOC010000009.1, read on the forward strand.
TTGCCAGCAGAACGTTTCCATTTCTTTTTTAGCTTTATAAATGATTAGCAGGTAGAAATTATTGACAGTTTATTAAATACATTATTAAATACATGGTTTTCATTGATATACATTTTACAATATTTGTTATTCTAAATTTACATGAGATTGTTTCAATTTCTTTCTTTTGCGATTTTGATTGCCAACAAACACGACCACCCTGTACACCTGTATGATAACAGATAAAATGTTTTTGCTGATAAAAAACGTCATGGAGTCATTAAACACTCCTCTCGAGTTACCAAATACAAGCGGTAAATGAGAAAGGGTCCGTCTTGCATCCCCACCGCGATGATCACACTCCAGATCTCACTGGAGCAACATAAAGACACAATGCAATTCTTTACTCCGGCTGATCTACTAAACTGCCCCTGGACCCCTGCATCCGGGGACGAAAAAGACGCACTTTGGGTGAGTACTAATGTAAATTGCATAATCGCCCAGGAGAATAGACACAGTCCCACCATTGTTATAGTCTCATTGGTTTTTACTGATGGTTCTTTCATCAGTTCTAAGATATCCAGAATGTCTGCTCCTAGTGCAAGGTACATCAGAAGTAGCTGAGCCAGCTGGTCACGGTTCATTTTTCCTCTTGGCATCAACCAACGTCCAATAATCAGGACCAAGATTATGGTCTCTTCCATGCCTTGCACCAGTTTGGTAAACTCTTTGGAGACCTGGCAAGAGATCAGAAGATGCATTTACTTTTTACTCTTAAAAACAATGCATATTCACTGAATATTAGAAATGTGTTCATACAGTGGCGTAACTACCGCGGTCGCAGCAGTCGCGGCTGAGACCGGGCCCGCCCCCATATGGGGGCCCATGCCTCCAGCCGCCCGCGGGTATCCGAGGAGAGAACGGAGGACAGGGAGGAAGTGAAGCTGCACTTCCTGCAGCTGTGCCCACCCCTCCTCTCCTCCTGTTATCGGCGGCTCGGCTGTGCAGGTGCCTGTTACATGTAAGTGATGCGGCCCCCCCCCCCCCTGCTCCTCAACTGTGCTGCATGCCAGAGAAACTCCTACACAGCAACCCCCTCTCCCGCTCCCCAACTGTTCCCTGAGGCAAAAAAATTCCTGCCAGCACCCCCCCCTCGCTCCTCACCTGAGGGGCCCCGGTGTACATGCTGCACCGGGGCCCACATGGGGCTTGTTGCGCCACAACATAACCAGTAACTCCAGAGTATGAGATGAAACGGAACATGAATGTAGAAGGAAAACCGGGCACTGACCTTATATTGCTGCAGTTGAAATTGTGGCACAGAACCAAGTCCAGCGTTGCTCAGCCGTAGGACATAGTCATTTTCATCCATAAAGAAAGAAGAAGGCGGCACTCATTGGACCGGTGAAGACAGGTATGTTTATTCCAGTCGCAGTATTACATCAGGTGGAGGGTGCGGGGAGGGAGGTGCAGGGATGACGGAGCCCATTTCGAGTAGTGCTTACTCTTCAACAGATCCTGTGATCCTCCACCTGATGTAATACTGCGACTGGAATAAACATACCTGTCTTCACCGGTCCAATGAGTGCCGCCTTCTTCTTTCTTTATGGATGAAACGTAACATGGTTTAGTAAGACATCTGAGGACAACCCTTTCTCAAACTGAAGGTGGTCTGGTGATTGATAGCTGAAGTCCCAGCTTCAGAAACCCCCAGCAACCACTAGCAGCCGTTGCATATTGACCATTAAAACGCATGTCCTATAATGTAATACAAAGACCACTTCTTGCAAGTCTAAAGCTGGGGGTACACGCTACAGGCTTTGTGACGTTACAGTGACCTCGCCAGCGACGTCGCCGCGAGTGACATGCCGCAACTACCAGTGATCAGCTCACTGATCACTGCGGAATGGCCAGGACCATTTTTCGGTCGCTGGCCTCCCATTGGCACCCATGTATCGGCATGTGTGATAGGGGCAACGACCAACGATCCCCATGCTGCGCCGAGACACCCGACAGATCCCTGCGACCCTCGGGTGTCGGTGCATCGCTGGAGAATCGGTGGTGAGTCTGCCTGTGTGGCATCTCACCAGCGATCACATACCAATGTTCCAGCGATCCCGGTCCGGTCGGATTATTGATTGGGTCTCTGGAACATCGGTATGTGTAGTCCGGCCTTTAAAGGGAACCAACCAGCAGAATTTAGGGCTATAAAGTGAAGCCAGTACCTTACAGGCACTGGGATGCTTAATGCAATCATACCTTTACTTTAATGATTCCATGTTAGGTTACAGAGAAAAGAGTCAAAATACTCATGGAAAACAGGGCAGCAGATGATTGATGTGTGCAGCACTGCAACACTATTTGGGGTTGGTGTTTTTTTCCTCCCCATGAGCACACATTTTGGCCGTAAGCCAAACCCTTCACCCCCTCCCTTTTATCTCAGTTTTGTGAGGCAAAAAAAAAAACCTCATGTGGCTGGAGTATAGTGACAGTGCGCAGGAGCCAGAAACTGAAAGACATAAGACAACAGGGAGAGGGAGGGTTTGGCTTACAGATGAAAGGCATGCCCACAGGGGATGTCATGCCTGGTAGCAGGAGGAGGTCTATACGCTAGGTAACAAGAGCATACAACACTTTTCCTGACTCCAGGCCAGAAGGAGGAACTCTAGAACCCGACTTCAGGGGTGCTGCCCTGGTTCTGGGAGTTGGGGTTAGTCAGAACATCTGAGGAGAGGGAAGAGAGAGGAAGTAGAGAGAAGAGCTCTGAGGAGTGGAGCTGCGAGAGAGCTCAACCCGGAGCGGAGCGCTGGAGAAAGGATGCCAGAGTACTTGGCTGTGCGGGCACTGTACATCCTAGCAGGTGAATCTGAAGAGCAGCAGACTGCAAGTCTCCTGGCCACACCGAGCACTCGGCGGCACAGCAGCATCCTGAGAGACCAGAGTATCCACCAGATCGTGGTACCACTTAGGGGCTCGTGCTGCCTGTCATACGGGTCAGCACGAACACGCAGGGACCCGAAAGGAGAGCGCAGCAGGAAGGCCTCCAATCCCACCTGGCAATGTGGATCCCTGAATGCTTCTAGGCTGTCCAGACCTTATTTACCACCACTTAATAACCAGTGCCCCGGACTGCACCTGTGGCGCCCCTGCAGACTGGTCGCCACTAGACGGCACAGCAGCTGGGATTAGAAAGTCGGTCACCCCACACAAACACCCAGCACACTCCTGATCGTAAGTCTAGGTACTCTATGTCCAGCAACGGGATAGCAGGAGGAGCCAGGTGGAGGGTAGAGAGTTTGGACAGAGCCCAGTTAGGGGTGGGAAGACCAGAACAAAAAGAACGCGCACACAACACCAAGATCAGACTTAGTGAGTATGAATGAAGGAGAGAGAAAGAGTTGAGACCTGTCAGCCAAGTAGTCAGAGAAACCAGACTGAGAGAACCTGGACCCGGCGGCCTGTGCCACCGTATGGCTAGGGGGGTCCCAGGCTGAAGACCAAGGAAAGACAGGGGAAGTCCAAGGTGTGTCCAAGTCAGCGGGGACACCGAGGACTGGGCCAGAACCAGAGTGCCTGCTCTGCTGAAGTGGCCCGGAAGCTTTATGCCCCAACCACAAACTCCAGTGGGGTGCGGGGTCTTTATGTCCCGAGACCCAACCTTCAGTGGAGTAAAAGGAAGGCCGTTGTACTAGGGCTAGGGGACCCAAAAAGTCACCCACTGAAAGCCTGTGACCACTGGGACTGTAGCTAGCAAGCGGAATAGACCGAAAAGGCTTGAAAGAGACACGAAAGGGGGTGATGCAGACGATTCACCCCAGTTGCTAGACGACACCGGAGACGCTACTGTTTTGACTGTGTTGTAACCATCTGCCTAGCAGAAAAGTAAACCCTGTTAAAGCTTGATACTGTGTGAGACTTTGATAGCCGCGCCTGAGAGGAGACAGACTGATGGTAAAGAGAACCCTGTACCCCCTGCACTACACTCTCTACACGGTTGCCCTGGGGACCAGTCCTACCTGTGGAGGGCTCAACATCTTTGCTGCAACCCCCATCATCCCCAGAGGTTCCAACTTCCGCGGTGGCTACCCATAGCTGCAAACCACAGGTGTCGTCACTATTCAATTCCTAAAAACTTTTCCCCTTTTTATTGACTCGCTCGGGACCACGGTACCGGGTCACGACACCGTGACATCCCGCAGCCCCAGACGACAGCGAAAGGGCCTAGTTCCAAGTACCCCACAGCCCAGTGGGCGACTCACACCAACAATTGCCAAGTAAAGGTAACGGTAACTGAACCCTTCTGTATCCTCTGCTTATTTGCTGCACCCTCTGTCCTGAACCCCAAATACCATCACCACCCTAATAGACTGTTTCACCTATCCCTGGGGCCCCGCTCCACCTCTGGGGAGCAATACCATCCCAGCTGCATCACCATTTGCCCCATCAGTCCTAATCTGCAGCGTCAGCCATCCCTGGCCGAATGCTACAGGTGGCGTCACGAATATCCCCTGTAAATATCCCCTTTGCTGCCCGCCAAAGTTTAACGGCCACTGTGATGCCCAAAAAATAGTGACCGATGCGGTCACGAGTACCCAATGGCCCTGATGGGCATCACAAAAACAAATCCTAAAAACATCGTCTGATTTGGTAAGAAATTTTTTTCAAATTGTGGTGGAAAATAAGTGTTTGGTCACCTACAAACAAGCAAGATTTCTGGCTCTCACAGACCTGTAACTTCTTCTTTAAGAAGCTCCTCTGTCCTCCATGCATTACCTGTACTACTGACACCTCTTTGAACTTGTTATCAGTATAAAAGACACCTGTCCGCAACCTCAAACAGTCACATTCCAAACTCCACTATGGCGAAGACCAAAGAGCCGTCGAAGAACACCAGAAAAAAAATTGTAGCCCTACACCAGGCTGAGAAGATTGAATCTGCAATAGGCAAGCAGTTTGGTGTGAAAAAATCAACTGTGGGAGCAATAATTAAAAAATGGAAGACATAAAAGGCCACTGATCATCTCCCTTGATTTGGGGCTCCACGCAAGATCTCACCCCATGTGGTCAAAATCATGTCAAGAACGGTGAGCAAAAATCCCTGAACCCTCGGGGACCTAGTGAATGACCAACAGAGAGCTGGGACCAAAGTAACACAGGCTACCATCAGTCACACACTACGCTGCCAGGGACTCAGATCCTGCAGTGCTAGACGTGTCCCCCTATTTAAGCTATTTCATGTCCGGGCACGTCTGAAGTTTGCTAGAGAGCATTTGGATGATCCAGAAGAGTGTTGGGAGAATGTCATATGGTCAGATGAAATCAAAGTAGAACTGTTTGGTAGAAGCACAACTCGTCGTGCTTGGAGGAGAAAGAATGCTGAGTTGCATTCAAAGAACACCATACCTACAGTGAAGCATGGGGGTGACAACATCATGCTTTGGGGTTGTTTCTTTGCCAAGGGACCAGGACAAATGATCTACGAACATGAATGAATCAATGGGGTCATGTATCGTGAGATTTTGAGTGCAAACCTCCTTCTGACACGCCATCCAGGAACGTGGGGCACTCGGAACCGTGTCGGGAGTTCTTTGGGGAGGCCACAGGGTCGTGACCCGGTTCCGTGGCCCTGGTTGTGTCAATAAAAAGGAAATATTGTATGGGAATTAAAGTGATGCCACCTGTGGGTTTCGGCAAAGGAGATGGATGGCCGACAGTGCAATCAGATCCTCTGCGGCCGTTGGTAATGCAGCTGAGGTGTTTCTGCTCTCCACGGGTAGAGCAAGGGCCCAGGGAAGTTTAAAAAGTCTATGCTGGAAATATGATACGGTGGGGTGCAAGACTGAGGGCGCGATAAATGACAGAAGTACAAAACGATGACACTTTCCTTTACCTTTACTCAATGGTTAATGCTGCAGACCGGGGTACTGGCAACAGATGGTAATGGAGATCCGGGCAGCCGGGAAGCAATTGGAGATCCATTAAGCCAGGAGGTTGTAGAGGCCTTCCTTCTGTGCTGTGCTACTTGGATCTCACTACCTAAAGCTGTGCTGCGGCCCTCTTCCTGCATGTCTAGTCCTTTACCTGTATGGCAGGCAGCTCGAGACTGTTTCAGGTGTCGCTCCTCAGCAGCGGCTCCGGGCTCTGCTATGCTGCTGTGCCGTTGGGTGTTTAGTAGGGCCAGAGGACTTGGAATCCTCTGCCCTCCGGATTTGGCTGCCGGGACTTCAGTACCGGAACAACCACGAACCCCGGTGTCTGGTTCCCTGCTCTTTCCTCTGGGGCGAGCCCAGTCATAGCTCCACTCCCAAGGTTCTCCTCAACTCCTTTGGCTTACTAGCCTTCCACTTTCGTGGGACGAGCTCCTCCGGCTCCAGTCCCCAGGACGTCAGTCACTTCTTCCTTCTCCCTAACGTTTTCCCTAACTCCTCCCCTAGGCCAGAATTTATAGGAAAGCTCCCCTAAAACCCGGTTCAGAGCTCTCCCTTCTGGTTTGGAGTCAGGAAAAGTGTTGGATGCTGGTGATATCTGATTAAGGGGACCCCTTCTTGCTTTCAGGCATGACATCACCCCCTGTGAGAGAGGTAATGTCACTGTGGCAACCGGACTCCTGGGGTGTCACACTTCCATCAGCAGGGGCATTGAAGATGAAACGTGGCTGGGTCTTTTAGCATGACAATGATCCCAAGCACACCGCCAGGGCAATGAAGGAGTGGCTCTTTAAAAGCATTTCGAGGTCTTGGAGTGTCCTAGGCAGTCTCTAGGATGTAAACCCTATAGAAAACTTTGGAGGTGAGTCTATAATGAAAGAGGTCTGTGTTGCCCAGTGACAGTCTCAAAACATCACTGCTGTAGAGGAGATCTGCATGGAGGAATGGGCCAACATACCAGCAACAATGTGTGCCAACTTTGTGAGGTCACAGTCACAGTGATGCTGGCCTGGGTTCTGCTGTGATGATGTCACAGTAATGTTGGCCTGGGCTCTGCTGTGATGATGCCACAGAGATGTTGGCCTGGACTCTGCTCTGATGATGTCACAGTAATGCTGGCCTGGACTCTGCTGTGATGATGTCACAGTGATGCTGGCCTGGGCTCTGCTGTGATGATGTCACAGTGATGCTGGCCTGGGTTCTGCTGTGATGATGTCACAGTGATATTGGCCTGGGCTCTGCTGTGATGATGTCACAGTGATGCTGGCCTGGGTTCTGCTGTGATGATGTCACAGTGATGCTGGCCTGGGTTCTGCTGTGATGATGTCACAGTGATGCTGGCCTGGGTTCTGCTGTGATGATGTCACAGTGATGCTGGCCTGGGTTCTGCTGTGATGATGTCACAGTGATGCTGGCCTGGGTTCTGCTGTGATGATGTCACAGTGATGCTGGCCTGGGTTCTGCTGTGATGATGTCACAGTGATGCTGGCCTGGGTTCTGCTGTGATGATGTCACAGTGATGCTGGCCTGGGTTCTGCTGTGATGATGTCACAGTGATGCTGGCCTGGGTTCTGCTGTGATGATGTCACAGTGATGCTGGTCTGGGTTCTGCTGTGATGATGTCACAGTGATACTGGCCTGGGTTCCAATCTGATGATGTCACTGTTTCTAAGGTGAAAATGTTATATTGGTATCTGTCGGGGTTCTACAAGTTGGCCACTATGGTGCTAGACTAGGCTCTCTAGTCTTTCATTCACTGCTGTTCTAGACCTGAATTAATAAAGTAGATCAAGGCATACCGGCTTGTTGTTACTCCACCCCCACCCCCCCAGTCTTAGCCTGAGTGGTCTCTAGGGTTAAAGAAGCGGAGAAATCTGGATGTCTTAGGGTAAGTGCACACTTACCCGGCGGTTTGGTCGGCGGCAGCTGGCGGAACCCGCCAGGAAGCTCCGGCGCCGTCCACCGGCTTCCTGGCGGGTATGTGCGGCGGGAGCCGGGCGGTAGCCGGCGGATGCACAGCGTGTTCTCGGCGGCGATTCTGCAGCGGCTGGAAGCAGCACATGATTCTGCTTGCAGCCGCTGCAGAACCGCCGTTTTTTAGAACATGCTCATTCTTTGCTAACCCGCTGGGAAACCTGCGGGTTAGCAACGGATGACGCTGTGTAACCGCCGGTGTGTGCACTGCCTTGGGCTGTTTACATTAGTTTTAATGTTAATCCAAACGCCGGTTTGGATTAACATAAATTTAAATAAAACTAATGTAAACAAAACGGCGGTTTACACAGGTAAACCGCCGAAAACCCGCCCAGTGCGCACATAGCCTTACAGTTCTCTCTGTGATCAAACACATCTTTTACAGATCACACTAAACCATTATTAAAGGAAGAACAGTCAAACCCTGAGTGCTGGGAAGGGGTGTAACTACAACTGATGCAGGGGTTGTGATTGAATCCAGTTCCTGGAGCCTAGGGGCCCCATAAGTCCCTTTCACCTATAGAAAAAGACTAATCCTATTAAAGATTTGCAATAATTGGGGGCCCCATTGGAGCTTTTGCATCGGGGCCCATAAGCGTCAGGTTACGCCATTGGTGTTGGTGTGGCACCGCCGAGTCCGGTAGCCACGATGGCATTGCCCTGTTAGGGATCATTATAGGGGGGAGCACTACCTCCTTACTTCCAGGGTGAGGTTACGGCAGGACAGGGCTAGCCGCCGACGAGTGGGGGCACCACTACGCTCACTAGGGTGCCGACCTCCGCTGTCAGGCAGGTGAAAGGAGGAAGGTGTATATCAAGGACAGCAACCTTCCTTCTCGCTATCCTGTGCACCTAGTTTTTATTCACGTTTGATGTGTTCTGTATAAGTTAATAATAAAGATATCGTTTATAGGGTTTGATATGATTTACACATGATTTAATTCCCAAAACCATAATCACCAAGCTTTTATTGACACCCCCAGGGTCACGGAGCCAGGTCTCGATCCCTGTAACTCTCTAGCAGAACTGTTGCCCAGTTCCGAGTACCCCACGGCCCTCGGAGGTCGCGTCACTGGAAGTTTTAAAGGCAACATGCAGGTTAAAATGAGTAATTCTATTGCGTGGAATAATGTAAAATGTATAGATAACTTTATACTCAGCCACTGTACAACCCTGTTTCATCTACAAATGCATTTAGTTAATGAAATACATACGGTTTCTTCTTCGCATCCAGTATTTGTTTCATTGGTAAAGTTGAACCTTCTAACTTCTAGGTTTGCAAGTTCCATCACAAATACAGAAGGAACAATGGTACATAAATACAGAAAAACCATTGGGGAAAACCTACAATGACACAGAGAATAGTTTAGTATGGAAATATAAAATGTAAATGCAAAGACAAGGAAAGCAAAATAATGCATAAAATAATAGTAAATTAATTTGTGACCTATAAATTGTAAAGTTGCAAATCACTTACGGTAACTCATATATTCTTATTGTAATGTATATAAAATATATAAACAATAAGGAGGAAATAATTATTTTTATATATATAAAGGTGGATAAAGCAGCAAGTGACCAGAAAACATCCCTATCACAGTGCAGACAAATAATAACCAAAACCAATAAAGTAAAAAGGATACAGTGCTAAAAGCAACTATAAACTTCTACCAATAGCAGAAAAGGGACACACACCTCTTAATATGGCATAATATATAAATGCTATGCACTGATACCATAACTTAATAAAAATGTGCAAAACCACATAAACAGGTAGACTGTACACTCACCAACACACACATACACACCATGTAGTCATCAGCTCCTCCACGGAGCACTGCTCACCATTACCATCAGCCTCCGAGTCCCACCGTCATTGGCTCGGCTCTGAGTCACCAGCTGCAGTGTGTGATGAGGTCGCAGCATGATGACCTCATTACACACTGATGCATATCGGGTCGCCAGCCGGCAGGAAGACGGATTCGCGCACTGCAGGTGCTGTTTGTATGAAAATCACTGCTAGTCCTCCGGCAACCCTGAGCAGCCACCTGTGCACCGGAGTAGGGGGTCAAATGCATTCCTGCCCCCCGGCCCAGCCTGCTCCAGCTCCTTGTGGTATAATGCTTCATCCAGAGAGCAATGCATACCGGGGCAGCTTTACTAAGAGGTGTTCAGTCCAATAGCAGATCAGTGCAGTGCGGTGCGGCACAGGTGTATCCTGTGCCGATCAGGCAGATGTGCCTTCTTAAGATGCAATGCCGCGGTTAGATTGCCTTGTCCAACAGTGTCACTTTCACACTGTTAAGGCATTTGCTGTTCCAAAACATATTGGATTATGGTCCTTTGAGGCCACCGTACCCCTGTGACCTCAAATGCTCCGGTCTCTGAATTCCTGCCTTGCCGGTGTGTTAGTGGTGCAGGATGAAGCATTATACCACCAGGCGCACCTTGGAAAATACCACCCTGTTGGTGCGTGTGCAGTCTGTTTTTGTGGTTTAGCACATTTTTATTAAGTTATGGTATCAGTGCACAGCATTTATACAGTAAGCCATATTACCGGTGGTGTCTGTCCTTTTTCTATTGGTAGAATTTTCTAGATGCTTTTAGCGCAGTATCCTATTTTTCTTTTTATCCAGGACAGCACAGTCTATGTGACGTCAGCACTGCAAACAATATAAGACCCTGCGAACGAGAGCAGTAATGAAACTGCAACCTTGGGACAGGACAGGAAAACCTCTGTAAGGAAACAGGAAGGAAGGCGGTATGTGTGGAAATGGCTCTAAAGTGCAGAAAAAAAACATATTTGTCTGATATGATATATTGCAAGGTTTTATTCTATGGTATTATTTATTAAAGGGGTTGTCCGAGCTTTTGCTATAATTCATATGTGTATCCAGGCTGCAAAATGTTGACAGTTTGTAACATACGTCCTGTCAACATTTTGCATAGTTACCCAGATATCACCTATTTGCGGCAGCCAGAGAACGTCCAGGGGGTGTGTTTGTATTGACGTCTGCATGTAACTGGGAAACTGGTTGTTTCCTCCCCGTCTCCTACAAACACGCCCCCTCCCCCAGTCTAATCTATCCCGACCACCCCCATGATCCTACATGCCCTCCCCAGCCCCTAATGTCATCACCCACCCCCATTGTATACAGTGGTCCTCTGCTCCACTGACACACTGTGCCGAATCCGCTGCTGTGAAGGCGATTCGGCACACTGTGTCAGTGCAGTGGGGACTGCTGCATGTGTGTGCGCTCACCCTGTGGTCTCTGTGCAGAGGATCCGAGGTTCGCAGCCCGGGACTCTGTGCAGGAGAGCCGAGGTCTGCAGCCCGGGACTCTGTGCTGTGGAGCCCGATGCTTCTCTCCATACCTCCCATACCATAGAGCACAGGACTGGTGGAGCTGTCCTCTCTATACCGCAGCCATCGGCTCTATGGTACGGGGAGATGTGGAGAGAAGCATTGGGCTCCACAGCACAGAGTCCCGGGCTGCAGACCTCGGCTCTCCTGCACAGTCCCGGGCTGCAGACCTCGGCTCTCCTGCACAGAGTCCCGGGCTGCAGACCTCGGCTCTCCTGCACAGAGTCCCAGGCTACAGACCCCAGCTCTCCTGCACAGTCCCGGGCTGCAGACCTCGGCTCTCCTGCACAGAGTCCCGGGCTGCAGTCCTCGGCTCTCCTGCACAGAGTCCCGAGCTGCAGACCTCGGCTCTCCTGCACAGAGTCCCGGGCTGCAGACCTTGGCTCTCCTGCACAGTCCCGGGCTGCAGACCTCGGCTCCCCTGCACAGAGACCACAGGGTGAGCGCACACACATGCAGTGGTCCCCACTGCACTGACACAGTGTGTCGAATCGCCTTCACAGCAGCGGATCCGGCACAATATGTCAGTGGAGCAGGGGACTGCTGTGTACAAAGGGGGTGGGTGGTGACATTAGAGGCTGGGGAGGGCCTGTAGGATGCTGGAGGTGGCTGGTTATAGTGTAGACTGGGGTAGGGAGTGTGATTGGAGGAGACTGGGAGGAAACAACCAGTTTCCCATTTCCATGCAGGCTCCAATACAAACACGCCCCGTGGACATTCTCTGGCTCAGTGTTATCTAGGTAACTATGCAAAATGTTGACAGGATGTAGATTACAAACTATCAACATTTTGCAGCCTAGATACCCATATGAATTATAGCAAAAGCCCGGACACCCCCTTTAATGCAAAGTTCGCTGATACAAGTGACCTTTAACAATACTTTTATGCACATTATTACATAATTGTGCTTTGATGTGGTCCGTATTACCATTTCCATTCTCCATTTTTCGTTAGCTTCAGAGTTGCAAAAATCTCAACAAACAAGAGGAAAATTCCGCAGAGGAGAATCCAGTAATAATCATCACTTGTGACCGCCACCGTTAACATTACCATGAGGAATCCATGGAGAGCGAACAATAAACGGCTGAAGGTGGCTGCCAGGATCTTCATACACTTACACTTCATTCTGCTGATTATACCTGTGATCTGTGGAGAGACAAGAACAATGATGTCAGCTTACAATGGTCGTCCTGGATCTCCTTTTGTTCATCCTTTTCACAATGTATTAGTTGGTTTACATTGAGCCAATAAATTGTCTCAAATTTACCAAAATTTTGATGCTTGATGTTACATTTTTTATACTTTTTTCCCACTAGGTGGCACCTCTTTTTAGTTAGAAAAACTGTCTAAAAAACGTTTTTAACCCCTTGGGAACATGTTTGCACTGCCTGTATGTGGTGGGATCAGGAATTGAAGACCACCATGTTCTCTGTGTTTGCACTCCTTGAAGCCGAAACACTAGAGGGTTTCATAGGAAATCAGCGATTATAAGATATAACATACTAAAGATCAGGGGGGGGTGGAGCTAGCAGTACCTGAGGTCAGTATGCAATACAAAAAGGACAAATGCACATATTGATTCCTAACTGTACTTTAATGTAAAATGAGATTTGTAGCAAATAATTGATCAATTCTTTGAGCCTCCCTGCCAACGTCATGGCAATCTCAATAGAGCAGTCCTACTCTGCGTTTTTTTATTTAGACTGTGCCAAGCGGCCTCCTAAACACATTAAGAGCAAAACCACATAAATGCAACATACACTTGGAACATCTCATAACTGCTCCCATGGTGCTGGAAAGACAAATGCGGATAAAGGCAGACCAGGTCCGAATATGTGTAGCGGACGCTACAGACGCCCGGACATTATCAGATCTGACCCCCACACTGCCAAACCAGCAGAACCCGGATGAGGACCTCTCCTATCTCTGCCTGCATTCCCTAGCTAGGGTGATAGTGGTCTGCTACTTCCCTCTGATTCCTTAGGAGGTTCATGATACGCTCGACGGCCTATCATGCAGCAAGGTCTGAGTGGTGCTCTCTTAGTAGTTTGGCTACGGTTATCCTAGTCTGTGCAGGGTCTTTCAGGGACTGTGCAGCTAGAGTATTAGTCAGTGCAGGAACCAGTTGGGTCAGGTGCAGTTATTTGAGATTTATTTCCCGAGCTAGAAACACCCAACGCATAACAACAATACCAAGACCACAAAGAATGTTACCGAGTGATCATCATAAAAATGAAACCCAACAAACAGTGGTGGAATTACTGCTTACTGCTTTTTGTCATTTCTTCCCACTTGGGATTTTTCTGTTTTTTCCATTAATTTATCCATCAAATTCAACTGAGGGATGGCAAAGGATAAGGGAAGGGATATAGGTGCGCACATAATGCATAATCCAGTCCGCCTAAAGAGCAAGTATTTCCCTCCCTAACTAGCATTTCATGTATTGGCCAGCGATAATTTAGAAGGGACACACGTGAAACGAGTAGGCTCTGCTCATTGTCTTGGAACATAGTTATATGAGTTTTTACCTAAGATTCAATAAAGTAATACCATTTTTTACACTGTCAAACAGCTACTAGGTCATGTTCACACTGGACGTTTCTGATCCGTTTTTGATGCTGCGGTTTATTTGTTTATTTTAAAACTGCACCAAAAATGGACCAGTCACTGTGTCTGCACCAAACTGAATGGGGCTTTCACTTTCCTGTGCAGACATTAGTGTGTTTGACTGCTCGTTAGTGGTGCAGAAAACGCATCCAGTGCATAGTAAGAGTCAATTATTGCTCCATTTTATTGGTGCGCTTTTTGCATCACTAACATCCAATTGCTCACCCTCCCCGGTGATCCCACGGTGATCGCCGGTAATGTCTTCCTCAAGGGCATCGCAGGACCTGTGGGTAGTCGGTACGGTACTTCCAGGACCTGCCCGTGTGACTCAGGCTGAGTCACATGGTGCTAGGTCCTGTAAGTACTCTTACTATTTACAGACAGATCCTGCCGGTGCCCGGAAGTAAGACATCACCAGGACTCAACGTGGGATCGTGGGGAGGGTAAGAAAGTGTGTGTGTCTGTCTGTCTGTGTGTCTGTCTGTGTCCTCCAACAACAGAGCAAAAAAGCAGCACAAACAAGTGATGCATTTGTGAAGTTTTTTTGCAAAAAGAGGATCCGCTTTTGGTTCAGGAACTGCATGAAAAACGGATCAACAAAATATGGCGCACAAACGCTCTGTCTGAATTTGGTCCAGTTAGGTCCATATATATTTGGACACTAACCGAATTTAACTATTTACTGAAACACATTTACTTTATAGTTATATCATTTGACATGGACCTAAAGTCCAGACTTTTCTCTTTCATTTGAGGGTATCCACATTTAAATTGGATGAAGGGTTTAGGAGTTTCAGCTCCTTTCCATATGCCACCCTATTTTTGAAAGGATCAAAAGTAATTGGACAATTGTCTCAGAGTCTGTTTCATGGGCAGGCATTTAGCAAAGTTGCAGGGCCCGAATAATGTATTGACAAACTGAGTAAAGTACCACTCTAGTGTTTTGTTTATTTCAGCGCTGGAGTGGTGCTTTAACGCTACGTTCCCTGTCCCCATCTCATACTGACCCACTGGCATTTTCCCAGAGCAGCGCCATCCTATGTTCTAACTTCTGATTGGCCGAAAGTCAGAGGTTTCGTCACAATCGCTCAATGAAAAGTCTATGAGAGCCAGATTGAGGCCTCATAGACTTGTATTGAGTTGTGACCTCCAGTGCGCTCCATGAAACACTGGAGCTGCCAGCAGCTAACAAATCACTGGAGATCAACCAGAACGGTGGCGATAACAGAAGATGACAAAAGCAGATGAGACTAAGACAGAGGACTGGGGACCACTCCATCGATGAAATGAGAAAACCCGCTGAAGTTATGCTTTAAATACATTGTATGGTATAGCTGCCCAGGATGCGGAAGAGCAGATTAGTTGTCAAAAGGATTTTCAAATCTTAGACATCTGTGGCATAGACAAATAATATACAAAAACTATCTGATAGGTGCTGTTCCTACCTGGGGGTCTTCACTCAGAGTCCCGACGTCAAGGTGGCTGTGGTCACATTTGGCTTTCTCCATTTCAGCTACAGAGTCGTCCAAAGCCACTTCTGTAACTGTAGTTTAGCTGGATAAAATCTAGAAATATCTTCACAACAGGTGACTAAAGAAGTAACCTAAAGTCCGGGACTGTGCAAGTTCCTCAAGCTTGTAATTTGCCTCATTCTTGTTCTTTATTGTTTGTACTGATAATTAATTACGGTTGATTAATTACAAAGACAGGCGCATAGTGTGATCGTGAAAAAAGAAATCTCTATGTGCATGTCGTAACCATCAACACAACACTATCCCAGCACACCCTCTATGGCTCACATCCAATGCTTATATTGGCACGTTTTATACATACCGTAAATATATGAACTCTTCTGCCTGGCAAACCTCTGAGATTTGCTACAATTTTCTCTAAAATGTTGAAGTTGGGCCCCCAATAAAAGATTCACTCTTTAGCTTCATTATAATCTGCCTCCCCCAACGAATATAAATTGACATTTCCCAAAGTTCTGAAAGTGATGATCCGGCCCCCACAGAGCCCTGATCTCATATTGTCTACTATACACACATATACACAATAGACTGCTGCTGGCTGTATGCACAATAGAGACTGCTGGCTGTATGCACATTAGACACTGCAGGCTGTATACACAGAGACTGTCGGCCGTATACACATTAGAGACTTCTGGACTGCTGGAGTCCTGCCTCAATTTTTTTTTTAATTGTGGAATTTTTGCAGATGTCTACATATACTGTGTTTGTTATAGATCGATAGATAAATATAGAAATAGATAGATGATAGATAAACAGATAATAGATAGAAATAGATAGACAATAGATAAATAGATAATAGATGTGTGTTTAATAACATCTTTGGGAAGTGAATGTATTTGTCAGCTATAAACCTTGATAAGGGCAGTGTGCTGGTGACCCCTCGACCTCCAGCTGAGGACTGGGCTGTGCGTGCCCAATCTGACCCCTGACTGGACACTTCAGCTCCACTCAAGATTCCAATTTTCCAGAGCAGTTTGTAGTAAATGTGACTCGCCCCGGCAGGGACCGTGGTACACGGACCCAGGCCCTTCCGATGTCGTTGGGAGCTGTGGGATGCCACGGTGGTATGGCTCCCCTGCGACCAGGACGACCACAGGGTGAACTGCAGCCAGACAAGGTAAGACGGTTGACCGTAGGAATACCCACACACCGACAAACACTGACCCTATGCCTAGGACTCTAGGTTAGGCAAGGGGTAGCAGGAGTTAAGAGCAGTGTGGGAGGAGAGAGTAGGAAGTGGACAAGTGGGTGGAGGAACCGTAATAAAACACGGGAACACAAAGTTGTAGGCAGTGATTCCCAGGAAGAGAGCTTCCCTGGAGGACGCAGTACCTTGGAGGCAGTATTCCCAAGGGAGACAGCTCACTCTATAGCCTGAGGCGAGAGGAAAAATAGCCGCAAGCAGAGACACCCCACAGCTTGATAGAGGGAAGTAGGAGGACAACGGGCCCCGCAGCCACGAACACCCTGCTGGCCGGAGGAACCTGAAGCTGAGAGCCAGTCAGACAGAAGGAGCCTGGTGAGCCCAAATCATACCTGGGACACTGGAGGGCTAGGCCAAGGACAGCCAGAGAGCTGGCTCTGTAGAAGTGACTCTAAGACCCCAATCACGAGACACACAGGCGTGGAGCAGGGACTCTATGACCTGCAGTCTACCTACTGCCACGGAGTAGGAACACAGCCATTGGACTAGGGCTAGTGACCCTGAGATAGAGGGAAGCATCACACAAAAGCCTGTGACGGCCAGACCGAACCCGTGAGCGACGACACTGAGGAAAGACAAGTAGGGCCTGAAAGGTACTTCGAGGGAGGCAACGCAGAGGAACCATTTGAGCTGCAGTAGAACCTGGGTGCCCGGAGCAGTGCTGACTTGTAAGAACTGTGACTGTAAGAACTGTGAATTGTAACTTGCTGCTGAAGAATCTTGAACCAGTAAAGCCATGTGCAGGATCTGGGGAGCAGTGGAGCTTCCTCTACAGCAGTGATGAGTGATCACCCTGTGACCTCATCATACTGCTGCAGCCGTACAGGAAGGAGGAGGAAGCTACACAGTCCCGGGAGCTGCTGCTATAAGGATGTGGTGGGGAAGAATCTGAGGAGGTCACAGTCTCGGGGGAGCGGATGGAAGGTGAGTATGATCAGTTATTTGTTTTTTACTGTGTGTAGCAGGATGGGGGATTATATGTACCATGGAGGCTGTGTCGGCGTATATAGAGGCTGTACTTGAGGTATATAGAGGCTGTGCTGGCTGTAAAGGGAGGCTGAATTGGGGTATATTGAGGCTGTGTTGGGGTATATAGAGGCTGTGTTGGGGTATATAGAGGCTGTGCAGGGTGTATATAGAAGCTGTGTTGGCTGTAAATGCAGGCTGTGCTGGGGTATATAAAGGCTGTGTTGGGGTATAGAGGCTGTGCTGGGTGTATATGGAGGCTGTGTTGGCTGTAAATGGAGGCTGTGCTGGCTGTAAATGGAGGCTGTGCTGGGGTATATAGAGGCTGTGTTGGGGTGTATAGAGGCTGTGCTGGGTGTATATAGAGGCTGTGCTGGGTGTATATGGAGGTTGTGCTGGGTGTACATGGAGGCTGTGCTCGTGTATATGGAGGCTGTGCTGGCTGTAAATGGAGGCTGTGCTGGGGTATATAGAGGCTGTGTTGGGTGTATATAGAGGCTGTGCTGGTGTATATGGAGGTTGTGCTGGCTGTAAATGGAGGCTATGCTGGGTTATATAGAGGCTGTGTTGGGGTATATAGAGGCTGTGCTGGGTGTATGCTGTGCTGGGTGTATATGGAGGCTGTGCTGGCTGTCAATGGAGGCTGTGCTGACTGTATATTGAGGCTGTGCTGGCTGTATATGGAGACTGTTCTGGGGTATATGGAGGCTGTGCTAGGGTATATGGAGGCTGTGCTGAGCTTTATGGAGGCTGCGCTGGGGTATATAGAGGATGTGCTGTCTGTGAGCAATGTGACTTCCACATCGCAAACTGTGTCTGCCCGTCCCTCTGCAATAGGGAACGGTAGAGCCAAAATAGTGACTAGTTCCATACCTCATCACCATAAAGAGCCTAGCCGTGAAGATATCTCCATCCTCACTGGGAGCCAAGCCTTGAAGGTTCCTCCATCACCATAAAGTGCCGAGCCGTGAAGGACCCTCCATCGTCACAGGGAGTCGAGCCATGAAGGAACCTCCATCACCATGAGGAGCCGAGCCATGAAGGGCCCTCCATCACCACGGGGAGCTGAGCCGTGAAGGCTCCTCCATCACCATGAGGAGCCGAGCTGTGAAGGTCCCTCCATCACCACGGGGAGCTGAGCCTTGAAGGTCCCTCCATCAGCGTAGTATTACCTGGACTGTGTATAAGGGCCCTTTCACATTAGTGTTTTAAGCTGATGAGTGGCAGATCCGGCAGGTGGCGCCGCATCTGCCGGATCTGCCACCTAACGACCAACTTGCGGCTCGGATATGGGGCTTGCGGTCTGGTGTGGCAAGTGCGGTTCTGCCGGATGCGGCAAATCTGGCAGTTGCGGGCGCGAAAAAAAACCTGCCGCTTGCAGTGTTTATTTTTTTTGCGGCCGCAATTGCCGGATCTGCCGCTTCCGGCAGAACTGCACTTGCCACACCAGACCGCAAGCCCCATATACAATGCAGGGGGCTTGCTGTATACGGGCCGCAAGTTGGCCATTAGGCGGCAGATGCGGCGCCACCTACCGGATCTGCTACATATCAGCTTAAAATGCTGATGTGAAAGGAGCCTAATATGACCTCCCAAAAGCAAGTGAGTAGACCTGTACTGCAGCCACCTCAGAGGCCCGAAATATGCTTGTTTTATGAAGAGAAATCCCCATCTTTCATAAACAAAATATCAAGTGTATAGTATACTGTGACCCACAGCCACTTTGCCTTTGACAGACTGTATCACATTATTATCTGATGTAAAGCATTAGGTTTTCAAGTTCACCCGTGTGTCTGACTGCCTTTAATTGCACAAACATTATGGGCGCTACAACACTTGCACCTAGACATCAAAACTACAGGTTCGCCCCAAGGGGGTCATATACAGCACCTGCACCCAGACATCACTACTACAGGAGCGCCCCTGGGGTCATATACAGCACCTGCACCCAGACATCACCACTTCAGGAGCGCCCCGTAGAGTCATATACAACACCTGCACCCAGACATCACCAATACAGCAGCACCCATGGGGTCATATACAACACCTGGACCCAGACATCACCACTGCAGGAGCGCCCCCGTAGAGTCATATACAACACCTGCACCCAGACATCACCAATACAGCAGCACCCATGGGGGTCATATACAACACCTGGACCCAGACATCACCACTGCAGGAGCGCCCCCGGGGAACCAAGTACAACATTTACACCAGACATCACCACTACAGGAGTGCCCCCATGGAGTCATATACAACACCTCACTTCAGGCCAGGGGATCTGGGTGGACCCTGTTGAGGGAGGGCCCCATTTCAGGCTGGAGGGAAGAGTACGTAGAGGGGGTGGGCGGAAGTAGGAAGGAAGGATTGGGAAGTGAAAGGAGAATGTAGAGGAGGAGAGTGGTAGACAGCGAGGAGGACAGACGTCCTGGGGACTGGAGCTGCTGAGAGGCTCGTCCCAGGGCAGTGAAGGGTCTGCAGGAGAGAGCAGATGGGACAGAGAAGGGGCCCTAGGGGCACAGGAAGTGAGGAATCCACCCATGGTGCCCGAGTCCACTGCCAGCTGGAGGTGCGTGGAGGGACCAGGTCGCAGAGGGGACAGGCCCCAGACTAGCGGAGAGACTTCAAGACTCAACTAGCAACCCAGAGGCTGTGGTATCTTCATGTGCAGCAGCCGCATCCACACACATTCGCTAAAAAGGTGAGGGCAAGGGACAGAGAGGACATCGTCCGACAGGACCCGAATCCCTGACCCGGAGGACACAGTACCCGGCTGGCTGTTGTAACTTGGAGAACTGTGAATAAAGTGTGGAAACTGCACCCTGCTGTTTCCTCAGATTATTTCCCGCGCCCTAAGACTTGCCCAGTGACTATCACCATCGTCCCAAAGTTTCCACATCTGCCCTGGGGCCTCGCTCTACCCGTGCAGAGCTGAACCATCTTTGCTGCATCACCAATGGCCCCAGTGGTCCTGAACCACAGGGTCAGCCATCCAATTGCTGAATACTACAGGTGGGTCACAACTCAATCCATATAAACTATATCCCCATTTTATGACACGGCCAGGGCCACGGAGCTGGATCATGGCCCCATGACCTCCCCAAAGAACTGTCCAACCCGGTTCCGAGTTCCCCATTGCTGAGGTGGGGCGTGTCATATACAGCACCTGCACCCAGACTTTACCACTACAGGGGCGCCACCAGGGGTTATATACAACACCTACACCCAGATATCACTACAGGACCGCCCCCGGGGGGTCATATATCAACTCTATAAATGCAACCTCCTGCTTTAACAATTGTGGACACGAAGGAAGTGTTTAGGGGTCCAGCAACCCACTTCAGTTACCCTGACATTATCATCTGCTGCCAGTGGATCTACATATCCCAGCTGGCCCCTCTGCAACATCTAGCACCTCTCCCGTGGCTCACCACATATATATATGCTGAGAACAGATATACATACAGTACAGACCAAAAGTTTGGACACACCTTCTCATTCAAAGATTTTTCTGTATTTTCATGACTATGAAAATTGTAGATTCACACTGAAGGCATCAAAACTATGAATTAACACATGTGGAATTATATACTTAACACAAAAGGGTGAAACAACTGAAAATATGTCTTATATTCTAGGTTCTTCAAAGATGATGCTGTCCTCCACTTACATAGCAATAACCTGCTGACAGATTCCCTTTAAGAAATGAGGTTGTACCCCATATGTGGGCTTGGCAGCTATGATTTTTTCCCCCAATCACAATAAAAGTATTAAAAAATTTAAAAAAATGCACGTTTGGTGTCGCCACGTTCAGAATCACCCGATCTATCATCATTTTAAATCCGTTAATGAGAGCCGTAAACTCCGTAACGGAAAAAATGGTCCAAACGCCAAAATTCCGTTTTTTTGGTCACCGCAACATTGCTATAAAATGCAATAACGGGTGATCAAAACTGCAGATCCCCCCAAAATGGTGTCATTAGAAACGTTAGCTCAAGATGCAAAAAATAAGCCATCACACACCCCAGATCCTGAAAAATGAGAACGCTACAGGGTGCAGAACATGGCGCAAAAAGTCCGTTTTTGTTTTTTTGCAAACTTCTGAATTTTTTTTCACCTCCTAGATACCAATAAAGGTATACATGTTGGGTGTCTACGAACTCATACCGACCCGAAGCATCACCTCGTCATGTCAGTTTTACCATATAGTGAACATGGCGACTAAAATACCCAAAAAACAAACGTGTTATTGCACTTTTTTTGCAATTTCACTGCATTTAGAATTTTTTTGCAATTTCCCTGTACACCATATGGTAAAATAAATTATTGCATATGAAAGTACATCTTGTCCCGCAAAAAACAAGCCGTCATATGTCTAATAAAAACGTTATGGCTCTTGGAAGCAGCGGAGCGAAAAACGAAAATGAAAAATGAAAAATCCCCCGGTCATGAAGGGGTTAAATGTTAGATAAATACATTATTCTATCCCTTTCCAAGATCTGCATTTACCTTTCAAGCTAAACTATCCGAGGCTTCACAATCTATAAAAGGTTTTCTTGTATGATTGTAGCTTTGAAACCAAAATGTATGTTACCTATTAACAAATATATTTTAAGTCTCTATTTATTCTATAGGAAAAAGCAAAAATCCCGTCTGATGCCAGCACAAAAAGATTGTTAAAATGTACCTTGTTATTAAAGGGGTATTCCCATCTCCAAGATGCTATCCCAATATGTGGTAGGTGTAATAATAATATTATTAGCAAATACATCCAATTAGAAATGTAGTATAGTTCTCCTGATTAGCTGTCACCTACCTCATGTGCAGGGCATTACAGCTTAGGTATCCATGGTTACGACCACTAGCAACTACCTACCTGACACTATGAGTGGTCGTAACCATGGAAACCTAAGCTACTGTAAAGCTGTGTACCCACTGTGGGCCTTTGCCAGCTACACAAAAACAGCACAAACCTATTGCGTTTGTGCACATACAAATGTAGCACAAATAAGGGGACACACAAAGATAGACACACACAGACAGACACACAGACTCTTTCTCACCCTCCCCGGCAAGCCGACGGCGATCCCCGGAGATTCATCCTCTGTGCACCAGCAGGAGATGTGTTTATCGAGCTTCCAGATCCTACACACCATGTGACAGCCTGAGTCACATGACCAGTCACAATGTGCAGGTCCTGGAAGATCGATAAACACATCTTCTGTTGGTGCGCGGAGGAAGAATCACCGGGAATCGCCGGGAGGGTGAGCATTGCAGTGTTTTTGTTTTGCAAATCACAGTAAAATAGCACCACAAAGGACTGTGTGAATACTAATCCATTGAGATGTTCCTATGGGGTTTAGAATGGGGTCAATGGGGAAAACGCAGCCCAAAAACGGGCAAGTTAATTGACAAGGAGTTAAAAAAACAACAAAAGCGCACATGTGGGCACAGCTTTAGGAAAATCACATATACTCTAATGTAAGAATATGCACTCACTGTCCAGTGCCTCTGGACCTAAAGGGAGCCGTGGAAGTGAGTGCAAGGAGAACACTGCCGTCCTGTGCCCCACGATCTGCGGTGGATGCAGGACGGCTTCTCCCTGCATTCCCCCGCAAGAGATCGCTCCCGACTCCGCAGCATGAAATAAACATGCTGCAGAGTTGCGAAGTCTGGCAACCCGCACCGCAGCTGAGAAGACGCTGCAGGCGGAGAAGCATAGTGAGGATGGGATGTGTTGAATTCCCATCCGCTATGCTTCCACTGTACAAAGCAGCGTTTTGCACGCAGCGGCAATATGCTGCGTTCCCTCTCCGTGAGTTTGCACTCTAACGGCTGCGAGTGCTGCGTTTTTGCTGCAGAAACACAGCAAAAAAATGCAGCACAGTGGGCACATAGCCTAATGCCCCGCACATGCCCCGAGAACTATACTATATTTCTAATTGCAGGTATTTGCTAACATTATTATTTTTACACCTACTACACATTGGGATAGGACCTTGGAGATGGGAATGCCTCTTTAAGGGTTAGTAGAATGGAATGTGTAAAAAGAAACCTGACCAACCCCAGTTATTGAAATGTTTCCTGCAGGTCGAGCTCATTGCTATTCAGGAAAATAACTGTTCTCTTTAATAGTGTCTATTTTTCTTGGCATGTAACAGTGAGGCGTACTTGATACTCTGCTCGAAAACAGGATTTAAAAGGGGAGCAACTGCAAACTTCACTTCTTTACAGCTGCACTTAATCCCTGCACTAGTTCATAAGCCATTTACCAACTGTTACAAAACCTCCTGGGATGTTTTTTCCCCTAGGTGTCGGGCCACGGATGAGGTCTGTAAATATCAACATGAGCAAATCTAACATTTAGCATCATTCATGGAACAGAACATAGCAGATAAAGTAACGTCTGTTCTCTATCGTGGAATCAGACTTCCTCATTGCATGTGATCAAAGTGGTGTAAGTCATTACTCTGTATCAGGATAGAGAGAAGGTTGATACTGTCATCCTCCAACTCTGCTTCTTATCAATGCAAACAAATATCTAATTGTATCCATTTAGATCCCCCATAGTTATAGAGAAAGTACATCTTACCTTCTGCTGTTCCCATTCAATCCTATAACGGAGAAATCTGCAGGGTCTTCTAGATTCTGAGTTTCCCACCCCCGTTGCTTTTCAATTTTTGACATGTCCCAGCCCACTGGGTCAATGGTGCCAACAAATGAAGACACATTTCCAGTAGAAAACACACCCTACACTGATAAAAAAACAAAGCTGAAAAGATCACATGGCATCAAGTCTCGGCATGTAGAATCTTCTGCTTTCATATCTCGGTGCAGACAAGACCTAAAACGTTTATAGATACGGTGAGTTTTTGCAAAACTTTCTTGCCTAATTTAATTGAGGAGCAATGTTCTTCCTTGAAAGGTCTTCGCCTTTTGCCCCTTCTTCGCTTTTGTTCTTCAGACAATGTCTACGTCTTTGCAAACGGAAAACGTTCCATCCACCGCCATGGACAATGAGCGTTCGGTTAACGTTTCCAAGTAGGTCTGATCTTGATTTTCTCTTTCGAGCTCAATGCCTTCACGGTAATAACAAGCACGCTTTGGAAATTTTGCTTTTCCCCCTCCCTTAAATTCTTGAGGCTGACTCACTTTCTTTTATCGAAACTCCGCACATGTTCCTCATTGAGAATTTCTACTATTAACACGGAAAACTTACGAGATATTGAAAGTATCAATAATGTAAGGAAAACAAATCTTTTATGTATTTCTAGATGAAAAGAATAAGAAAAGATGGGAAAACGCTTTGAAGGAAGAGCTACGTGTCTGTGTAATAAAGATATGCCTAATCAGCTTTAAGTTGTAGCAGTTGAGATAATATGAATAATTAATGCATCAAACAGACAAAGCTTTCATTTGTTGTGCAATTAAAAAAAAATATTGATAATGAGTAGGTTTAATTTGTTCATAATTGCGGTAGGAAACATCTGAGTATTGCCATGCGGGAAACTTTTTTTTTTCTTAATGATGTCCCTATAGAAATATAATCCTTAAAGGTAATGCCATTACTGTGTGAATAATCAATCTGGAGACCCATTTTCTAGTCTTGGGTAAGTAGATATTGGCAGGTAAAGAGGAACAGACCAATGAACTTCAAGGCTTCAAAGCTTGTTTACCGGTAGATATCTTTCCCGGCACCGCAATACACATAAGTCATTGGCTCGGAGAGCAGAGTAAGGTTGGCCATACTCGGTGGATGACTGTCAGATCATCATCCATACGACTCCCCCATAAACAGGCGGACTCCCTTGGCCGAGTGTCATGTGTGCTCTATCCAAAATACCCCGGCTGATACGTTGGCCGGCAGCTTATCTCAGGAATAACAGTCCGAAATCATACATGTGCGATTGGATCATCAGTTTGCCAGTGACCTCATGCACATTAAACCATTGTCTCCAACCCAATGGGTATTGTTGGGTTCAACCAACATTGGTCTAATGCAGTGTTCCCCAACTCCAGTCCTCAAGAGCCACCAACTGTGCAGGTTTTCAAGATTACCTTGCAGTGCAGGGGTGTTAGAATCCATGACCTGTGCAGGTAATTAAATTATCACCTGTTCAGCAAATCCAGGAAACCTGCACTGTTGGTTCCTGTGGACTGGAATTAGGAAACACTGGTCTAATGTAAAATTAATTTCCCACAAAGTCAATTTTTAATCAATAGATCTTGGAATAATAATAATTTCCACAATTGGATGTGTTTAAAAAATGTTCCTGTGCTGAGATAATCTCATATGTGTCCCTGCTATGTACAGTGTAATGGATGTGTCTGACTGTACAAGGACATGGTCTGATCATACTACATCTCTTGGGCTGAGATCTTATAGATGTGTCCCTGCTATGTACTGTGTAATGGATGTGTCTGACCGTACAGGGACATGGTCAGATCATATCACATCTCCTGTGCTGAGATAATCTTATATATGTGTCCCTGCTATGTACTGTGTAATGGATGTGTCTGACCATACAGGGACATGGTCTGATCATACCACATCACCTGTGCTGAGATAATCTTATATATGTGTCCCTGCTATGTACTGTGTAATAGATATGTCTCCGAAACATTTTTTAAAAAACAGGCAGGGAAATGTTTTATCTCACAAAAATAATCATCTATGATCCTGTGCTGTAATGTCTGTATACTTTTTTGTGTCCTGCCCGCCCAAGGGATGTGGAATGATCAGATCACATCTCTGTACGGTCAGACACATCCATTAAAGTACCTTTACACGCCGCTACAGAGGGTTGGAAACAACCAGGTGTCTCACATGCACGAGCACGTACCAACGGTTACAAACAGTACCCGATCCCGCCTTTACACGCCGCTACAAAGTGCTCTACAGAAGGTTTAATCTACCTCTGGATGCACCGCCGGGTGCTCAAGGTACCTTCTGTAGCGCACCGTCCCTCATTTACACGCCGCTACAGATGGTAATATGGGAGGACCTGGTGCAGCAGGGACAACACATAGGCGTGCCAGAGTTGTGGATTACGAGACGCTCGTACGATGATTGGACAATGCAATAGTATCATGATTGGCCAGCCAGTGCAGGAAGGCTGGCTAATACATGACGCTATAGCAAATGTGTAGTGTGACTGGTCAGCTCCTTAAATATGCCTCCCTATGCAGCGACAACCAATCGTAACGCAGGAGCTTCCACCAATGATCGCTGAAGGGGGGCCGATATCCCGGAGGCTGTGTCACACCCCAGGGAGTTAACTAGGTGGCGAAAAAACCTTACCGTACCTTATTTAGACGCCGCTACCATCGGGTTGAAACCAACCTGTTTTAGAGCACTGCTCTGAAACAGGTGCCGACAGTGACGGGTGGCAACAACCTAGTTTACACGCCACTACCTCGGGTTGATTTGACGGTGCAAGATACATTTGCCTCCGAAACCCGGTTGTTTCCAACCTTCTGTAGCGGCGTGTAAAGGTACCATTACATAGTACATAGCAGGGACACATATATAAGATTATCTCAGCACAGGAGATGTGGTATGATCAGACCATGTCCCTGTACGGTCAGACACATCCATTACACAGTATATAGCAGGGACACATATGTAAGATTATCTCAGCACAAGAGATGTGGTATGATCAGACCATGTCCCTGTACGGTCAGACACATCCATTACACAGTATATAGCAGGGACACATATGTAAGATTATCTCAGCACAGGTGATGAGGTATGATCAGATCATGTCCCTGTACAGTCAGACACATCCATTACACAGAATATAGCAGGGACACATATGTAAGATTATCTCAGCACAGGAAATTATTTTAAACACATTTGATTGTGGAAATATTATTATTCTAAGATTTATTGATTAAAATCAACTGTAAAATTAACTTTGTTCGTGGAAAAAACCCTTTAAGCCTTAAACTGTCATTTGTCTGTCACAATTCCTCCCCTCTGCATTCAGGGTGCACTGGGCTGGTGACACCTTAGTCATCCCATCTGGAGCTGGGATATGCTGGGCTCTTTGTGTTCTATTGACAGCTCAGTCGCCCAATCTCTTTCTATCTTGTGCTGAGATTCTGCAGCTGCTCTTTGTCTCCTGTAATTGCTCAGCCTTTTAGCTCTGTAGTTTTCTCCCAGATCACTGCCAGTCTTAGTTTCAGCTCTGAGGTGCTAAGTTGGTCTTTTGAATCTGTACTCTGGGAATTGATCTTTTCCTGCCTGACCTTTCCTGTGTTTGACCATTCTTTTGTCTTGTCCCTTTGTCTGATCCACTTCTCTCCAGGTAACTGACCTCAGACCATGACTTAACTACGCCTTTGGTTCATCCCTCTGTCTTGATGTGCTCTCCTGGTCTCTGACCTGAATGTTTGACTATTCCACTTCTTATAGTCCATGTCATATACGAGAACAAAAGGATCGCCAATGAAATGAAAACTGCCTGATTCCTTTTCCCTCCAACATCGTCTATCGGGAAAAAGTCCCTCTGATTCGGTGAGTTCAGTTTACCTTAATCTAATGTGTATGGGAGTCCTAATTCTACATGTGGATACTGAAATAATATGATTTTTTTGGTCTCTTGGCTGAAACAATGCTCCAAAGAACAAAACTGTTCCCCAATGGCCTTCTTTAGATCTGAGTACAATTAGATTATGCCTTTGGGAGATAACAAGTGTTGACACCAGTCACATCATGGATGGTTTCCACTAAGTGAATTTCATTCTGATGGTTTTTATTGCTCGTGTTCATTCAGTTCTTTGAGATATTGCCATCTAGAACATTTTTTTGAGTTTTTAAATGTCCTTTTGTCACCATTTTCTCAGCTGATTTGGGTCACTTTCATCTGCAATTCTTGTCTCGTTGTTGTGCTTTTAACATTGCAAATCATGTAAATCATAGATCATGTGTTTCTAAAATTCACATCATTTTTAATGTTAGAAGTGCAATTAAGCAATTTTTCATATGAACTCGTTTTTTTCTCTTGCAAAAATGCATTTTCCTCTAGGTGTAAAATGTCGTAAACCACGAGAAAAAGCTTTATCATCCTGGCAGTCCTATAAACCGGATATTAAAAGGGATCCACACCCAGAAGTGTCCATGTCGGGGCTTTCCCAGACATTCCAGGGAGTGGGAATTCAATCTTGGAAACTGTTGCTCCCTCCTCTAGTGTTGGTAAATTAGTTCTGGCTTTGACCCCACTTTTCTCCTGGCTATTTGCTATCACTTGGCTTAGGCCGCTTCACACCAGATTTTTCGGATCGGGGGTGTCCGTGTGAACCAGACAGACCCGATCCAAATTTGCCATCCGTGTCTCCCAATGGGCCGGATGGCTGTTATTTGCCATCCTGTTTGGGGCTTTTCCGGGAGGATCCGGTTTTGTCCGATTTTTTGCATCGGGCACAAAACCGGAGTCTTCAGCATTTTTTGTGTCCGATGCAAAAATCGGACAAAACCGGATCAAGAGCCCATAGCATGGGAGTCTATGGGCGCCAGATCACGCAGGAACCGGCAGAAATTCGTGCCGGGTCCTGGCGGCTGTTAAAAGCCTGGAGAGCTCCACGGTTGCAATTTCAGCACCACGGCTAGCTCCCATCCAGCCGCTATGCTGAACTTTCAGCACTGGACAGCGCCAGCAATGAAGCCGACAAAAAGCAGGATCGGAGAGCAAATTTGCATCCTGCAAAACACCGGACAGAACCTGACAGTAAAAAAATCGTGTTGTGTAGCCGGCCTTACTAATATTTCTTCACTCAAATCACTCCGTTATCAGATAATCCATGGACATAACCCTTGAACCTCTACAAAGAAGGCCAGTTACCTGTACAGGGGTGAAAGGGTGAACACCAGAGTGCCCTTGAGAATTGCTAAATGAAGTGCATCCATGCAACTTTTGACCTCATAAGTATACTAAAACTATACATAATAATATTTTTCTTTTGTGTATAAAGTTGTCCCCATTGTGATCAGTCTTTTTCACCTCCAGTGACAGCTGAATGTAAACAGTGAATGTATCCAGAACAGCAAAGCACCATTAAATGCCTAATGACCATTGCTGAGAACTGCGGCTCAGCTCCTCTTCACCTTAATAGGAGCCGAGCCACAGTATCATTGAAAGGCCACTACACAGTGAATGGAGCTGTTCTGTTTTGGGTTTATTCACTGATTACAGCTGGCCGCCGCTGCCCAAATGACTTTTTGTAGAAGTCGCCAGATGCCCTACCCGCACCAGTCAAATATTGATGGATCATCAAAGCAACTTTTTTCATTTCAGCAAATTAGGCGCAGATAAAGCACCACTCTAGTATTCTTCTCTATTTCAGTGCTGAAGTGGTGCTTTAAATCTACATAACATGCCCCCTCTTTTATACTCACCCTCCGGCATCATCATCTTCTATCATCGCCACTTCAGTCGACCTCCTGCGATCTGTGGCCTGCCGGCAGCTCTAGTGTTTCATGCAGCGTGCCGGAGGTCACAACTCAATATGAGTCTGTGAGAGCCTCATTCTGGCGCTTCATATACTTGCATTGTGCGACCAATCAGAAGTTAAAGCATAATATTGTGTCATGAGACCGGAGTGGTGCCGAATAATGATGAAGCCGCTGGAGGGTAAGTATAAGACCGAGGGCAGAGGACTTAGAATTAAAGCACCACTCCGAAAACAAACAAGTGCTCAGTGGTGCTTTAAGGAGGACCTGTTTCCCAGTCAAAGGTGCTAAGATTTTTCCTGCTGCCCTTGTGTTTTACATTTTTTTATTCTGTTATTATTTTAATCCATAAAGCTAGAGCAACATTTTAACTTTGGCAGAGACACAGCTCGGCTGAAGCGCGCTGTGTGTAGCTACCACATCACGGTTGTCATGCTTAGGAGGAGTAGAAATCAGGCAACTAGATGGTGTGATGGGCGAAGTGGGTCAGGGAAGGCTAATCTGACCGTGATTCTGGGGTCCCTGGCTCACCCTGTTCTCGGAGGTACCTCTGATGGTGAGGAGGTCTGAGCCTCCACCCTTTTTCCTAAGCTCCTGATTAGCCCCAGGCTGAGGGCCCCTACCTCCACCCACGGGTCAGGAATCACAGCTACTCCCAAGGTAATAGAACTCCAGGAGAGACTTCAGCTCAGCAGCAAGGCATCTTCACAGCTCAGTGATTAAGAGTAAATAACTCTATCAATGGCGTCTGACAGAGGAAAGGGAAAGCTATTTAAAGGCCAGGGGGGGAATTCCAGGTGAGCCACACCCAGCCTCACAACCAGCAATTGAGCAAAAGACCTTCACATCTATACCTACATTACCAGCAACTGAGCACAAGACCTTCACATCCGTACCTTATGCAGCTCCTGAAGAAATGCAAACACAGACACACACAGCAATATCAGCGGTCAGTGCAATCTGAGCACATGACAACAGTGCAATGCAATTGTATGGAGACACCTTAATACCTTGTTTACCGCGACAGAGAACAATCACGTTGTAAATAGACACCTTATTCCTATTTGCTAAAATCACTGTGTATCTTCAGCATTAATTGTAAGCTTCCCGAGATTCCATAGTCAATGGAAATGTAACTCTTTTCTTCACTGAATGGACATGTTCTCTGAATATTTTTGTTGTCACAATTAGATATTCCATCAATGAGAAAATATACTTAGAATGTTTATGTAAATGAGTTTGCAAGTGCACCGAGTGCGGGTAAATTGCTGGTTAAAGCATTGCATTATTTACCATCTAGCACCACCACGAAGTGCATAATTGATGTTTCTTCTGCAAAAAAAGAGACTTCAATAAAGTTGTAGTTGCAGAATTTTATTATTGAAAGGGATTGTGCATTTTCAATTGTATTTAATTAAAGACAAAATTAGCTCTCCCTATACTGGTGGCCTCAGTCATTTTTATGCAGCTACAGTGGTAATGGTACAACTACAGCACGTGACCAGTGTAACCAATCACTGGGCTCAGTGGTCTTATTATAGACTTAGCATTGCTTCAGCTCCTAGTGATCTGAGAGAGACGGTGTGCATCTAAACCTTTAGGTAGCAAAAATTCCATGGCTAGTTTCAGATGTCTGTTTTTCATGGTGGGAGTATGGACCAGCCAGGGGTTTTCTGATCCAGACTCAACAGACTCCTATATGCCCATGAGACTGTTGAGCTCAGGTCAGAAGACTCTTGGCCGTTCAGGACATCATAGTCTACACTTGCACAGAGAAACATAGGTGTATGAAACCAACCCTAGTGCTAATAAAAGTAAAAGTATTTTGGGGTACCTAATATAAGATCATACAATGGCATTTTAAATATTTCACTTATTTCTTTTAAGCAAGACATCAGGCCCACATTGAAATTCTGTCCACAGAACAAAACTGATCTAATTAATTAGGTTTGTGTATCAGATAGACATATTGTCACATTCCCCCTTCAAGACACTAATGTTGTTGTTGTAGTATCTTGTGTCAGCACATTGTTGTTGTTGTTGTAGTCTCTTGTGTCAGCTGATTGTTGTAGTGTCTTGCGTCAGCTCGTTGTTGTTGTTGTAGTCTCTTGTGTCAGCTCGTTGTTGTTGTTGTTGTAGTCTCTTGTGTCAGCTCGCTGTTGTTGTTGTAGTATCTTGTGTCAGCTCGTTGTTGTTGTCTCTTGTGTCAGCTCGTTGATGTTGTAGTATCTTGTGTCAGCTCATTGTTGTTGTTGTTGTAGTCTCTTGTGTCAGCTGATTGTTGTAGTGTCTTGCGTCAGCTCGTTGTTGTTGTTGTTGTTGTAGTCTCTTGTGTCAGCTCGTTGTTGTTGTTGTAGTCTCTTGTGTCAGCTCGTTGTTGTTGTTGTAGTCTCTTGTGTCAGCTCGTTGTTGTTGTCTCTTGTGTCAGCTCGTTGTTGTTGTCTCTTGTGTCAGCTCGTTGTTGTTGTAGTCTCTTGTGTCAGCTCATTGTTGTAGTCTCTTGGGTCAGCTCGTTGCTGTGGTTGTTGTAGTATCTTGTGTCAGCTCGTTGTTGTTGTTGTAGTCTTTTGTGTCAGCTCGTTGTTGTTGTTGTTGTAGTCTCTTGTGTCAGCTCGTTGTTGTTGTTGTAGTCTCTTGTGTCAGCTCGTTCTTGTTGTTGTTGTAGTCTCTTGTGTCAGATTGTTGTTGTTGTTGTAGTATCTTGTGTGAGCTCGTTGTTGTTGTTGTAGTCTCTTGTGTCAGCTGGTTGTTGTAGTATCTTGTGTCAGCTCGTCGTTGTTGTAGTATCTTGTGTCAGCTCGTCGTTGTTGTTGTTGTAGTCCAGAGGTCCCCAACTCCAGGCCTCAAGGGCCTCAAGCAGTGCAGGTTTTCAGGATTTCATTAGTTTTGCACAGGTGCTAATGTGATCATTTGCACAGGTGATGAGTCCAACCACGGTGCAATACTAAGGAAATCCTGAAAACCTGCACTGTTGGCGGCCCTTGAGGCCTGGATTTGGGGACCCATGTTGTAGTCTCTTGTGTCAGCTCGATGTTGTTGTTGTAGTCTCTTGTGTCAGCTCGCTGATGTTGTAGTATCTTGTATCAGCTCGTTGTTGTTGTTGTTGTTGTAGTATCTTGTGTCAGCTCGTTGTTGTTGTTGTTGTTGTTGTATCTTCTGTCAGGTGTTATTGTAAAGGTAATGTGCTATGTGAGTAGTGATGTGATGCTTACCTGCATAATGTTTTGCACCCTACGTGATGAAGCTGTGTTCTGCCCAGCAACAGACAGTGAGCATGGTAAGAAAGAGTTAATGTGTGGGACAAGCCCAGAATGGGAGGGGCTAGTGAAAGGACATTGTAGAGTTTTCTGTTAGGAGTTCAGATAGGTGTCAGCATGTGTCGGAGACAGACCTAAGGTCTGAATAGTCTGCCGAGCCGCATGTTGTGCATATCCTTAGAGTGAGAGGACACTGAAACAGAGGATCACAAGAACCTGAGGTGCAAGTGACAGAGAGAGAGAGAGTGATCGAGGAAATGTTTAGTTTGCAAAAGAGAAGACTGGAAGGAAACGCAATAGCTGTCTACAAATATCTCAAGGGCTGCCACACTGTAGAGGATCATCTTCATTCTAGGGCTGTCACACTTTAGAGTGATCAGCTTTATTCTCATTTGCACAAAGAACGTCTAGAAGAAATGGGATGAAACTGAATGGGAGGAGACACAGATTAGATATTAGAAAAAAGACTTTTTGACAGTGAGGGTGATCAACGAGTGGAACAGGCGGCCACAAGAGGTGGTGAGTTCTCCTACAATGGAAGTCTTCACACAGAATCTGGACTGACATCTGTCTGGGATGATTTATTGAATCCTGCATTGATCAGGGGGTTGCACCAGATGAACCTGGAGGTCCCTTCCAACTCTAATATTCTATGAGTCACGGATTGGTCTGTGGGAGTCGGGTCAAAGTACTGACAGGAGGACTAAGTGATGGAGCAGACCATGAAACAAAATGAGTGCCCCAGGTGTGAGTTCCCTAAGAGTCTGGGAGTTGTAAGCTGAGTTCAGCCATACTTGCAATATCTCTTTAAGTGGAAGAAGACATGGAACCATGGGAGAAGACTATGGCTTTCATACACTGTACTGTGTTGCTAGGCTGGGTAATGGTGGAAGGAGCAGGATTAGTGGAGGCTGGAGCAGGTGAAGTGAATACAGCGTGATAGAGATACTCTGCTGGAGAAACATACGAGAAGACATGAAACCGCTCTCTGATCTACACAGTTGTTATCAGGTTACTGTTGAATAAAATTGTGTCTCCTCCCATGAACTGGTAATGATAAATAGTTGCTAATCCATCGAAAGGTGACACATTCCTTTAGTCTCCAAACTGTGATTAATTCAACGCATTTCAGAGAAATCTCCTTCATCAGGAATTACATCACATTCTGATGAGCTGGTTAACATCTAGTCCTGGCCAGCCAAAGCCATCGACATCATGCAGCCTAGATGTGTTGTCTCCGTAAATGAAAAACCACAACCCAACCAGAATCTCCATCCTCATGTAGTTTGCGGAGCACAGAAGACCCAGATCTGGTTCACAACTACTACCTGGCGTCATTCCACATATACATGAAGGTTCTATGTGCTCAACATTCTCCTTTTCTTTCTCCTATAGGAAGACTCGAAAGTGAGATATTGTTCACAATCAACTTTTCTTTCATAACCTTTTAGTTGGTGGTTATCCCAAGGCATCTACTGGATTGACAGTTCTCCTGATCACTCAGGTACAGTGAGAAAGCAGTGTGCTTTTTTTATATCAAATCATATGATGCTCAATACCAAAGCCATTTATAAATTTTTATGCCATAGGTGAATACTTCCCAATGAAGTAACATTTGAGAACTTCTAAAGGAGACCTGTGAGATGAGTGTACTGCCTACTATCCACTAGACAACCAAAGGTACTAATATATCTGCTTTAGGAGGATCTTGATTGGAGTGTGGTGTGGGTTAACCTTCTACATACCTCCTTGGAGGAACACTTTTTTAGGTTCTACATGGTCACCTGTGCCCGGGCTCATCTATGAGTTGTTTTCATGGATGTTGGGAATTGGCTCTACAATCCACCTAAACTGCAATACCATGAAAGAAGGAGTTTTGAGGTGAGCTTTGTATGCCCATATATTGTTAGAAATGGTCATTAGCCTGCCCATATCACTGTGGAGAATCTTCCCAATGAACACAATAATCAATCAATTGCAAATGTCTTCATTATTTTTAACGGTCAGGTGTTTTCTGCAAAGCTATACATAAGATATTTGCAATTAATTTCTAATGATACTTTGGAAAGCTTCTACTCGCTCTTCAAATACTACATGGGACCCCATCCTAATGTTACAGTAGTTTGATGTCTTTAACCTTGTGATGTAGGGAAAAGGTAGGGATGTCAATACTAGTGTGGGAAACTTAAGATCCCCCATACATTGGTCTACCATTGGCCAAACTCATCAATATCAGCAGGCTTGCCCAGTTTCTTTGTGTATGGGGGGCCTCCCAACTGATTATCTATAAAAGTTGAGAATGCGCAATAGGGTCTTATCTTTTTATAATCAGTTAAAAAGATTGTCTAAATTAGAATTGCTCACCTGATAAGGTTGTGTCACACACAACCAGCTTGATCGCTCAGAAATGCAGCTGCTGCAGGGACCGTACTTCCACAGGTCACTGCGGTAAACGATCAAATATCCGGACAAAGTACCCCAGGTCCGCGCTGCTGCAGGATAGATGTAAATGACACCAGAAACACCGGGATGCCTGGTTGAAAGTGATGAATAGCTTTATTTTCCGACGCGTTTCGGAGCTGCCTGCTTCCCTGAGGAAGGAGCTCGGCAGGCAGCTCCGAAACGCGTCGGAAAATAAAGCTATTCATCATTTTCAACCAGGCATCCCGGTGTTTCTGGTGTCATTTACATCTATCCTGCAGCAGCGCGGACCTGGGGTACTTTGTCCGGATATTTGATCCCATCTGATTATGGATGAGATAAGGATCTGGCATGTACCATGTCAGACTTCTGATCCTATTGTTCTTGGCAAGATAAACCACCACCAAAGACGTCTGGCAGCAGCTCTCTTGTATAGGAAACATTAATGCTCTACAGAGTGAATGCTCCTCTATAAAGACGAGTTGAGAGAGAAAGCTGCTAAACAACCAACCAAACGATCGTTCGGCCAACCGATTTCCCTAATAAACTGCCATGGTGCACTATATGTTACCGTGTGATTGGAACCGTAAGGAACCTTAGCTACAGTATGTGCATGCATAACACAAGTTAAACAACAAATACGAAACACAAGATTAAAACCCAACAATGGCTTCTACAAAAATGTATAATATACAGGTACACTCACTTTGTGCGGAGAATTCCGATCCAGTATCTGCCCAACTCCTGGAGAGCCTCTCTGGATGTCTTTTGTTAATCTTTTCCTTCACTCACAATCCTCAGTCTCCATAAAGTGCAGTAACCTTTTTGTACAATAATCCAAACATAAATAGGTAGTTGACTATTGTGACTATAGTAATTATCTTCGCGCTTCTAGGATTCCAACCTCGTCAGGACAACCCACATGGTGATAAACTCCTTTACAAATCATTTTATGATCCGGCTGATATTTGAGGAAGGAAATAAATAAGTGTACTGCATTTTATGGAGACTGAGGATGGAGACCAGGGTCGATGTTAGACAAAGTGTGTCTCCAAACCTTAACATCATCACACAAATATTTAGGGTTTACAAGAGCCGATTTCAGGCTGCTAAACGAGCGCCAGTTGACTTCATTCAAGGTGTTCGACACTTGTTTACCGGCCTTTATATTCAAGCTGACAAAGAATGATGAGGACAGAACAATAGCTAAGAGATCATCCTGTGCCCATGTAGTATCATGTTATCGGTAGCACATGTTCTATTTACACAGGACGATGTGCTGCTTCTCTTCTATTATTTTAATCCGACATAAAAGATCTGATCACCCGATGACTAATTGTATTGATTGTTTGTTGGGTGATTGCCAACATGCTTGTCTGCATTTTTAACTGTGTATATTACAAAGACTGCATGATACACACACAGTCCATGCTACACACTGTATTATACACACACATTCCATGCTACATACACTGTATGATACACACACATTCCATGCTACAAACACTGTATGATACACTCACATTCCATGCTACACACACTGTATGATACACTCACATTCCATGCTACACACACTGTATGATACACTCACATTCCATGCTACAGACACAGTATGATACACTCACATTCCATGCTACACACACTGTATGATACACTCACATTCCATGCTACAAACACTGTATGATACACTCACATTCCATGCTACAAACACTGTATGATACACTCACATTCCATGCTACACACACTGTAGGATACACTCACATTCCATGCTACACACACTGTAGGATACACTCACATTCCATGCTACAGACACAGTATGATACACTCACATTCCATGCTACACACACTGTATGATACACACACATTCCATGCTACAGACACAGTATGATACACTCACATTCCATGCTACACACACTGTATGATACACTCACATTCCATGCTACAAACACTGTATGATACACACATTCCATGCTACACACACTGTATGATACACTCACATTCCATTCTACACACACTGCATGATACACACACATTCCATGCCACAAACACTGTATGATACACACACATTCCATGCCACACTGTATGATACACTCACATTCCATGCTACACAGTATGATACACACACATTCCATGCTACAGACACTGTATGATACACACACATTCCATGCTACACACACTGTATGATACACACACATTCCATGCTACAGACACTGTATGATACACACAAATTCCTTGCTACACACATTGTATGATACACACATTCTATGCTACACACTGTATGATACACTCACATTCCATGCTACACACACTGTATAATACACACACATTCCATGCTACAAACACTGTATGATGCACACACATTCCATGCTACACACACTGTACAATACACACACATTCCATGCTACACACACTGTATAATACACACACATTCCATGCTACAAACACTGTATGATGCACACACATTCCATGCTACAAACTCTGTATGTTTTACACATACACATATTACACACATTCTCCATACTAAACACAATCACTTTATACTACTCACATTCCATACTACACACAGCATGTTACACACACTCATTCACTCCATGCTACACACATGGTATGTTACACACATTCCATGCTACACACCCTGTATGTTACACACACAGTCCATGTTACACACATTGTATGTCACACACACATTACACACTACACACACGCTATATATTACACACACTTTCTAGACTACATATTATATACCCACCATGTTACACAAAATATCCATTTTACACACACACTATGTTATATACTTTACACACGCACGCTGCATTCATCTAAACTTCGTAATCTTTGTTTTATTCTTCATTATTACAGTTTTACTACATATCAAGTGCCAACAAGTTTTTGTTGAGTCTCGTCAACCATTTCAATAGAGATTCCTTATAATGTCCTGTGATATTTCGGGGCCTGATGTTGCCGGATGAATATTTGTAATTTCCCTGCAGATATACAAAGCAGTTCTTCGTATGATGACATAATTATGGCCACTGTCCAAATGATTGAAGATAATTTTCCTAGCAGGCACGATTAGGATCTGGTGTCAGTTTTCACTGTGAATGTGTTTATGTTCTGTATGCCTGATGTGTAAGTGATCCCATTTGCCATTTCCATACACTTTTTCCACCCCTGAGCTCTTAAACATGTCATAAAGGCTTCTGTGTTTTCTCCTCCATCACATTCAACAGATGTACGGTATGTTGTTGAGAGCTCCTTGTACCAAAAGTGAATTTCTACCTTTTAACACTGTGTTACTATC
The DNA here is from genome assembly GCA_033576535.1 of Allobates femoralis. Classification (NCBI taxonomy): domain Eukaryota; kingdom Metazoa; phylum Chordata; class Amphibia; order Anura; family Aromobatidae; genus Allobates; species Allobates femoralis. Next base: position 19,507,297 of record JARQOC010000009.1, read on the forward strand.
TCGTCCTATAAATGTTTTTGCACGAATATTTAGTGTGAAAACCACTTTCACATGATCAATCCTTTGATTCTCTAAGGGAACATCCCAGCCTAACCATTGGCATCCTACAGGAAGTGTGAGGGGCGTTCATTAAAGATTTCCCCTGACCCACTTCTATCTATCACAGGATGCTGAAATTGCATGTGTGTAATGATATACGTCTCTATACGTTACGTGCCAATGTGCGAGTCTGAACTGATAACGGTCTTTCTTTTACAGGTGCTGAAGTGGTGTGAGGTGTGATAATGGACCCAGTGCAATACAGAGCAGTCATCAAGTTCCTTTACTTAAAGGGAACCAACCACCCCAAATGACCCCCCCGGACTGTTAATATGTGTCCCTACACCCAGCACACACATTTGGGGCAATCGTTTTTGCTAAAAAAACTGTTTAGTAGAAGCTAAGATATAGCAATATGAACTTTAATAAATCCTGACGACTGGGTGTTACCTAGCTTTGTCCTCGTGCAGTGTTCGTGCCTGTCAGCCTCCTCTCCCCCCTCCCTTCAGTAAAGCCCTGCCCTTTCAGCCTCTCAGGTTTCAGCCTTTCAATTGATCCTAAACCCACAAACTGACCCCCCCCCCCATATCTTTAGACCTGTCCCTGCACCCCCTCTTATCATTCCTAGCCATCCCTTTTGCAGAAAAAATCGCTTAAAAAGCGTCATGAAAGGGGGCGGGGCTCCGGCATGCCACGATTTAGCCCCGCCCCTTTCATGACACGGCCAGGCTCTTAGAAGGTGAGAGGGCGTGCATAATTTACCAGGCAGCAGCAGACAGGTGGGGCATTTTCGGCTTGCACAGAAAGAGAGAACTCACACAGCAATAAGTATTGTAACTAGGGATGAGCGAGTCTACTCGCTAGGACTCGTTACTCGGCGATTCTTAAGGGACTCGCTGGACTCGGTAATCGGCGAGTCTTTTAGCGAATACTCGCTCAGTAACGAGTCCAATGCAAGTCAATGGCAATCTTAGTTTTGTCAGAGTTTACTTTATCTCACTCGCTAGACTCGCTAGACTCGCTCTATCACATCGCTATATAGCTTGAATCTCCCCAAACAGCAGCGAGTCTGAGCGAGTCTACGAGTCCGAATCCTAGCGAGTCTGCGATTCCGAGTCCTGTATTCTCTATTCGGGACTCGCGAATCCAGAATCTTTTATGTTACTAGTCAGCATTGCGTGTTAGGTCAGAAAACTTGTGAAGAAGGACAAGCATCTTAGCCAATCATAGTCAGTAATGCCATAGCAGCTTTGGTTGTGTCAGGACTATGATTGGCTGCTGTCCATCGTGATGCCTATGTCATCTATGACAGGCAAGGCAGTATATAAGGCTTGCCCCCCGCCATTTTGGGCACATTCCTGAGAAGAGCTGACCTAGTGCAGGGAGACTTGGAGCAGATCTAGGGACAGTTAGGCAGTGTAGGAGTCACACATAACCCAAAAGTTCTTTTCAGAACTACCAGGACGGAGGATTGCTGTACAGGACTGTAAGGAAGGGAGATAGGAGCAGCCTTACAGTGAATCCAGCACCATCCTCAGAGCTTAGTTCACCCAGCTTTCCGCAGAGCTGTAATCCTAAGCTTTTTCTTATTTTTGGCACTAGTCTACCAAATAATTTTGGTGCCATTTTTCCACAAAAAATTTCCTGTGCCAGTGCGTTGCTGTACGGTGTCCTGCCTGCAGCTCGCACGGTACTTGTAACATTTTACGCAGCCAGCACCGCAGCCTAATAGTGCCTGGTTCTGCGTACTAAACAATTTTTTCCTGTGCCAGTGCGTTGCTGTACGGTGTCCTGCCTGCAGCTCGCACGGTACTTGTAAACTTGCACGCAGCCAGCACCGCAGCCTAACAGTGCCTGGTTCTGCGTACTAAACAATTTTTTCCTGTGCCAGTGCGTTGCTGTACGGTGTCCTGCCTGCAGCTCGCACGGTACCTTCCATCTGTCTTAAAATATCGCAGGGTGCTTTCACATCTGCGTTTTTCGTAATTCGCGGCAGATGCGGTGAAAAAACCGCATCTGCCGCGTTTACCGCATAACCGTTCCACTTGCGGCGCGGTTGCGTTTTTTTTCTATGCAAAGTATAGGCATACTTGCGGCAGGTGCGGCAAGTGCGGTTTTGCACTTGCGGCAGGTGCGGCCGCGAAAAAAACCGCGGCTTACTGCGGTTTTTTTCGCGGCCGCACCTGCCGCAAGTGCAAAACCGCACTTGCCGCACCTGCCGCAAGTATGCCTATACTTTGCATAGAAAAAAACGCAACCGCGCCGCAAGTGGAACGGTTATGCGGTAAACGCGGCAGATGCGGTTTTTTCACCGCATCTGCCGCGAATTACGAAAAACGCAGATGTGAAAGGGCCCTAAGCCTCTAGTGTGTACCTTTCACGAAATAGTACCTGCTACTTGTTTTACAAGCCCTCAGAAAGCCACCAGAAATTATAAAATGTTTGCTTTTACAGCATGGTGTGTGCCCGAGAATCGCTTCCCCCTCCCATCATCGGCTCCAAATAAGAGAAAAACCTGCGAGTTTGGACTCGCACACTTTCAGAGACACATCAGCGATTTGGAAATAGCATTATTCGTTATTACTCGGTTCCCTATTCATTAACATTGGACTCGCTAGACTCGCAACGAGTAGGGAGTCCTGGGCTCGGACTCGTGCGGGTCTAGCGATTCCGAGTAATTTAGGACTCGCTCATCCCTAATTGTAACCTTTTCTCTTACTTTACAAAAGCGATTTTTTCTGCAAAAGGGATGGCTAGAAATGATAAGAGGGGGTGCAGGGACAGGTCTAAAGATACGGTGGGGGGTCAGTTTGTGGGTTTAGGATCAGTTGAAAGGCTGAAACCTGAGAGGCTGAAAGGGCAGGGCTTTACTGAAGGGAGAGGGGGAGAGGAGACTGACAGGCACGAACACTGCATGAGGACAAAGCTAGGTAACACCCAGTCGGCTGAATTTATTAAACTTCATAAAGCTATATCTTAGCTTCTACTAAACAGTTTTTTTAGCAAAAACGATTGCCCCAAATATGTGTGCTGGGTGTAGGGACACATATTAACAGTCCGGGGGGGTCATTTGGGGTACTTGGTTCCCTTTAAAAGGTGTGTTCATCGATCGCGGAATGGGGTCGCCCTAGAATCGGAGCGGTTTCCACCGACGTTCGACCACATTTGAAATGATAATGCCAGTTCTTGACTGCATCATATGATGAGGAATCGTCACCATAAACCTCTTTCATCTCATAGCTCGTCTCTCCTGGTGTGTGGCCTTTCCAGCAAAGGAACTTGATGACTGCTCTGTATTCCACTGGCTCCATTATCACATCTCACACCACTTCAGCACCTGTTCACAATTGCAAATTGGCACGTAACCTGTAGAGACTTATATCATTACACATGTGCAGTTTCGGCGTCCTGCGATAAATAGATGTGGGTCAGGGGAGATCTTTAATGAACGCCCCTTGTATCTCGCAAAAGCAGATTAAAAATTAGTTGGGATGTAGACATCTCTTAGTTGTCCTATTTGCTTTATCTGTAATCTGGTCCCCAAATCTGCATCAGTTAATTTTTTAGGCTCCTTTCACATCAGCATTTTTCGCTGATTGCGGCAGATGCGGCAGATTTACCACATCTGCCGCCTAACGGCCGCATTTGCGTCACACTTTCGGCCAGCGCCATGCCTTGTCTATGGGGCTTGCGGCAGGTGTGGTTTAGCCGCGGTTCCGGCACTTGTGGCTGCAAAAAAAACCGCTGCTGACTGCGTTTTTTTTTGTGACCACAAGTGCCGGAACCGCGGCTATACCGCACCTGCCGCAAGCCCCATAGACAAGGCATGGCGCTGGCCGCAAGTGCGGCCGTTAGGCGGCAGATGCGGTAAATCTGCCGCATCTGCCGCAATCAACGAAAAAAAGGGTCTTAAAGGGGTTGTCAACTTTCTTGAAGCTTTAATTAAATGTGTTGAGAACTGCAACCCCTGTGTCTGTCCACTCCTTCTGCGCCTTCCTGCACTACCACCACCATCATCCACACAGACGCTAATACTAAACTCTGGGGACCCGCTCTGTCCATGGGGAGTGAAACACCTAACCTGCCACTACATCTATGTCCCAGGGTTCACTTCAAGCAGCGCTGGTCACCCTGACCAGAATCCACAGATGGCGTCACAATAAACAACTTTATTCCCCTGTAAATAACCCCTTTTCATGCTTGGTCAGGGCCACAACCAACGTGGCTACCACCATGACATCCCCCTGACTGAATCTGGTTGGTTGGGTACCCCCGCTCCTTACGACCATTGCATATAGTTAGCTTCCCCTTGGTTCCTAAGGAGGTACCAGAAACAACCCAAAGGCTTTTAAGAGAGCAAGGTTTAGCTTGTGGTTTTCTAGTTGTGCAGCTTGGGATCTTCCAGTCTGTGCAGGAACTATTAAAGCGATGTGGAACTATGCATACAAGTCTGTACAGGAACCAGAAGCTGTGAGATAGACTATATTTTCCCTTTACCTGTTTGTGAGTGTATATGTGCATAACATTTTCACTGTGGAAATTATTTATCTCCTGCATGAACCTCTGGGTTCTTGCTTTTTAATTGGTTTTAAGTTTTGTCTACTTTTTGTCATCTAATGTCTCAAGGCTCAAGATGCCCAAGATGCTGGCATTCAAGTGGCAGCTGAGGAAAATTGCTCTGCCCACACAGTCCTTGTCCAACTGGTACAAATTGCAGATGTGGACATCAGACCAGAGTCCTGCAGACTTTTTGTCTATCTAATATTTAGCGTAAAAACTTCTTTACAGTGGCCAATTCTTTGTCATGCTAACATGGCACTGTATAAGCTTGATCATTAGCCGGCTTTTGCAAGTATTTGAGAATAACAGGGCTAAAAATAGGGTGTGGAGTGTAGAAAACCCATATTGGAGACAGCCCACGTGGGCAATTGTCTACAATGCTTTCCCTATAATCTTACCCTGCATGTTGGAGAGATGATCCTATGACAGTCCTATATTAGTTCACGAATGAAAACATTTACGACAAAATGCTACGACAACAGTTTGCACCAGAAATGACTTTAATATTTGTGTTTAATTTAGCTTCAGAGTGTTTTCATCAGATTTTATTTTTTTGTTCCATAGATTAATAGCACTACTTCTGTTATTGAAAATTGGTATGTCATGCAATAAGTCGAATAATTATAGCTGGGGCAGGGGATGCAGTTGCACTTCTTGAGCCTAGGGAGTCCAATTAGTACATTTAGGACATATTAGTATAAGAATACCATCAAAAGACCTTTGATAGTTGGGAGCCCTACTGGAGATTTTACATTGGGGCTCGAGAGCTTTACGTTCCGCCAATGGTTCTTGCATTCCTTCAACAAGACTTGTGCTGAAACCTTAGGGATGAAACGTTTTTTTTTATTTTATATTTGCTCCAAAAAAACACCACAATCCTGTATATCTGTATTATAACGGATAAAATGTTTTTGCTTATAAAAAAAAACATGGAGTTGTTAAACACTCCCTCTCGAGTTACCAAATACAAGCGGTAAATCATAAAGGGTCCGTCCTGCATCCCCACCGCGATGATCACATCCCAAACTTCAGTGGTGTAAAACAAAGACAGAATGAGAGTCCTTACTCCAGATGATGGGTGTAATTGTTCACTGTCTTCTGCTTCTAGAGATGGAGATGAAGCAATTTGTGTGAGTACTAATGTAAATTGCATGATCGCCCAAGAGAATAGACACAGTCCCACCACAGTTATGGCTTTGCTGGTTTTTACTGATGGTTCTTTCATCAATTCTAAGATATCCAGAATGTCTGCTCCTAGTGCAAGGTACATCAGAAGTAGCTGAGCCAGCTGGTCGCGGCTCATTTTTCCTCTTGGCATCAACCAACGTCCAATAATCAGGACCAAGATTGTTAACTCCTCTTCGATTTGTAAATAACCAGCGATTTTATCGATCTGGTGAGAGATCAAAACATCAGTTGTTAGGTAGAAAACTGAGTACAGACCACTGTTGGCAGCCAAAAGCAACAACCTCCTGCAGGAGCAAACAAGGCACGGGATTTTGCAATGTCAGGTATCACCCTAGCTATTCTTGCACTCAAATGTGACCACATGTGATCTTAAGTTTGAGTCACATGCAGATGATATACCAATGGCTTCTCGACTACTTTCACATTGCATTATCCTACACGTTCAGTGGTTCCGTCAGGGCTTAAGTCCAAACCAACTGCAAAACAGGATTCGTACGCATGCGCCAATGGGGCCATTGACGTTAATGGTGCAGACGGAGTCACCGTGTCCTCTGTTGTGCACCATTTTCCAAAGCATACGTCCTACTGCAGACAGCCACCCAGTTGTTGTACACTGTGTCTGGGTGTCCACCTGCATTAGACATATACTTCCAAAAATGGTTCACGGCAGAGCACATGGTGACTCCGTCTGTACCATTAAAGTCAATGGCTCTGCCAGCGCATACGTCTGAATCCTGTTTAGTGGGGTTCAGATGTAAGCCCTGACGCGACCACTGAACCTGTAGGAGTACACAATCTAAAAGCACCCTTGGGCCAAGTGCCGAGATTTCCATCACAAGGGCCTTTGCAAATGGGAAAAAAGTGTTTGCACAGATTGGTATACAGGGTACAAAAACTATCAACACAGGAAAACACCTCTGTAATGAAGTCAATGTTAAAGTATTAGTGCACATGTGGCGCCCCACTGGTTTGGACGCCACGATAGGTACTGCACCGAAGTCAGGGTGTGGTTCTCCAATAGTCAGGAGATGAGGCATGGTAAGTATAAAGATCCTCAACACACACACACTTAGGACCCAGGTGGACCATGGGCAAAACCCGGGGGCAGGACCCAGGGGGACAACAGGGTAGAGAAGTGTAGGTGGGAGGTAGAAGGAGCAGAATGAGTTGGAGTTGAGTATCAGAACAGTAAGCAGCTAGCATGCAGAGCTGAGAGATAGGAGAAGTCGAGTCGAGTGAGGAGGAGAGAACAGTTAAACTGCAGAGAAGGGGACTTGAGCTGTGTTGCGCTCATCCTGGGAAGCCGAGAAGGAAAGAGCACTAGGGGCACTGGCAAAGCTGAAGTGGCCAGTGCGCCAGAATCTGGGACTGGTGATACCAGATAGAGGGGTTGTGATCTAGAAACAGGGACCGGACCTGAATGTGGCACGGGAGTCTAATACCGAACCGCTGAACTGGATTCTATGAGCTTCATAGGAACTGTGGCTCACACACCTGGCGTATACCCAGAGAAAGCAGACGGACAAGGGTCCGGGGACAAGGTACAAGTCGCCCACTAATACCCGAAGCTGCCGGATCAAGGCTCTGCACGCAGAGGCACTGTCAAGCACAGGTGCTGAGGAATGGAGGCCAGGGAGAGAGAGAGGCCAGGACAGGCACACCACCGAGGATCTTATACCTGCTACCCCATCTCTTAAAGACTGCACAGGCTGGAGCTTATCTGAGAGTCTTTGTAACATCATATGACCCATTGAGAAGTACTGTGAGTAAATCTGGGTACAGAATTGCAGAACTGTGTAAGGCCATGTCCACACACCTCTGCTGTAAGTATTTAGCAGTTCTCAGAGCGGACACTAGGCAGCCTGCTATGTGAAATGGTTACCACGATACACATCGGGTAACCATGGGCTGCGTCCGCAGAAAGTGGCGGTGCAAACGCACTTCCGCTTCTCTGAAAAAACCTAAGTATTTAGCGGAAAACTGCTAAATACTTGAAGCGGAGGTGTGTGGACATGGCCTATGACTGTTATTTGCGTGGCAACCGGCTGTGAAAGCCACTGAGCAAAGTAAAGAGGCCTAACGTTAGCTACTGCCTGCCAGAGACTACTAATACTCTATCCACTGCCCTGGGGAACCGCTCCAATCATTGGGAGCCACTCCATCCCAGCTACCCATCCATTGTCCCCAGAGGTTCTGCAGCAGCGGTGGCCACCCATAGCCGCAAACCACGGGTGGCGTCACAAACAATTCTCCTTTAAACCACCCTATCACCCATATACTACCCAAGTAACCCATTGACTCTGAACCCAGGGTCACGGAACCCAGGTCTTGACCCCTTTCACTGCCCAGAAGGAAGTGCTAAAGCCTGGTTCCGAGTACCCCACGGCCCTGGGGTGCATCACACACCATATGCTGCATTGGTTCCCTGTGAAAGGTTTCTCCAATCCATACAACATAAACTTAAGAAAACTGTGGCATGCTGAAAATGATGGTGTGAATGTTTATTAGACATCACATGGGTTAGAAAGATAGAGAAGTGCACCAAGAACTCCCCAGGAGATGCAGAGCCACAAGACTTTACATGCTGCAGATTTATTTCTGCACCAAATCTGCAATTAAAAATAAAGCAACATGTTCGCAAATCTTAAGAAATCTCATTGACTTGCCGGCATAAGGATATACATGCAGTTTTGTGACAAAAAAAATCAGTGTGTTCCTGAGGCCACAGTGCGTGGTCACGTTTCTTAATGTGACCACGCACTGCCACCGAAGGATGTAGTAGAGTTGGGATCTTCATGGGACGTCGTGACTCATGTGGATTACTTTGGACCTGCAGGGGTGTTTTAGAGGTTAATAAATTGGAGAAAGGTTATTTATTTTTAAATATAGGATTTTTCTCTGTTTTCTGTTTACGGTACTTCTTTTTACTTACAGGATTAGTAATGGTGGGTTTAATAGACACCTCTCCCATTACTAATCCAGGACTTCTTGTCATTGGCCCTTTATATTAACCTAATTGCCACTGCACCAGGGTAATTGGGATGAGCCAAGTAAAGTGCCAGGATTTGATGCATCTTATGGATGTGCTTATTCTTGGGCAGCTGCAGGCTACTATTCTTAGCCTGGGAAGGACCCAATAATCATGGGCCTCCCCTGGCTGAGAATACAAGCTGTGTGCTTTATCTTGGCTGGGTATTTATTTTTGTGTGTACGGCAACCAATCACAGACACTGTTACAGAGGGTGGGTAGGGGAAGAAGTTAACATTCATAAGGTTTCATGAGCAAACCGGGAAGCAGTGTGACGGCAATGCCAAAACTCGGTAAGTATAGTTGTCCTGCCTTAATCCCCATCTGGCTTCCTTTTTGCAGCCCCCTAGCCCTTCCTACCACCATTTTAGAGCACTAAAGTTTGGGTCCCCATTGACTTGTATGGGGTTCAGGTTGAATGTTGGGTTAAGTCCGGGTTCGCCCATCTCTACATATGTATAAGAATACCCATGCACTCTTCCCTTGACTGTAAAACCCAGATTAACATGTTTATCCTTTGTTTTATCATCTCATTTATGCATTTGATGAAATACGTACATTGTCTTTGCAGCTGTCATCAGTCATGACGGTTACATCACTTATCTCACTTATATTTACGTGAGTTTTATTCATTCTGTAACTCTGGTATTCGAGCTCCATTACGAATATAGAAGGAATAATTGAACACAAATACAGGAAAACCATTGGAGAAAACCTGAAAAACAGAGAACCAATAATTATATTAATACATAGTAAGAAATATGTTTACAGAATCACTTTCCCTTTAGGGCACTACAGTGATTGCCGGAGCAAATGACTTGTTGAAGCCATTCTATTGGCAAGAGTAATATATCATAGCTACGGCCACTAGAAATTCCTGCATTTACGAGTTTTAAATTGAATTTTGTATCATCCATTTTAACATTTATCCATCTTACTTTTAGAATTTTTAAAAGGGTTTTTCTACCCTTGAATCCCCTTGCAGCATGTGACAGCTGCAGCCAATCACAGGTTACAGCGTACAACTGGAAGAGGAAGTGCAGAGCACACTAAGAAAGGTTTATTTTATTTTATTTTATTTTTTTACAGCCCCCTACTGTCTATTTTGTTTAATTTAGTTCCCAAAATAGCAATTTACCATGTATTAAAAGGATGAGGGATGACTTATTATACTGGGGTCTGACCGTTGGGAGAAGGGGACACTGGGTTCTGCAGAAGTCCATTCTCAAACTCTGCTCCGTTCCCTCATTTTCATGCTTCACATTCCGGACTCGATCCAGTGTCCTTAGGCTGGCTTCACGCCACGTTTTTTGCCCTGTCAGGCTGTGTCCGGTGCTTTGCAGGAGGCAATGGACACAGCCTGACAGCTCCAGACAAATAGAACCAGAGGGTTAATATGCCCTCCGCTCCTGTTTGTAGCCGTATGCTGCAGAGCGCAGCTGAGGTAGCTGTCCCCTGCTGAAATGGTGCTGAACCACTTCACAGAGGGACAGCTCCCTAGCGCTGAACTTCAGCCGCCGGTGTCCGGTTCCGGATCCTCCCGTCTCTGGGCAATCCGACACCATAGACTCCCATTTAAGGGAGCGGCGGATAGCCCCGGATCCGGGAGAATCCAATTTGGGCAGATTTTTTGCCCCGGACACAAAAATGTTGCTTGCAACGTTTATTTGTCCGGGAGGAAAATTCGAATACACCTGGATCCTCCTGGACAGATGGAAACTGGATGGCAGATAGCTACCATCCGGCTCCATCCGGTCCCATAGGGCTGTATAATGTCAAAATTGGGTCCGGGGCTGTCAGGTTCTCCTCGGACAACCCCAGACCTGATTGTACCGTGGTGTTTAAATCTATTGATTGAAAATATCTCAATAGGGTATTTGTTAACCCCTTCACGACCCTTGGCCCACTGTTTGGGCCATGAAAAACAGTTCATTCCCGACCCATGGCCCAGGGGGCGCTCTGTCAGCGCTGCGTCCCACTCCTCCTCCTCTTCTGTGCCGCCTCCGGGATCTGACAGCTCTGTGCTGAAGCTGCTAGATCACTTTCTACAGCTAGATCCTGGGGATCCAGCTGTAGAAAGTGATCTGACAGATCCAGCACAGTGATCCACAGTGACCATTATGTGATCACTGTGGATCACTGTGCTGGATCTGTCAGATCACTTTCTACAGCTGGATCCTGAGGATCCAGCTGTAGAAAGTGATCTGACAGATCCAGCACAGTGATCCACAGTGACCATTATGTGATCACCGTGGATCACTGTGCTGGATCTGTCAGATCACTTTCTACAGCTGGATCCTGAGGATCCAGCTGTAGGAAGTGATCTGACAGATCCAGCACAGTGATCCACAGTGACCATTATGTGATCACTGTGGATCACTGTGCTGGATCTGTCAGATCACTTTCTACAGCTGGATCCTGAGGATCCAGCTGCAGGAAGTGATCTGACAGCTCCAGCACAGTGATCCACAGTGACCATTATGTGATCACTGTGGATCACTGTGCTGGATCTGTCAAATCACTTTCTACAGCTGGATTCTGAGGATCTAGCTGCAGGAAATGATCTGACAGCTCCAGCACAGTGATCCACAGTGACCATTATGGGATCACTGTGGATCACTGTGCTGGAGCTGTCAGATCACTTTCTGCAGCTGGATCCTGGGGATCCAGCTGCAGAAAGCAATCTGACAGCCCGGGCGCACTGATGCACATAGTGGGTCTCTGCGCCCGGGCTCTTAGATCGCTGCGCTACAGCCCGATCTCCCTGCATGGGCATCGAGCTGCAGAAAGTGATCTGACACCCCGGGCACAGTGACCCACTATGTGCATCACTGTGCCTGGGCTGCCAGATCGCTTTCCGCAACTCGATCCCCATGCAGGGGGATCGAGCTGCAGAAAGCAATCTGACAGCCTGAGCGCAGTGATGCACATAGTCGGTCACTGCGCCCAGGCTCTTAGATCGCTGCTTTGCAGCCCGATCTCCCTGCATGGGCATCGAGCTGCAGAAAGCGATCTGACAGCCCGGACGCAGTGATGCACATAGTGGGTCAATGCGCCTGGGCTGCCAGATCGCTTTCCACAGCTCGATCCCCATGCATGGGGATCGAGCTGCGGAAAGCGATCTGGCAGCCCAGGCGCAGTGATGCACATAGTGGGTCACTGCGCCTGGGGTCTCAGATCACTTTCTGAAGCTCAATCACCATGCTGGCGGATCAGGCTCCAGAGTAGCGATCTGAAAGCAAAGGCGATCGAGCATCGTGGGACCTTCATTGTGGACTACGTCGGAGACAATTGAACGTCGTGGGACCTTTGTTATGGACTACGTCGGAGCGATGAGCGTCGTGGGACCTTCGTTGTGGACTACGTCGGATCTTTTTATAATAAAGATGGAGTCCGAATTGTGTCTGTTTTTTTTTCAAATAAAAAGATTTTTTTCTGTGTTTATTTATTGACTATTTACCATACTAGAGATTCCTAATGGCGGGTCTAACATTGGCCCTATATTATGAATCTCGGGCTTAGTGCCAGCTGCCAATAAAAAGCTGGCATTAACCCCTTTCCTACCCAGTTAGCCACCGCCACCAGGGCAACTGGAAGAGCGTGGGTACAGCGCCAGAAAATGGCGCTTCAATGAATGCGCCATTTTCTGGGGCGGCTGCGGGCTGCAATTCGCAGCATGGGGGCCCAGAACGCCTGGGCCTCTTTATGCTGAGGATTCCAGTCCCCAGCTGCCTAGTTGTACCTGGCTGGACCAAAAATATGGCGGAGCCCCACGTAATTTTTTTTCTAGAATTAGTTCTAGAAATTTTTTAAAAAATGGGCTTCGCTGTATTTTTGGTTCCAGCCAGGTATGACAAGGCAGCTGGGGTGGGTGGCAGTCCGTAGCTGCCAAGTTGTACCTGGCTGGACCAAAAATATGGCGGAGCCCTATGTCATTTTTTTTTCCAGAAATAATTCTAGAAATAAAAAAAAAATAGGCTTCGCTGTATTTTTGGTTCCAGCCAGGTATGACGAGGCAGCTGGGGGCTTGTGGCAGTCCGTAGCTGCCAAGTTGTACCTGGCTGGACCAAAAATATGGCGGAGCCCTATGTAATTTTTTTTCTAGAATTAGTCCTAAAAAAAAAAAAAAATGGGCTTCGCTGTATTTTTGGTTACCAGCCAGGTACAACGAGGCAGCTGGGGGTTGCTGGCAGTCCGTAGCTGCCAAGTTGAACCTGGATGGACCAAAAATATAGCGGAGCCCCATGCCATTTTTTTTTTTACTTCAACCAATAAAATGACAAGGAGCTTTGCCTTATTTTTGGATGCCAGCCAGGTACAACTTGGCAGTTGGGGGGCTGCAATCCTCATCGTGTAGAGACCCAAATGTTGTGGCCCCCTCACGCTGCAAATTGCAACCCACAGCCACCCCAGAAAATAGCACATTAGAGGTGCCATTTTCTGGTGCTGTACCCCAACTCTTCCAGTTGCCCTTGTGCTGGTGGCAATGCTGGTGGCACACAGGGATTCTCCATACGCGACATGGAGTCCGCTAACAATTCCAATTTGAATGGAAAATCAGCTCAAATTGTTAGCGGACACCATGTCACGTTTGGAGAGCCCCTGTGTGCCTAAACATTGGAGCTCCTCTACAAGTGACCCCATTTTGGAAACTAGACCCCCCCAGGGAACTTATCTAGATGGGTTGTGAGCATATTGAACCCCCAGGTGCTTCACAAATTAATGAAAAATAAAATATTTTGTGGAAAAAAAGTACTTTTTCATTTTTACGGATCAATTTGTGAAGCACCTGGGGGTTCAAAGTGCTCACTATACATCTAGATACGTTCCCTGGGGGTCTAGTTTCCAAAATGTGGTCACTTGTGGGGGAGCTCCAATGTTTAGGCACACAGGGGCTCTCTAAACGTGACATGGTGTCCGTTAACAATTTGAATGGAAAATCAGCTCAAATTGTTAGCGGACACCATGTCACGTTTGGAGAGCCCTTGTGTGCCTAAACATTGGAGCTCCTCTACAAGTGACCCCATTTTGGAAACTAGACCCCCCCAGGGAACTTATCTAGATGGGTTGTGAGCATATTGAACCCCCAGGTGCTTCACAAATGAATGAAAAATAAAATATTTTGTGGAAAAAAAGTACTTTTTCATTTTTACGGATCAATTTGTGAAGCACCTGGGGGTTCAAAGTGCTCACTATACATCTAGATACGTTCCCTGGGGGTCTAGTTTCCAAAATGGGGTCACTTGTGGGGGAGCTCCAATGTTTAGGCACACAGGGGCTCTCCAAACGCGACATGGTGTCCATTAACAATTTGAATGGAAATCAGCTCAAATTGTTAGCGGACATCATGTCACGTTTGGAGAGCCCCTGTGTGCCTAAACATTGGAGCTCCCCTATAAGTGACCCCATTTTGGAAACTAGACCCCCCAGGGAACTTATCTAGACGGGTGGTGAGCATTTTGAACACCCCAGTGCTTCACAAATTAATCTTTAAAAATGAAAAAAGAAATTTTTTGTGGAAATAAAAGTACTTTTTCATTTTTACGGATAAATTTGTGAAGCACCTGGGGGTTCAAAGTGCTCACTAAGCATCTAAATACGTTCCCTGGGGGTCTAGTTTCCAAAATGGGGTCATTTGTGTGGGAGCCCCAATGTTTAGGCACACAGGGGCTCACCAATCGCAACATGGTGACAGCTAACAATTTGAGCTGATATTTATTCAAATTGTTAGCGGACACCATGTCGCGTTTGGAGAGCCCCTGTGCGTCTCCACATTGGAGCTCCTCCACAAGTGACCCCATTTTGGAAACTAGACCCCCCAGGGAACATATCTAGATGGGTAGTGAGCATATTGAACCCCAGGTGCTTCACAAATTAATGAAAAAAAAAGATATTTGCGGAAAAAAGTACTTTTTCATCTTTACAGATTAATATGTGAAGCACCTGGGGGTTGAAAGTGCTCACTATGCATCTAGATACGTTCCTTTGGGGGTCTAGTTTCCAAAATGGGGTCACTTGTGGAGGAGCTCCTATGTGGAGACGCACAGGGGTTCTCCAAACGCGACATGGTGTCCGCTAACAATTGGAGCTCATTTTGCATTCAAATTGTTAGCGGACACCATGTCGCGTTTGGAGAGCCCCTGTGTGTCTCCACATTGGAGCTCCCCACAAGTGACCCCATTTTGGAAAATAGACCCCAAAGGAACGTATCTAGATGCATAGTGAGCACTTTCAACCCCCAGGTGCTTCACAAATTGATCCATAATAATTAAAAAAGAAAATTTTTGTGGAAAAAAAAGTGCTTTTTCATTTTTATGGATGAATTTGTGAAGCATCTTGGGGTTCAAAGTGCTCATTATGCATCTAGATACGTTCCTTGGGGGGTCTAGTTTCCAAAATGGGGTCACTTGTGGGGGAGCCCCAATGTTTAGGCACACAGGGGCTCACTAAACACAACATGGTTACAGCTAACAATTTGAGCTGATTTTTAATCAAATTGTTAGCGGACACCATGTCGCGTTTGGAGAGCCCCTGTGTGCCTAAACATTGGAGCTCCCCCACAAGTGACCCCATTTTGGAAACTAGACCCCCCCAGGGAACATATCTAGATGGGTAGTGGGCATATTGAACCCCCAGGTGCTTTACAAATTGATCTGTGAAAATGAAATAGTACTTTTTTTTTCACAAAAATTTTCTTTTAGCCTAGGTTTTTTCATTTTCACATGGCAACAGCATAAAATTCATCCTAAAATTTGTTGGGTAATTTCTCATGAGTACACCGATACCTCATATGTGGTCATAAACCACCGTTTGGGCGCACGGCAGGGGTCAGAAGGGAAGGAGCGTAATTTCACTTTTTGAATGTAAAATTAGCTCCAAAATTCAAATTGCGCTCCTTCACTTCTGAGCCCTGCCGTGCGCCCAAACAGTGGTTTATGACCACATATGAGGTATCGATGTACTTGGGAGAATTTGCACAACACATTTTAAGATCCATTTTATCCTGTTGCCCATGTGAAAATGAAAGAATTGAGGCAAAAAGAACATTTTTGATAAAAAAATTAAAATATCCATTTTTTGTTTCCACTTTGCCTTAGTTCCTGTGAAGCACCTGAAGGGTTAATAATCTTCTTGAATGTAGTTTTGAGTAGCTTGAGGGGTGCAGTTTTTGGAATGGTGTCACTTTTGGGTGTTTTCTGTCATGTACACCCCTCAAAAGGACTTCAAATGTGATGTGGTCACTAAAAAAAATGGTTTTGTAAATTTTGGTTGAAAAATGAAAAATTGCTCATGAACTTTGAACCCTTATAACGTCCTAACAAAAAAATTTTTTTTTTTCCAAAATTGTGCTGATGTGAAGTAGACATGTGGGAAATATTATTTAATAACTTTTTTCTGTCACATATCTCTCTTATCAGAAAAAAAAAAAAAATGTGAAAATTGTGAAATTTTCAAAATTTTTGCCATATTTTAGATTTTTTCACAAATAAACGCAAAAATTATCGACTTAAATGTAATACTAGCATGAAGCCCAATATGTCACGAAAAAACAATCTCAGAATCACTAGGATCGGTTGAAGCGTTCCCGAGTTATAACCTCATAAAGGGACACTGGTCAGAATTGCAAAAAAGGCCAAGGTCTTTAGGGTCAAAATAGGCTGGGTCCTGAAGGGGTTAATGGGTTGTCCAAATCTCGTCAAATTCTAAATTCAAAGTGGATCTCTCACCAGAATTCACAATACAAACTGCATACATTTTTAAAACTTCATCTTAGACCCAAAGAGTCTGGTGTGCTGACTATGAAAATCCAATAAAAGTAAGCTTATTTTACATAATTCGATTTCCCCAAATAGCACAGATTTTTTCAGGAAATTTAATTCACAGCAAAGTTATTCTCTGCTAAATGAATGTCTTTTATTATGTGATACTGTCTCTACTGACTCTAGAGCAGAGTTTCTCAACTCCAGACCTCATGACCCACCAACAGGTTATGTTTTCTGGATTTCCTTAGCATTGCAAAGGTGTTGGCCTCATGCAACCTGGAAGCGATGTCACAACAGCATGCAGAACACTTCAGGGTTTTGCATACCACTGTAGAACACATGCGATCCCTGGCCTGCCAGAGACCCCAAAATCACAGCTACTCCCAAAGCAAAGACTTCAGCACAGCAAATAAGCATCTGCACAGCACAAGGACCAAGAGTAAATAACTGTATCAGTGGCGTCTGACAGAGGAGGGGAAAGTTATTTAAAGCCAGGGGGAGGGGATTCCAGGTGAGTCACACCCAAGCCTCATATAAACCCCTCAAACAACAGCAGCTGAGCACAAGACCTTCACATCCGTACCTCATGCAGCTCTTGAAGAAATGCAAACACAACACACACAGCAGCATCCAGCAAAGTCAGCGCATTCTAAGCACGTGACATATGGAGGAGCTGCTTAGAGGGCTCTTCATTTAGGGCAGGACGATATGTTCAAATTTAGACTCTGCTTTATTCCCTTTTGGGACAAGTATATTTGTGGCATGGTATCTGAAACTAAAATCCTAAAAGCCCAAGGACTCTCAGGTAGAGTGATACAGACTCTTCAGAAGTGCAGGAAACCCCCTAACCAGCGCCATATATAGAAAGCACAGAAAAAGTTCTTGTCCTGGTGGGCTCCAAACCCCTTGATGCCCGGATCTTGGATTTCCTTCAGTGTGGGCTAGAGTTGAGTTGTAGACAAAGTACCATAAAAGTGCAAATCTCTTTGATCAAGACTGAGCCAACCACCAGTGGATTTAGAAATTGATGGTTTCAGCACTCAGGCTTTGTCCCAGATGGCAGATCCATTTTCACCCTTGAAATTTGAATGTGGTCCCCAGAGATCTAACACAACCCTGCGTAAGCTTTTGACATCTCTTAGGCCAGGTTCACACATACCATCCATTTTTTCCTTAAATCCGTTTTTTTGGAACATTTTGGACATTTTTTTTTCTAAGTCCAAAAACGTATATGCGCATGTGTGTGCGTTTTTTTAAAAAATGCATGCGTTTTTTGCAACCACCCCAAAAACGCAGCTAGCAGCATTTTTGGGGTGCTTTCAAAAAAACGCATTCGTTTGTTTAATGGGGCCCTACAGGAAACGCATGCGTTAATGCAAGGTACATATAGGCACTTGCGTTAACGCATGCGTTTTTAATGAAAAAATTACTAAGTCCCTAAATTTGCCAAAAACGTCCAGGACCTCGGGGGACACTATTGGCACCCTTAAGGTACCGTCACACAGGGACATATCGCCGGCGATATTGCCGGCAATCGCGGGAGCGCGCATCCCTGACAACATCGCCGGTGAGATGTCACACTGAGCAACTTACCGGCGATGTCGCCGGCTAGTTGCCGCGGCTATCGCTTGCTGGGTTGCCCAGCAACCCAGCGAGCGATAACCCGCAATGTTGTAGATAGGCGGAATCGCCCGGAACATTGCGGGTTGCCGCGTTACACAGGGCGATCAGGCAGAATCGCCTGAGCAACATCGCCAGGTTTCCCAACATGGTTGGGAAACCTGGCGATGTGACTCAGGCGATTCATCACCTGATTATCGCCCTGTCACACGCGGCAATTCGCCGGCGATGTCGCCGCAACCTGGCCACGCCCCTCGGTTGCCGGCAACATCGCCGGAGATATCTCCCTGTGTGACGGTACCTTTAGAAAAACGGATCCATTGAGAATAGTTCAGAATCTCTTCATCCAACCCTTGAGCTGAAATGAAGGCCAGAAAATTGCCAATAGCACCATCACAAATTGCATAATAAAGGCAATTTGTAATATATTAGCCAGAATCTGACACCACGTGAGGTATTTACGGGACATTCTACCAGATCTATGTAGGTTTCCTGGGCCAAAAGAGCATACGCCTCTGACGGCCAGATATGCAGAGCCACCACATGGTCATCAGTACTTACATTTACTAAACATTATGGATTGAACTTGTCCTATGCTGTCGTGGAAGGTGACTAGAGAAAACAGAGTTAGGGTAAGTGCACACTGGCCGGGTTTTCGGCGGTTTACCAGTGTAAACCGGCGTTTTGTTTACATTAGTTTTATGTTAATTTATGTTAATCCAAACCGGCGTTTGGATTAACATTAAAACTAATGTAAACAGCCCAAGGCTGTGCACACACCGGCGGTTACCCAGCGTCATCCGTTGCTAACCCGCAGGTTTCCCAGCGGGTTAGCAAAGAATGACCATGTTCTAAAAACCGGCGTTCTGCAGCGGCTGCAAGCAGAATCATGTGCTGCTTCCAGCCGCTGCAGAATCGCCGCCGAGAACCCGCTGGCCAGCCGCCGGATACCGCCCGCACATACCCGCCAGGAAGCCGGTGGACGGCGCCGGAGCTTCCTGGCGGGACCCGCCAGCTGCCGCCGACAAACACGCCGGGTAAGTGTGAACTTACCCTTAGGCTCCATTCACACTATACGTTTTTGGTCTGTTTTTGCTCTGTTTTTGCTCTGTTTCTGCTCGTCAGTTTTTGTAGCCAAAACCAGCAGTGGGGGATAAATACAGAAGTGGTGACGTGTTTCTACTATACTTTTCCTCTGATTGCTCCACTCCTGGTTTTGGCTACAAAAATTGACAAGTAAAAACAGATTAAAAATGCACAGTGTGAATGGAGCCTTAGTCCTAGGGTGGAGGCACACTGTGCAAGTGACTCATGCGAGTGCAATGCAAGGGATACTCGCATTGTACTCAGACCAGTGTTGCCGTATCAGGCACTGGTGCGTGTCCCATGTGCTGAACTTGCACTGTGAGCCAAATGCAAGTTCACTCGCAGCACGCTGCTACTGAACGTGTGTTTGACGTACGAGTGGCTAATGAAAGTCTATGGGTGCGAGGAAACCCCGCACCCAGACAGCACACTGTGCGAGTCATTCGCGTGTGTGTTATTCTCCCGACACAGGAAAGCCCAATAGCTATATATCTACTGATAAAGAGCTGTAGATATAATAGCTATGTTGGGCTTTCTGCTGCTTTGACAGCAGCGTTTTTTTAATTTCCTGGGGATAACCGGCATATTAACTCCATCTGCAGCTTCTGTGCTGCATGTCAGCTGGGAGCCAGCAGATGTGGTCAATAAGCCGGTCATGTTGGCTTAACCCCATGCTTCTGTCCTGCCAGGTTGTGTCCAGTTTTGTCCAGACTCCCTGGACACAAACTGACAGGACAGAATGTGTCCGAAGGTGTCTATTTAGTTAAAAGCCAGCAATTTCAGCACTTTCGTGCGGAGATGAAATCACTGGCTGCTGGAGTTCAGAACTCAGGAGCTCTCCATGGTCCTGAACGTTAAAGCTGGGTGCTGACCATGGTGCTGATGTTGTTCAGATTGCTTGCTGTCAGCACCATGGTCAGCACCCAGCTTTAACATTCAGGACCATGGAGAGAACCTGAGTCCTGAACTCCAGCCGCCAGTGATTTCATCTCCGCACAGAAGTGCTGAAATTGCTGGCTTTTAACTAAATAAATAATTAACTAGAAAAAAAAAAAAAGAAAACAATTCTCTGCAGCACTCGGCTACTACCAATGATGCACACATGCTAACAAGCGGTATGTATTTGAGGAAAAAATGTAAAAACTTACGTTTTTTTCAAAAAACTCAAAAATCTTATTTTTTTATTTTCTTGGGATTCTTGGTACACACATTGGCCAATGTCCGTTTGCTTATCAGCCGTGACAAGGCGACCCCAGGTCTGATGAGTCCTAACGCTGACATCCCTGTCCTCCTTTTCCTCCCTATCCCACCCTTAAGTGGGCGGACACCATCTCAACCCTAGACCACCTGCGGGTGATGAGGGTGCAAGTTGCAGACATGGAGCCAGATACTCCATTCGTTATACACAAAACAGAAAAAAACTGCATAACACTCACAGACATAATGTGAACTGGTGCCAGCAGGGACACTGGGTCAAACAACTAGAACATTTTTTTTTCTTCAAATATATACCGCATGTGTGCATCATTGGTAGTAGCTGAGTGCTGCAGAGGATTTTTTTTCTAGTTGTTTGATCCAGTGTCCCTGCTGGCACCAGTTCACATTATAAATAAATAATTAACACCATCGGACACATTTTATCCTGTCCGTTTGTGTCCTGGGACAAAACCGGACACAACCTGGCAGGACAGAAACATGGGTTTAAGCCAACATAACCGGCTTATTAACTGCATCTGCCGACTCCTGGCTGACATGCAGCACAGACGGTGCAAATGGGGTGTTAATATACCCGGGAAATTTAAAAAAACGCTGCTGTCAAAGCAGCAGAAAGCCCGACATAGCTATTATACCTACAGATCTTTTTTTGTAGATATATAGCTATAGGACTTTCCTGTGTCGGGTGTTTCACCCGTGTGAGAAAGCCCATGTTACACTCACACCACACTCGCACCACACTCTCACTACCACACTGAATGCACTTGCATCACTGTCATGCATCAAAAACGCTCCGTTTTTGATGCATGACAGTGTGCCTCCACCCTCACTGGTAATTCGATTTCTAGAAACCTTTCACGACAGCATGAATTTCCCTCCTTAATTATTTCCTTGGATGATTTCCGTGGAACCTGAAAAGTATGTTTGCACGATGCATATTTTGCCTTGTATTTTGTGTGTATCTGCTGTTACAATCTTGCACTAAATATGCAGCAACGTGTTGTCAGCAATTCCTATGGGATTTAAGAAGTCCTGTTCCATGTAGCTGTTTTTTTCTGCTGTAGGTATTTTAGTGCAGAAAAAAACTGCAGCATGTTAATTCTTGATACAGACACGCTGTAGATTTTGCATAATTGTCCGCAAAAATGCTGAGTCATAGGAAAGTCACTGGCAACAAGCACACTGCTGCGGATACAGTGCTTTTTGCCATCAACTTTGTTATGACTCAGCATTTTTGTGCTAAAATCTGCAGCGCATCTTCATAAATAACTCACATGCTGCAGATTTGTCTGCACTAAAATTAGCAGCGTACCTGCAGCAAAAAAAAACACCGTGTGGACAGGACTCAAATCCCATAGACTTTGCTGGGAAAACACAGTGCTGCATAAATATACACAGCAGATACGCACCAAATGCGCGGCAAAAAACGCACTGTGTGAACAGGCCTCAAGAGTCTATTTGCACGCTGAGTTTGTGGTGCAGATTTTGGACTTCCAAAATCTACACCCACTGGCAGAGAAACACACCAAAACCATCCCTGTCCGCAGGGTCCATTTTTGATGGGTTTTTGGTCCGGATTTGAAGGTGTTTTGTGTCTGTTTCAATAAGGTTTGGATACTTTGGCCAAAAAATAAAGAAAAAAAAAAGGTCAAATCCTGCTTCAGTACTATCACTTCTTGTGGATTTTAATGCAAATTAGGCGTAAAATAAGCAACTCATACCCTGTTTAAATCGCGCGCCTGCCAAAACCAACCGGCGGGTGGGAGATTTAAACCACGCTGATGTGGTCATGTGATGAATCAGCTGACCAGGTTGCTCCCCCCTTCCCGGTCAGCTGATTCCCAGGTCCTTGAGCTACGGTAGATACCGCACATTGCAGGACACACTGCCGGAGAGGTGAGGATCTTTTTTTATTTTTAACCCTTGCTTCAATTCTGCAATGTATATTATACATTACGGAAGTGAAATAACACAGGAACAGATCAGTTTTAGTGTACTGAGCATGCTCAGTACACTAAAATCAGGTCCGGGTAACGACCCTGTGTTTTCTCGGACCTGTGCTCCATAGGCCCACATGTTAATTGCCGCGGATCGTGTCAGATTTGATTGTGGCCGATTTGGTCCTGTGCCCAAAATTGGATCTGTCACAAATTGAATGCCATTAAGGACAGATCCGCGCAGATCCGTTGCCCATAGGGATACATGGGGGCTAAGAGCCGCTTCACACTGCGGCATGATCCAGTCCGGTTCTGTCCGGGAGGACCCAGACAGCCGCGGACCGGATCAGCACACAGGACTGGGGGGCTATATACCCTCCGGTCCTGTGTGTAGCGCACGCAGCAGCAGCCGCTGACAGGTCAGGATCGCGGCGCCCGCGGTCCTGACTTATCAGCAGCGGGAACTGCGTGCGCTACACACAGGACCGGAGGACATACTAGCCCCCCCAGTCCTGTGCGCTGATCCGTCCGCGGCTGTCTGGGTCCTCCCGGACAGAACCAGACCAGATCATGCTGCAGTGTGAAGCGGCCCTAAATCGGGTCCGTGGCGTCTGTTTTACAACGGACAGCCATGGATACCCAAAAAATGCAATGTGAATCCAGCCTAAGAATATCTTTTATAACATAAGCAGTTTGTATTGCGAAATCTGGTGATAGACCTGTCTTTATTGAATGGATAATTGCTCATAAAAACTTATCTAAATAGATATAGAGATAACATAGCTTACTTACAAGCCTTCTTTTTTAGCAAAGTATTGAGTTGCACAGTTTGTGTAACGTCATGTTTCTGCTAATTGCATGATAGACGCCGATTGCGACGTCGGTAAATTGTCACTCAACACCCACCACATGGCATTCATGCAAATGAGAGACTTATGTAACTTTACCAAGAACTTAATAATAATGTAAAAAAATGGAAAGATTGAGGCTCAGGTGACTAAATATTATCACTAAGCCTTAGCCTAAAATATCTAATTGTCCATATTACCATTTCCATTCTCCATCTTCTGTAAGGCGCAGTGTCACGACCATCTCAACAGACAAGAGACAAATTCCAAATAGAAAACACCAGTAGGACAAATCTTTCTTCACATATGTCAATGTCCATACCACAAGACCTCCGTGTATGGCGAGGAACAAACGACTGAAAGCCGCTGACAGTATCTTCCGATAATTGCACAACATTTTTCTAATTTCTTGCAGTCTGTAAAAGAAATAGAAACATTTTTCATAAACATATTTCTTAATATTCTGGAGAGGATACTATTAAGCTTGCTGTGACCCTGGTATTGGCACCTTTACATTACATTTCTATGGGAAAACATTTTTACTTGCTTGTGGTAAATCAAAAATGAGAATCACCTGTGAACAATTGTCCATGTCCACGTGAATGACTTCTGTGTTTTAAAAAGCCACATGTTAGGCCCTGTTCCTTTGTCACAATGGTGAACACAATGGACTTGTCTGAAATCATCAGAACTGCTATTATTAGAAAACACAAGACTTCCAAAAGGTATAAGGCCATCTACAAAGACCTTAGTGTTCCAGTTTCAACAGATGGAACAAAAACCTTTTTAGCAATGCAAACAGTTTGTTTACAGATGGTGCAATGAAACTTATAAGAAAAATAACACCCTACCAACAGTAAAGCATGGTGGAGGATCCATAATGCTGTAGGCTTACTTTGGTACTGGAAGCCTTGACCGTATCCCAGAAATCATTAAATCAGAGAACTATCAAGAGATTTTAGCTCATAATTTTCTACCCAGTATAAGGAAACTTGGCTTGAGTCAAAGATCATGGTTCCTCCAGCAAGACAATGACCCAAAGCACACATACAAAGCAAAGTACACAGCAATGTTAAAAAAGAAAAAATGGATGGGTTCAAAATGGCAGCAGTAAGTCCTGACCTCAATTTCACTGAAAATCTTTGGGGAGAGCTGAAATCTGCCATTGGGGAAAATAAACCTGCAAATATTCAAGAGCTCAAACAACCTGCAAATGAAGAGTGGGAGAAAATACAGCTGAAAAGTGCAAGAAGCTTATAGATGATACAAGAAACGTTTGGAGGTTTCATCAATGCCAAAGGGTGAGCAACCAAATATTAACTGGGGACCTTTTTTGCCAAACATGCTGTTTATTTTTTTTTAAATTGCAACATGTAAGTTGACAATGTTTTATTGTTGTATTACTTTGGAACACTAATTAAAAAATCCTGAGGATATAACTTTGGTACATTTCCAAAGATATTGTACAGTCTATGAAAAAAATGAAGAGGTGCCAATAATAGCAAGTAGCACTGCAATAAGGGTTTAAAGGCTTTTCTTAACTTGGACACATATGGCATATTCATAGTGTGAACAGGAGGCAATTATCAGGAGGCAACAGGAAACAACCATCAGGAGACAACAGGAGGAAACCATCAGGAAACAACCATCAGGAGGCAACAGGAAACAACCATCAGGAGACAACAGGAAACAACCATCAGGAGACAACAGGAGGAAACCATCAGGAGACAACAGGAGGAAACCATCAGGAGACAACCATCAGGAAGCAATAGGAAACAACCATCAGGAGACAACAGGAGGAAACCATCAGGAGACAACCATCAGGAAGCAATAGGAAACAACCATCAGGAGACAACAGGAGGAAACCATCAGGAAGTAATAGGAAACATCCACTAGGAGACAACAAGAGACAACCATCAGGAAGCAACCATAAGGAGGCAACCATCAGGAAGCAATAGGAAATAACCATCAGGAAACAATAGGAGGTAACCATCAGTAAGAAACATGAAGCAACCATCAGGAGGCATCAGGCAGCAACCATCAGGAGTTAACAGTAGGTAACCATCAAGAGGCATCAGAAGTCATAGTTCAGTCAAAAGGGAGGTGCATTTGCTTGCTTCAGTCACAGTCACTCATATTGTGAGTCATGATATTTTATTTAACTTTGTCATGCCACCCCCTTCCCCCACGCTGTTATTGATGGCTATCCCTGCAGGTGCTCAGTATAGCAGAACTGGGTTAACGATCTGTGGTGATGACACAACCATGTGACCACACTGGGTGGAGCTAAGTGGGCCAGAAATGATTGACTATTGGTTCTAGCTCCACCCATTACAGCTACATGATCATGACATCACCACAGGTCCTGCAAGGTCCTGCAAGAATACACTAATGCCGAGCTATGATGATTAAGGTCACATGGTCATGATATCGCCACAGGTCCTTCACTACCAATTTTCTAATGCTGAGCTTCCCTCATTATGGTCACATTCTCTTAGGAACTATAGTGATGTTATGCCCATGTGAGCTTAAAGGGAACCTGTCAGCTGGTTTATGCCCCCAGCTATCACTGTCTGTAGCTGCAGCTTCATAATACTATTGCAATCATCCCTGTCTGAGCTCATAGTGTAATGTGAAAGGTGAAAAAAAAGCATTTATACACTGACATTTCCTTATGTAATGAGGCAGTCAGTCCCCAGCTTAGAGGACGGAGACTGTTTGGCATGTCAATAGTTAACATTTCAGCCTTGTGCTAGAACATGTTGGGAGACCTGATGTGATGTCACAACCATGTGACTACAATAGGTGGAGCTAAGTTCTCATAGAACATAATATGCTTGCTGGCTTAGCTCCGCCCACTATGGTCACATGTTCGTTACGTCACACAGGTCCTTTAGCTATCCAAGTTAAAAGTGAGTTAACTATTATCCTGCCAGACAGACCCCCTCCTCCAAGGTGGGGACTGAAATGTAGGTGTATAAATGCTTTTTTTTCTCCTTTCACATTACACTAGGAGCTCAGACAGGGATGATTAGACTGGTATTATAAAGCTGCAGCTACAGACAGTGATAGCTGGAGGGGCATAAACCACCTGACGGGTTCCCTTTAATTAGTGGAGCTCAGCATGAGTAAATTTTGTGATGTCGAAATGTTACAGTGCAGGGGGGTGTGATGCAGTTCAAAAACTCTCATGGCTGAATTTGAGTGACAATGACTGAAGCCAGCAAAAGCGCCTCCCCCATGACTGAAGCCCAAGTATGTAGTGACATTGACCTCAAAATATAAAGTCTTTTTTTTTTGAGATACCGTAAATATGTTGAAAAACATGTCAGTGATGCATCAGATTGGAAACTGTTTAATGTCACAAAACGACATGACAGGTTCCCTCAATTACACACCTCTCTATTCGGGAGCTTTAACACAAAGCAATAAACACACTTTTTTTTTAACAGGTACAATTATATCCACCCATTTGCAGGTTAGCCCAATTTTCCCTACAATCAAGTTGCATAATGGTACCTTTACACGCCGCCACAGAGTGCAGCAACAGGTAGCCACCGCACGTGCACGCGCACGTTTTTAACGGTGGATACTGATCCCTGATGCCGCATATAGACGCCGCCACAGCGTGCTCCACAGAAGGTATTTGCGTTCCCCGGAAGTGCCGACAGCTCCTGCGGCTTACTGCCTGTTGAATACCTTCCCCGGTTTACACGCCGCTACCACAAAGGAATATGGGCGTACATATTTCGCGCCGCAAGTACATAGGCGTGACAGAGTTGTGTATTCCGTGACGCTAATACGCTGATTGGACAACGCAATAGCGTCATGATTGGCCAGCCTGTGCAGGAAGGCTGGCCAATACATGACGCCATTCCAAATGTGGAGTGTGAATGGACAGCTCTTCAAATATGGCGCCCTGTGCAGGGACAGCCAATCGTAACACAGTAGCCCCCACCAATCATCGCTGATGGGGCGCGGTATCCATGAGGCTGTGTCACACCCCTGGGAATTCACTAGGCGACGCAACATCCATCCCTGTGCCCCGTTTAGACGCCACTACCATGGCAATTGAGCCTTTGTGTTGCCTTGGATTTTAGAACATGGCTCGGAAACAGGTATCTGAGTCAACAGCGGGGAACCGCTATCAACTTCCCAATTTACACGCCGCCATTTCGTAGCAATTTCATGGCAACAAGACACAAAAATCTCCAATGCCAGGCAGTTGCTGCCGCCCAGTGGTGGTGTGTAAAGGTACCTTATAAGGTAGGTGCTGTAGTAACCATGTCTCCCTATATTACATATACACAGGTGTTCATAATGATAATGATATAGTTAATTCTTCCCACCAAAGTACAAAAAGATCTTCCATCTGGCTAAGTTCTAAAGGGCCGGCAGAAGAGAATATTAATAAAATCAGTTTGGAATAAAAAGACCTCATGATAGGTGCGATGTTATTGGTCACTGATGATTCCACAATGGAATGGTATGTGAAGCTGTATAGCCCAGGTCTGTGGAGTACATGCCCTTCTGTAATGTGCTTTCTTCATGCTGGGCTTTTATTACTCAATAAATGCTATAGAAATCCTTCTGTGGGCACTTTGTGAGATTTTCTATAGTAGGAAGTACTTAGGAATATTGATGCTCTATAGTAGTTGGTGCACTTTGATTATACAAATGTACGTGTCTAGAGAGGTCTGGTACTATTCTCATATTACAGATCCATTATTACTTTAGTTCACTTATTCTTTGTCGTTACAACAAATTATTAAAGCACAACTCCAGCATATCTTTCTATATTGCACCGCTGGAGTGGTGTTTTAAATGTAAGTCCCCTGTCCCTAGTGTCATACCCACCTTCCACCGCCTTCATCTTTCTCTAGCGTTGCTCCGGTCAGTCTGCGCCAAAAAGTCACCTGCCAGCAGCTTCAGAGTCTATGGATCGCAACTCAATGTAAGTCTATGAGAGCCTCATTCTGGCTCTTATAGAGATGCATTGAGATCTTGTGACGTGACTTCTGACTTCCGGCTACTGAGATGTTGCAGTCACAAGTTGGCACCACAGCAGCAGCGTTGGTATAAAAGGTGATGATGGCAGAAGGTGAGGACTTACATTCAAAGTGCCTCTCCAGGAGTGAAAAAATAACACTTGAGTGGTGCTTTAATTGTTACAAATTAACTACATGCAGTGATACAAAAGGATTCAGCTACATGATGAATGTGATAAGAAACAAGTGTTGTTTGCTATTGTACCATTTCTTCCTTAATGCTGTGGAGCACCATGGTCCTATAAGATCATCAGATATTGTATTACCATATATTGTGCAGGCATTGTTTGAAGGTATTATCACATGGGTATGGCATGCATATCTACTATTTATTTATGTAATCAAAATTGTCAAAAATTATGTAGCATAATTGGAAAGTGCGGATCTCTGCTTGTTGGGCAAGGCATAATGTTCTGCATATTCTGTTCACATAATCAAATATAAAGAATCTGTCACCAGCTTTTCTCTACTCTTCTCCACCAGGCAACATGATGTAGGTTCAGAGACTTTGGTTCCAGTGATGTGTAACTTACTGGGCTGCTTGCTGTAGTTTTGACAAAATCACTATTTTATCAGCAGGAGATTATCCCTACAGGACTAGTAAACCTGCTGCTGTATAGTCCTTTATATTAATCAGCTTTATATAAATCCACCCCAACCACTGATTGGCAGCTTTCTGCCTGTACACAGTGTACCAGAGAGCTGTTAGTCAGTGGTGAGCGGGGTTATACAGGGCTCAGCTGTCACACTGGAATAAACAATTTCTCAGTGCGTGGCACAACACGAGGGATAACAACGGGAATGGAAAGGGAGGAAGGCCCTAGCGGTAAGGAGAGGGAAACGGGTCAACTCCTGATACTTACCTGTCTCTGTACCCTGAACTTCCTAACATCCCTAAACAGGTCCTTCCCCCCCATAGACATCACATGTCTAATCCTCACTATCCCTACACTCACCCTGGTTAGTGCAAAGGTCAGTGAGTGCACAAGCTTTAACTCTGCAGTAATAAGACACAGGGGAAGACGACAGACAGAGGGACATAGACAAAAAGGATATTCCCCAACTTCAACTTTACAACAAAACACCAGGGCTGCAAGCGTCACAACTCTAATAACTTAAAGAGACTTGCTCCTTCCACGGTGGTCAGCATAGAAATGTATTCCATAATCAGCATCAGAAGATGGATCACTGAATGTTTATAGTGGGGGGAGTGGTCACCAAAAGGCTACACCTGGGATAGGACTAACAAAGAACTACCAGCAAGGAGATAATCCTTAACCCCGGCAGTACCAAAAGAAAGAATATACATTTAAAAGAATAGGCACATTAGCATTCGGAGAACTGATAAATCTGCAGCAAAGAAAACAGATTTTATTAAGACATGAGCAAGCAGCCCAGTAAGTGATACATCACTGGAATCAGTGTCTCTGTCACTATGTCATACTGATTCTCTGATGGAGTAATCACCTAAAGCCTCCCAAAATAAGCAACTTCACCTGACACACCCAATCTGTGTCTCAATCAGTTTCCACATTGCTTGTCACAAAGTATCAAAATATAATGCTGCTGATACTATAAGAGGTCATTAAAGATGGCTTCTGGTTAAAAATGGTAAAAATCAGCATGCACATGGGTACTTTACATTTGCTGTTGCTAGATATTTTGTATAAAGCGAAGCGAGTTGCTGCAGACCCCACACAAGCTTTAAAGGGAGTCTGTCACCAAGTTTTTGCCATCCCATCTGAGAGCAGCATAATGCAGAAATAGATACCCTGATTCCAGTGATGTGTCACTTACTGAGCTGCTTGCTGTCATTTTGATAAAGGTAGTGTTTTCTCTGCTGCAGATTTAGCAGTCTGTGAATATGCAGCAGACCAAGTAGACTGCTAATGATAATCTCCAGATGATTAAACAGTGATCTTATCAAAACTACACTGAGTAGCCCAGTAAGTGACACATCGCTGGAACAGGATCTCAGGTCCTATATTATGCTATTATCAAGCTAGGTTGCAAAAACCTGGTGACCGGTTCCCTTTAAATGTACAGTTGAGGCCAAAAGTATTGACACCCCTGCAATTCTGTCAGATAATACTCAGTTTCTTCCTGAAAATGATTGCAATCACAAATTCTTTGGTATTATTATCTTCATCTAATTTGTCTTCAATGAAAAAACACAAAAGAAAACGAAGCAAAAAGCAAAACATTGATCATTTCACACAAAACTCCAAAAATGGGCCAGACAAAAGTATTGGCACCCTCAGCCTAATACTTGGTTGCACAACCTTTAGCCAAAATAACTGCAATCAACCGCTTCCAGTAACCATCAATGAGTTTCTTACAATGCTCTGCTGGAATTTTAGACCATTCTTCTTTGGCAAACTGCTCCAGTCCCTGATATTTGAAGGGTGCCTTCTCCAAACTGACATTTTTAGATCTCTCCACAGGTGTTCTATGGGATTCAGGTCTGGACTCATTGCTGGCCACCTTAGAAGTCGCCAGTGCTTTCTCTCAAACCATTTTCTAATGCTTTTTGAAGTGTGTTTTGGGTCATTGTCCTGCTGGAAGACCCATGACCTCTGAGGGAGACCCAGCTTTCTCACACTGGGCCCTACATTATGCTGCAAAATTTGTTGGTAGTCTTCAGACTTCACAATGCCATGCACACGGTCAAGCAGTCCAGTGCCAGAGGCAGCAAAGCAACCCCAAAACATCAGGGAACCTCCGCCATGTTTGACTGTAGGGACGTGTTCTTTTCTTTGAATCCCTCTTTTTTTCTCCTGTAAACTCTATGTTGATGCCTTTGCCCATAAAGCTCTACTTTTGTCTCATCTGACCAGAGAACATTCTTCCAAAACGTTTTAGACTTTCTCAGGTAAGTTTTGGCAAACTCCAGCCTGGCTTTTTTATGTCTCGGGGTAAGAGGTGGGGTCTTCCTGGGTATCCTACCATACAGTCCCTTTTCATTCAGACGCCGATGGATAGTACGGGTTGACACTGTTGTACCCTCGGACTGCAGGGCAGCTTGAGCTTGTTTGAATGTTAGTCGAGGTTCTTTATCCACCATCTGCACAATCTTCGTTGAAACTCTCATCAATTTTTCTTTTCCGTCCACATCTAGGGAGGTTAGCCACAGTGCCATGGGCTTTAAACTTCTTGATGACGCTGTGCACGGTAGACACAGGAACATTCAGGTCTTTGGAGATGGACTTGTAGCCTTGAGATTGCTCATGCTTCCTTACAATTTAGTTTCTCAAGTCCTCAGACAGTTCTTTGGTCTTCTTTCTTTTCTCCATGCTCAATGTGGTACACACAAGGACACAGGACAGAGGTTGAGTCAACTTTAATTCATGTCAACTGGCTGCAAGTGTGATTTAGTTATTGCCAACACCTGTTAGGTGCCACAGGTAAGTTACAGGTGCTGTTAATTACACAAATTAGAGAAGCATCACATGATTTTTCTAACAGTGGCAATACTTTTGTCCACCCCCTTTTATATGTTTGGTGTGGAATTAGATCCAATTTGGCTTTAGGACAATTCTTTTTGTGTTTTTTTCATTGAAGACAAATTAAATGAAGATAATACCAAAGAATTTGTGATTGCAATCATTTTCAGGAATAAACTGAGGATTATCTGACACAATTGCAGGGGTGTCAATACTTTTGGCCACAACTGTAGCCTGATACTGAATAACCAAGGGGCTACAGAAAAGAACCACTCCGGGTACAAGTAAGTGATACATTTCAGGCAAGTAGAGCTTCATGAAGGTATTGATAAACTGATATATGGCATAGCTGGTGCAAAATGAGAGATTTCCTTTCTCTCTCTGTGTGTTGGCTTTCTCTTTAAGTCATTCATTGATTTATTGTTCTATTCAGTAATAATTAAAGCAATAAATTAATTTACTTATTCATTTTTTGTGCAACATCACAGACCTATCTATCAAGCAGAGTCGGGGGTCAAACCACAGGAGCATGCATCATTTGACAGTTTTTCCTTAAAGGGACACTGTCATCGGTTTTTGCCATAACATTTGACAGCAGCATAATGTAGAGACAGAGACCCTGATTCCAGCGATGTGTCACTTACTGAGCTGCTTGCTGTCACTTTGATAAAATTACTGTTTTCTCTGCTTCAGATTTAGCAGTAAATGACTATTTGATTAGTCCTACCATGTTAATCTCCAACTGATGAATAGTGATTTTATGAAAACCTACACTGAGCAGCCCAGTAAGTGACACATCGCTGCAATCAGGGTCTCTGTCTCTACATTATGCTGCTGTCAGATGAGATAGCAAAAAGCTGGGGACAGAGTCCCTTTAATATGATGCTCTTCTTGCAAGTCTATATTTATCTGCAGTCCATCATTTACATACGTAACATAAAGAGTCAACTGGATATGGAAATTAATGTTACCAAATAGCTTCAAATGATCAGATTTCATACATGGTAAAAAAAATATGGAAGCGGAAAGTT
Organism: Allobates femoralis; assembly: GCA_033576535.1. Lineage (NCBI taxonomy): Eukaryota > Metazoa > Chordata > Amphibia > Anura > Aromobatidae > Allobates > Allobates femoralis. The sequence continues at coordinate 19,540,103 of JARQOC010000009.1, forward strand.
CAAAGGGATTTGGGTAAAAAGTAGCGACTTGTCCTTGGAAAGGGGCACATATTTGTAATATACATGTATGTCATTGAAGAGGCTGTGCATTCACTCTCATCCTGTTCTATGTACGGGATATTAGAGGCAAGAATGAAAATGCCTAATGCTAAATTTGTATATGAAAAGAGATCAATGTGGATCTTACCTTCTTTGAACTTATCTTAGATCCTCTTCCAAGTTGTGACTTTTCCTTTGTGCTCTTTATTTGTTGATCAGCTTCTAGCCCTCTGGAATAATGGAGCAAACAAATAAAACCACATTTCCAGGACTAAACACACCCTGCGCCATGCTAATAAGCTGAAGCAATCACATGGTGCTCTTATCCAGTCCCTGTAGGATTCATCAGTGAGTACAAAACTTCTTACAAACCCATTGGTTTTCTTCTTCCAAATATTATTTAATTTTTGCTTATTGTAGCAAAACTGATTACAATACAAGTAGATTTCAAAAATAAATTTACATCGTGTTACCAAAGCCTCATTCACACTGTGCAGCACCACCAATACATCTCGGTAGGAAAACATTCATAGAAATATGTATTAAAACCGATTTTATCTAGTTTTTATTTGTTTCTCTTATTTTCACCAAAATGGGAACCATTATTTCTTTAATAGGATTAATGTAAGGAAATGTAACAGAAATACACTTTAGGGATCACATACTTGTACTTAAGGCAGGGGCGTGACGACAACAGGTGCAGAGGTTGCAATTGCACCCGGGCCCTGAGCCTTGGGGCCCCAAAAGTCCCTTTGTAGAAATAAGAATGCGCAAAATAGGGTCTTATCTCAATTGCACACTGTCAGCTATTGATGTGGAACTGCTCACCTTGTCCAGTTGTGAGACCCACAACTGGTTAAAAAGGGATAAAGCAGCTGCTGCAGGAAGTATGACCGTGGTCACAACATAGATTTCCTTTGGACGAAGTGCCTCAATGTCCGCGCTGCTTGCTCCAGGAAAAGAAGAAACCAGGACACGGGGATGTCTGGATCACTGATGCTTTTATTGCCCTACGCGTTTCGGAGCCACAAACCGAGCTCCTTCCCAGACATCCCCGGACTGGTTTTTGGCCCCATAGTAGCCTATGGAGCCGGATGGCAGCTCTCTGCCTTCCAGTTTCCATCTCTCCGGATGATTCCGGGAGAATTCGGATTATTGCTCGTCAAAACGTGTTATTTTGTGTCCAGGAAGAAAAATCTCCCCAAAAACCCTTATCCCGGATTCGCCCAGATTCTCCCGGATCCCAGGCAATCTGGCACTCCCTAACATGGGAGCCTATGGGGCTAGGGACGATTCGGGAACCGGACACCAGCGGCTGCACGCCGCTGTGATTTCTGGACCGCGGCTAGCTCCCTGCGAGCAGCGGTCCAGAATCATTAGCAGCTGCAGCTGCATCCGGCCCACACAGTACCGGAGGGCATATTGGCCCTCCGGTTCTGTGTGCTGATCCCGTCCGGGGCTGTCAGGCATAAACCGGGACAGCGCCGGAACACTTGGATACTAATTGCGCATTGGCCTGGGTATGTGAAGCGAACAGTCACTTTAGTTCGTGAAGACATGACGAGTACATGAATGCACACACAGTATTGCCGGCTGTTTTTCTGTCTGGATAAAATAGAAAAGCATAACAAAAAAAAACAACACTTTTGATGAAGAGCACAAAGCGCCCTTATCCTCTTGCCTTTGTCACTTTTACAGCAATTTAGTCAGATCATTATGAAAATACTTAAGCGATCAGTACAGAGATAGGTAACAAAGCGGAGAAAGATAATATTTCAGGACATGATGCAGCTCTGCACAGAAGTGTTCTCTCAGACGTTTGTTTTTGCAAGGCTAATGGACTGAAGAATGGATAAAATATATTAGTGGAATTATAGCATTCGTAATTTGTTTTGTATTCTCAGATTTTGCATTTTCTGTGTTAGAGCTCGTTCAGACAAACGTATAATTGGAATTGTGCTGTCAGAGTTAAGGACAGTTCACACGCTGCTGTACAGATGACAGTTACACAAAAAAAGAAAAATCGGATCATCTGTGTAGCATTCAACGTTTATGGATACATTGCCATAATTACCAGGGAAACATGATAATTACATACTCTCAGATCCTCCAGAAGGATAGGTAGAAGGAAAAGGGACTCCAGACTGGGCTCCCCTCCAATAAACAAATGATTCATGTTCCTTAGAATTAATACGGTGGTTTATTTCAACACGTTTCAACGTTTAAACCCCTTCATCAGGAAACCACATAAAAAAGATGTATCAAGGATATCTTATATGCTTATAAATGCTTATATAGTAGTTGTGATCTATCACAACTCTTTCAGGTGAGCCTGTACAACCAGTGGTGTAACTTGAAGCTCATGGGCCCCAATACGAAAGCTCCAACGGGGCCCTCAATATTTGCAAATCTTTAATAGCAGTAGTCTTTTTCTATGGGCCAAAGGGACTTTTGGGGTCCCCTAAGCTCCAGGGCCCGGGTGCGATTGCAAACCTGCACCTGTTGTAGTTATGCCCCTGTGTACAACCTTTCCACTATATTGGTTTGTTGCAGATAAACACTTTGTGCGCCTCTTGTCCTTTCCAGATCCTGACAGAGGAGCTCTTATCAGTCCTGTGGAATCACAATCCTCCCCAGCTCTGAGCATCAGCAGTTTCCAGAGCAGTTCTTAGTATGGTTCCCACTTTCCTGAGCTGTGTGCTTATTTAATGACACCGTTAACTTTATTTTAACTTTAGATGCAAATATATTGATGGGTGTAGATACCGAAAAGTCGTCAGATTGTTATGTTTGTAGCAGGATGGAATTCATGACCAGAATTGAAACTCAAGTGAATGTGCGCACTATCCAAACCACAAGGAAGTAAGGAGACTGCAGAGCTGTGAGCTGCTCAAGAGACATCTTGAAAATACCCCTTTGAAAGGAGGAAAAAAACTACATTTTACAGAATAAAAAGCAATAGTTCTGAAGATGTTGTATAAAAAGAATGAAAGATTCAATTTTTTTGTCCAATAGTTTAATTATTTCTAAGGCATTTGCATAGTGAAGAACAACAATATTGTTATTATATTTCTGAAGATACAGTAAAAATGTTTTTACAGATGAGTAAGACCATTATATCATTCAACACTGTTTCTTTAATTGCCAGGTAAAGACGAACATAAGAAAGGGCCCATCCATACTATGGCTAGTAAGCTCCATATATCACTTGTGTAACAGGATGAAGCAATCCCTTCTTCACGTCTGGGAACTACATCACCTCCTCTTCATTATGTGCTTCTTGAGGTGTTGATGATCTGTTTGGGTTAGAACTATGGTGAACTATATGGTAACCAAACTAAAGAGACAAATAAAACATAATGACCGATTAGAGTTGGTTTCCATAGATGGTTGCTTGATTTAGTAGTAGGATATCCAGCAGGGTGAACCTAGCCTCTATGATGCCTGAGCAGAACTTTAAAATGGCTGCCCCCCCCCCCCTAAACCAAGGATGTCAGCACCATCACACGCACATGCAAGAATCACATAGAAAAATCCAGAAAAAGGATCATTAATGGCAATGGCAGCTTGGCACAAGCTACAGTCACACAATGGTGGCTGCAGCCTTATAACACAGGAGGCAGCACTGATTGCCACCTATTATCTCTGGCACACACCTACAAAACTCTGGGCAGCTCCAATGTGATCACTGCCTGGCACTGACTAGTCAGACATGTCACCATGCGGCACCGTCCACACATACAACGACCTGCAGTCTGAGCATCAACAAGCCGCCACTGCACTAAAACTGGGAAAATGGGCGTCTTCCCCAACAGACCACGCTCCTCCTGAAATGCTTAGCCAATCACAAGCGCCGCACACGGGGCTGTCCGGAGCTAATACCAAGTTTCCCTGAAAATAAGACACTGTCTTGTATTAATTTTTGCCCCTAAAGAAGCGCGATGTCTTATTTTCAGGGGACGTCTTATCTCCATGAAGAATTCACATTTATTGAACAAGAAAAAATGAACATTTATTACATACTGTACAGAAATTGTCATCACAGCCCAGCTAAACCAAACTGTCATCCGTCATCCATCTGCAGCCCCATCATCCCCAATGTCCCCATGCAGTATCCATCATACTTCTGCAGCCCCCATCATCCCCCAATATCCCCCTGCAGTCCCCATTATCCTTCCACAGCCCCCAACATCTCCCAATATCCCCATTATCCATCTGCAGCACCCATCATCCCCCAATGTGGGAGCAGGAAGGAGGACAAGCGCCGACCAACCGGCGGGAGAATTGATGTTTCACTGCCCCCATAAAGTATGATGCCACCAAAAGTGTCCCCCAAACACTATGATCCCTCATAGTGAATTCCTTCACAGGGCCCTCTAAATATTGTAATGACTTCCATATAGTATAATTGGCTCCATATATTATAATACACCCCCATAGCCGTTAATACATATGAGCAGGCCGCACAGATGCTCCATAGGGTTCAGGTCTGGAGATGCTCGGCCGTCCAGCACCTTCACTCTCAGTGTCTTTAGCAGCAGGGTGTTGGGGGTCGTTATCATGGTGGAATATGAAGGGAGGAGATCATGTTCGTCTTCAGGGGTCAAAGGACTTGATGGTATTCATGGTTCTCTCAATGATTTTCAGCTACCCACAGATGGCAGCATCATGCAGCCCCAAATCATGACTCTCCACAACCACCTTCACCTGATGAAGGCAGCGCTTTGCTGCAGAAACGCGTAGTGGCCTGTAAGAGGTTAATAAAGAAATAATTTTATAAAAATAACCCTAGTGCCATTTTATCTCGAGTCCTAGCGCTCCACAGACCAGGGATTTTTTTACTCTCAACTTCCTGTTTGTGGCACATTAGTATATGGGAGGGGGAAAACTTTTCCAGATGGGTGGTGACTACATGAGTCAGATATCCAGTGGCATTGAGGTTTCCATTGATGAAGAATGGCCCCACTATCTTTGTACCCCATATACCACACCATACCATCAATGTTTGTGTTCCAGCCAGTGGCGTAGCTAGACTGCTCCGGGGGCAAGATTTGCACCCAGGCCCCCCATGTGAGGCCGGGGGGGGGTGCTGGCAGAAGAAATCTGAGGACCGGGGTGGTGCACAACACTCTTCGCGGCTGGCCGTGCGGCTGCTGTAAGGAGGAGGAGAGGAGGGGCGGGCAGAGCTGCAGGACAGGAAGCCCCGTCCTCCTTCCTCTCCACTGCCAGCACGGGGCCCCCCAGGGGGCGGGCAATGGGCCCCTCATGCCGAGGGGGCCCGGGGCGCTCGCCCCCCCTGCCCCCCCGCTAGCTACGCTACTGGTTCCAGCAGTCTTAGAGATATCTATCCACTGTGGGTTACTGTGAGACCAATAGCCCTGGTTTTGTTTGGTAACTTCACCACTCACAAAAAAGTTTGCCTCACCCTCATCTGAAGGCAATTGTCTATGCTGTGAAGATACGAGATATGCAGCATCTGACACACTGGATACTGGAAGCCTGTGCAGCATTTCTTCTGCGGTGTTGCTATCAGTGTGTCAAGAGTGGGAGAAGAGGGTTGTATCGATGATCCAACACAATGGGCAGCACTTTGAGCGCATTTTATAAGTGGTCATAAACTTGTAAATAACTCATGAAAGAATAAAGTTACTTTAAAACCAAGTACACCATTGTTTTTCTTATGAAATTCTTAATGAGTTTTATGTGTCACACGACCCTCTTCCTATTGAAAAAATAAAGTTGGATTCAAAATGGCCGACTTCAAAATGGCCACCATGGTCACCACCCATCTGGAAAAGTTTTCCCCCTCCCATATTTACGTTGCCTCACTCTGTCGGACGCTGGAAAGAAAATGAGAGGTTACCATCTATAGCATTCAAAGGGGAAAATAAATAAACAGCATAATTTAAGATGAAATTAACTCATCACATTGAGTTCAGAATAAAAGAAATGAAATATATACTGTTTAATAATGTTTTAGAAAGAAGTAGCAAAAATACAGTATGACGAATATGACAATATGGCTTATCAATTTTAAGTGTGAAGAGGGAATACGACACTCCTGAAAGGGTAGGTGCCTGGATAGGGTCGCAGTTCTGAATGTAGAGTGCTGTACACAGTACACTCTATACCAGGGGTCCACAACCTGTAGTTCGGGGCCATGTGTGGCTCGCGGGCCCGTGATGTGTGGTTCACTGCTGTTATTCCAGTTTGATGCATTAGCAACAAGGTCAAGAAACAACTATGAAGAGTGGGTCTCCAGATGGTGACTTTTGTGAGTAGCTCCACACAGACAAGCAGATCTGAATGGGAGTAAGATATGAACCCTGGATCTTGGTATACTACCTCAGTGTGATCTCTGTTGAAAAGCTTTGGCTATTATTATGCCGGTAAGGTGAATGTGGCTCACGACCATCTTTCAGGGCTGAATGTCACTCTGAAGGTCAGAAAGTTTGGGAACCTCTGAGCTACATTCAGCAATGAACGTTGCTCGTCCACATAGTGTGAAGTGTAGAAGACGGCTCACGTACACAAAGGAGCCAAAGAACAGCTGTCTTCAGCACTTTTGGTCCCTCTGAAGCCAGGAAGTGTACACCCGACTTTAGAGGCGCAATGACCCTGCTGAATAGAGCCATTCAAGATTTTCAGGGAGTTGATGACGCGGCTATCGCAAATCACATTATTATGCCCACAGGGGTGTGATTACATGGGCAGAGGTACAACTACTCTGGGGAAACCAACGCCCCTTCGACTAGTCAAAGGCCTAATTAGCATACTAAAAGCAGACCTTAAGGCCCCGTTACACCTGCCGACGCCGCCGGAGATGTCGGCGGTAACTGGCGGGTGCGCGCACGTTTTTGGCACCCCACCAGCGTCTCTGCCCCACGTTTACATGGGTAGACATCTCTGGCAATGGGCTGGCGAGCTGAGAAGCGGCATCGCCGCCGGGGTTTCTCAAAACCCCAGCGGCGATGCAGGACAATGGCTCCCATCGCCTGTCAGCTCACCGGCGGCTGTTTACATGGGGTGATGTGTGCACATCGCCCCAGATCGGCCGCGTGGTTTACATCACTGATGTGAAACCAGGCGAGCTGTCAGAGCTCTCCAACATCGTCCCTTTACAGTAGGCGACGCATGGGTGATGTCGCCGTCGATAGGCCACGCCCCTACGATGTCGCCAGGTGTAACGGGGCCTTTAAAAATACTTTTTTTAAACATGTATTTACCGGTAAGTAATTAACATTATAAAGAGCTGATTAGACAGGGAATTTAGCAATACACATACGAATCCTGCTGGGTTGGAGAACATGGGGGACATGACAGGTTTACTTTAAGGTCAAGATTGGGTCAGTCACTAAGGGGTTAAAGACCCCATGTACAGTAAATTTTGAGCCCAATATAACGTAAAAAATTATATATAATATTGACAAAGTATAAGTTGTAATGAGATTTGAAACTCTACAGACTGGATTGTGAGTGTGATGGGTTGTGTGTTGAATGTGGATTACACCTTATTTTCTTTTACCATTTGATTTTACAATAAAACCTAGTCTTCGAAAAAGAAAACAATAAAAAGTATTTGTTTTGTTACCATTCCCATTCTCCTTTCTGTGTTATAGTCAGTGTGAGAACAATTTCCAGATACAAGAGCAGAATGAGAATGAGCAGCATCCAGTAATAAGTATTCTTCCTTAGTATTGCCGCTTGCCATACAAGAAGGAACCGTGCACCATCCAAATTATTCGACTTGAGAAGTCTAAGAGAATCTTCAAAATTTAATGGCCATTTGATCAAAAAAAATCTGTAAAAACATGAAAAATATGATTACATCTTTACATTAATTTAATCTATAAACCCTATTAGCTTTGACTATACATAGAGTACATATCCTGTCATTCACTATTGGCTACATTTTAATTTTCTATTGTCAGATTCTAGCTAAAATCTCTTTGAAGGGAATCTGCCAGTAGGATCAACCCTCCTAAGTCATCTACATGGGCATGTAGGTCATAGAAAGTTGTATGAAAAGATTCCTTGTTATCTACGATCCCTAGTCTTATTCCAGAGTAATCCACAATTTACTTATATGGAGGTGTTAAAGTGAGCCTGTCATCCCATTTGGGCGTTCTAAGCTGTAACATGCTGTAATTGGGGTTCCTGTAACCCCTCTATGTGCCCAGACATCCCCCTGCATACCTCAGAAATACACTTTTATTCTGTCCCGCGCTGTATGGTAATGACCGCTGAAAAGGTCTGGGAGGGATCGCTCTATTTGGTCCTTGCCGGCCCCTGCCTAGGAATACCGACCCTGCTCTTTTGAAATTGCTGCCCCTCCTGTGTATGGCTGTTGATTGATAGGCACCACTCTCGTGCCTGCGCAGTGCTGCAGGTCACCATGCTCCATTGAAGTCACAGTGCCCGAAGTATCGCCAAATTCTACTGCACAAGGCCTTGAGAACTTCACATAATCTCATGAGATTTTTGGGCACTGTGCATCTTCAATTGAGCATGGTGACCCATGGCACTGCACAGGTGTAAGAGTAGTGCCTGTCAATCAAACGGCCATACACAGGGGGGCGGCTATTTCCAAAAGAGCTGGGCAGGTATTCCAGGCAGGGGCCGGCGAGGACCACATAGAGCAGACCCTCCCAGACTTTTTCAGCGGTCATTACCATACAGCACGGAGAGAATAAAAATGTTTTTCTGAGGTATGCAGCGGTACATCTGAGCATATAGAGGGGTTACAGGAACCCCAATTACATCTGTTACAGCTGGTGGGCACAGTTTAGAATGCCCAAAGGGGTGACGGGTTCCCTTTAAGGGTATCTTTACACGCCGCGACTGCGGTGAGAAATCTGACAGGCAATCAGTAGCCCCGCCACCGTCGCCATGAAATTTATCGTAATTGCGGCGTGTAATTTGGGAATCCGGTGGGGATTTTCAAAGTTCCGTATTTCAGAGCACTGCTCGAAAACCAGACGCAACCACGAGGGTGAATTTCCCTGCTTTTGGTGTGTGAAGGGCGATAGGGATGGAATCAGCGTCGCCTAATAATTTCCCGAGGCGTGCCAAAGCGTGCGGGAGACCGAGCCCCGTCAGCAATGATTGGTGGTGACTACTGTGTCTCCATTGGCTGTCCCTTCACAATAAATGAAAATAAATGGTTCCATTGAAAAGAAAAATTCATCTTGCAAAAAAACAAACTGTCATATGCCTATGTGGATGGAAATATGAAAATGTTATGGTTCTGGGAAGAAGGGGAGAAAAAATGAAAAAAACAAAAAATGTAAATTGTTGTGAGAAAAACGGACACCTGAATGAGGGTTTTTTTTAAGATACAGATTCATTATGATTAAATAATTGGTATTCAAAATAAATGAAAAAGAAAAGTGAATTAAATGAGAAAAAAAATCGCCAATCCTATAATCACTTGTAATAAATATAAAACTGATGACTTAGTACAATCTTGGTAGTTATTATATGTATGTACATTATTTATCAGAATTAGTGATGAATAAACACTATCATGCTCTGGTGCTCGGTACTCATAATGAAAGGTACCATTACACGCCGCGACGGCAGGCTGGATACATCCCGCTACAGGCTACAAATGTCGCTTGTAGCGCCAATATAGCCCGTAGTAGCGGCGTCTGAAGACGTGACGCTACAGCCGGCGACAGATACACCTGTTTCCTAGCTCTGCTCGAAAACTGATGGCTACAACGCCGATGGTAGCGAGCTGTATCGGCGTGTAAAGAGGCAACGGAAGGGAACTCTGGACACCCGGGGCTGTAGCTGCAATGTAGCTAAGGCGTGACCCAGGCTCTGGGATACCGCGCCCCATGTGCGATCATTGGAGGAAGCTCCTGCATGACGATTGGTAGTCGCTGCCTAGGGAGGCATATTTAATGAGCTGACCAGTCACACTACACAATCGCTCGAGCGTGCTGTATTTCTCAGCCTCCTGCGATGTCTGGCCAATCAGGATGATATTGCGCTGTCCTATCATCGTACGGACGGCTCATAATCCAAGAATGTGGCACGCCTATGTGCTGTCTCTGCTGTACCAGGTCCGCCCATATTAGCTTGTTGTAGCGGTGTGTAAATGTGGTACACTAAGCTACAGATGGCTACTTGAGACACCCGGCGATGTAGCTAGCTATAGATGTAGCGTAGCATAGCGCACCTTATGGCGGCGTGTAAAGAGGGTGCGTTTCCCGTTTGTAACCGTTTGAGCGTGCTCGTGCACGTGAAGTAGCAGGATGTATCCAGCCTGCCGTCGCGGCGTGTAAAGGTACCTGAACAGTTAGGCTGGCTTCACACCACGGTTTTTGTCTGTCTATGTGGATCCTGTTTTTTGCAGGACCGCCCGGACAGAAAGGGACAGGACAGGATGTGTGTGAAGTGCTGTCAAATATGGTCCCTGATCCTTTTTTTACAGGATTCATTTTTGTACAGAAATGCAGAGAGAGCGAGAGAATTTCCAGCGCAGGTTTCTGCTTTCAGGACCAAGGAAAGCATTCTGAGCAGGTACCATGCAAAACAACGGATCCTCGAAACGATTCTGTTTTTCCTTGGATCCGGTGCCTATAGACTCCCATGTTAAGTGCGACGGACCGCAACCGGATTTGTTTTGTCCGGATCTTTCACCGGAGACCAAAAACGTTGCAGTCTCCGATTTTGGGGACGTTGAAAAAAAGGACAAAAACAAATCCGGCATAGAATACACCAAACCGGATGACCAAATAGGACCAATCCGGCACGATAGGGATACATGGGAGGCAAAACCGGATCCTGTTCTGTCCTGTTAAAACCGGACAGGACAGGATTCCAAAAAACCGTGATGTGAAGCCAGCCTTATAGACGCTCGGATGGACTCAAGTACCTGAGTATAATTACTCAGAAGATCAGCTGGAAAAATGTTCAAGTTTCCCATTGACTTCCATTATACTCGGGTACTCGAGCCACATAAATCCGAACATCAACTGCCCGTTTCAAGTACTGAGCAGTCGAGCATGGTAGTCTTTGCTCATCACTAATCAGCATCTATTAGTGAATAATTATTTTTATTCCATATTAACTAATTCTATTTCAGTAGTGTATCTGGTTTATGGATTATTAGTTGCATCAATGCTTTGCCTCAGTGGCAGACCTTCAGCCTGCCGGGCCCTGGTGCAGCCTTAGGTGAGGCCCAGGGGGGGGAAAAAAGGGGGGTGCTGGCAGCGTCAGGCGAGGAGCAGGGGGGGGAGTGCTGGCAGCGTCAGGGGAGGAGCGGGGGTGGTGCTAGCAGGGGGGAGCGTGCGGGTCTTACCTGCGGCTCATTGTAGATCTGGGAGCCGGGGCTGGAGAGGAGAGGAGAGGCGGGTACAGCCAAGGGAAGCGCTTCCCTCGGTTAACCTCCTCTCCTCTGACATAGGATCACAGGAGCCCCCTACAGGTGCTTGAGGGGCCCCCTACCCGGTCGGGGCCCTGGTGCAGCTGAACCAGCTGCACCACGGCAGGTCTGCCCCTGCTTTGCCTAGACATTTAGCTTTCATGCCACCATTAGACCTACAAGCATACAAAGGTCTACTAATACCTATGTACCATGGATAGTGTTCAAACATCCAGTACACGGTGTTCATACACCCTCAGTACATTTATATAGATATATACAATTTTATCTTGCTTTGTCTGAACGAATAAATTATTTTGCTATAAATGTTGAAATTGGTTTAGAAAGCCAACTTTATTATTCCGGCTGTATAAATTCACTTAATCTATTTGGAAAGGGAAAATGATATCAAAATGTCAGCTGTTAATTTAATAGAAAAGAACACAAAAGAACTACTAATATTCAGAGTCAATTAAATTACTCATGAAAGGCAGAAGAAAAAAAAATCAATTCTAATTAAAATATAATTCCATACCCAAGCTAAAATAGTTTTGGATAAAATATAGAAGTGTTAAATAATGTGCTCCACTGTCCTCCGAGATGGCGGGTCTAGGGCTCAGTGTGTGGGCATACCGGTAATTTATTAATGTGACATGAACCTGTTGTCTGCATTAACCTCAAAAGGCCAATTATTTCAATTGGGTTGTATCTCACAGTAGTTCAGATCTTTGACTTATACAATCATAGGATTAATATAGTATCATAAGCAGTGAACCAAGTATACAAATTGTCATGTCAGTGGGTGGAGACACACCATGCGACAGACCCGGCTTACCCTTGCCTGAGGAAGGGGCTGGGACAGCCCCGAAACGCGTACAAGAAATAAAGCACCATTCTTATATACCAAGATTGTGGTCCCTCCTTATACTCAGCAGCGCGGATCATTGTACACCCTGAGGTCCTTTGGATTCATACCTTGGATGAGTGTCACTAAGCACCTACCGGGTTTTCACCGAAGCCTCTGATAGTGAGCATGGACTGGGCTGCCGGTAGATGCCAGGTACATCTCAAGGGCAGTTCCCGAGACTGAAGCAGCTGACCCAAAGGTCAGGAATGCAGGTACAGAGGGCAGGAAGGACGAAGCGGGTAGTGGATGCTGACAGGACGGAGTACGTTCAGGAGACAGACTGTACGGACAGGTACTAGAGACAGACAAATTGAGTTAGGGTACACAGACAGACAGAAACTGGAAACAGGCAGAATGGCTTCGGATACACAGAGACGGACTGGCAGGACAGGTTCTGGTTCAGGAGACAGGCAGGTTAGGAACGGACCAATCAAACAGGAGACGTACAGATTAGAGTACAGATGGAACAGGAACTCTAGCAACATAATTACTCAGGCACCTCCCTACAGGGGAAGTGCCTTAAATACCCAGTGCTTCCGAGTCATAAGCTGGAGAACACTTTCAGAGTGTGCATGATGACCCTTTAAGAGCACGTGGGCTCGCACCCTAAGGACAACGCCAGGAGACCTGCATGACATGTGCAGCCCCTGGTGTGTGGAAGAGACGGCATAAGGCGTAGGGGAGGGAACAAGCCAGCTGCTGCACAGAGTACGTCGGCAACCCTGCCCGGTGCAGGAAGCGTGGCCACTACAGGGATGCCGGAATCACCATATTCAGTTGAGCTTGGTACAAATACAGGTGCATCTCAATGAATTAGAATATCATCAAAAAGATCATTTATTTCAGTAATTCAATACATGAAGTGACACTCATATATAGAGTCATTACAAGCAGAGTGATCTATTTCAAGTTTTGTTTTCTGTTAATGTTGATGATTATGGCTTACAGCCAATGAACACCCAAAAGTCATTATCTCAGAAAATATGAATTGATACAGATTTAGGATTACATCTGAGTATAAAAATTGGTTCGATTTTCACCCAGAAAAGTTGGACGTGTGAAATCCGTTTGGTATTCTACATGTCATGCGAGCGCTATGTGAGTTTGCGATTTTATTCTCGCCTAGCATCCGTATACAATCATTTTTTTTTCACATCAGCTATTAACACCAAGCAGGACCATTTACATTGTTCTATGCTACATTATGGTAATGTATCTGTAAAAATAGGATGGCATAAAGAAGGTCTGTTTAACATCCGATTTTTTTGTCTCACCCATTGGCTTGCATTGGCAAGTTCCGGCTGTTTTATGTGACCTGAAAACAGCTGAGGAAAAACTCATAGATCAGCACCGACTCATTGAATAACATTTTTGATCGGATTTATACACAGATGTGAGTGATCCCTAAAGGTACTGTCACACGCCGCCATATGGCTTTCATATCGCTGGCGATTTGACGTGAGCGCGCACGTTTCTGGCACTTTTTTCCGATAGCTGTGGAGCTGTCACACGTAGCGATCTCGCGTGCGATCTTCGACGATACTGCTCTCCGGAAATCGCCTGCAGGGACCGGAAGCGAACTTCCCTTCAGTCATCACCGCGTCACACGCCGCCATCGTATCAGCGATGTGGCCATACTGTTTCAATAGGGGCGTGCTAGAGTGTGTTTCACTGCGATTGGTGGACGGAACTGCGTTCCCATTGGTCAGCCTTGTGTGAATGCACGGGTCATCAAATAAGGCGCCTCGGACACGGCCAGCCAATCGTAACGCAGTATCACCCACCAATCGCAGCAGATGCGGAGCAAAAAAACCCCCCTCCAAGCACGCCTACGGGATTGATTTCAGGATCGCTGTGTACGTCGCTATCGCTCTGTGACACGCCAGGATGCTCTGATATCGCCTGGTGGATATCGCCTGATTTCACTACAGTGCAGGGCAATCAGTTGACGCTCCACCGGCGATTCCTCGCCGTAGAGTCGCCCAGTCACACGCCACTACGCACAGGCGATGTGGTTTACACATCGCCGAATTCAGGAATTGTCAGCCATCTCGCCGGCGATATGGCGGCGTGTGACGGTACCTTTATGTACAGGCGTGTCCATACAATCTAACGTGTATGGAACATTAGACAGGACTCTTATGCTCCATCCTATTTTCCAGGAGGAGTTAAACCTTGAAAGAGTCAAATGAGTCAATAAAATTATTTTTTTCCAACAGAGAAGGATCTACTAAATGTGATTTTCTGAAGTCTTGAGGATGATAACCAATCTTATTTTTATCAGGAGATGTCACCTGACTTCTGCAACTTTAAAGCGAAGTAATTACTAAACCAAGTCAGGATCTTAATACATAGCATAATAACAATTTCTGTGATTTAGTCACATTAGATTATGTATATACCAGGTCTACCTACTGATCAATATTCACTTATGGTTCACATGCTTTGGTCGTGTTTATGTGAATGCTTATCAGAAAGTCTAGGAATAACAATTTTATACAAAAGCAATGACTACACAATAAATCAATGAAGCTCTATTACTACAGAATGCACAAATAGCATGAAATCATCTGGGTACATTTACATGGGCCATCAACGCACGTCGTCCTGCTGATTCACCAAGACTTTTCCCTACATTGACTCGTTTAGATTTGCCCTTGAAGTGTCCACGTTGTCCAAAATGGATCACTATGAGGCCGTCTATTTTCTGTGTGAAATAGTCACATCTACGGGCATTGAGAGGGGTTCAGCTCAGGGGGGTGAACAGCGGAGTGGGCCCCTAAGCTTTAACTGTGATTACAGCTACAGTGACTATGGGGAACCACAGCAGATGACCGCGCTATTACTGAAAATAAATATCTACACAAAGACCAACACAGTGATATAACCGCCATACGATGACCATACGGTGGTAGACACCAGTCCTGCAGACCATGTAAGAGATCACAGTACAGTTATAGATAGTGACTTACAGCTGACGATCTTTCTGGTGGAGTCGTTTAATTTTCCTGTCTATTCCATCCGGCCCAGACCAACATGACAACTTCTCCAGCCAAAGACACATCTGACTTCTCACATTTCCAGCCCCGTCTCCATCTATTCCCAACCTGCACAAACTCCTCATCCTGCTGATACCCCAATACTGAGCCATGGCTGCCGTATGGGCACATGCTGTTTGGCGCAATAACTATGTTCTGCTTACTACCCACAAAATGTAGCTACCACTGTGCCCCTTACATTCTAATAATGCCTCCAGATGTGTCCTGTACAAATGCCTTAAAAGATAATGTCCACATTTTGCCACTAGAAAGTAATAATGTCCAATGTGCTCCTTTGACAGTCACATTACTCGGAGTACCTCTATAACAATAATGGTTCTTTAGTGTCCACTTCATATTAAATAATGTTCACCGAGTCCCACAGCTCCCTTATGATGAGCCAAGTAGTCCTCAAACTGTATAACGATCCCCCGCATGTTGTTCAATGGCCCTCTCAATTTGAAAACCCCTATGCTTTGAGGACCCGCACAGATCTGCCTACAATGAATGAGGACCCTCTACATTAGCTCCCAAGCTGTATAACTACCCCACATTAGCCCCCAAAATGTAAAATGGCCTAACATTAGCCCTAAACTGTATAATGGCCCACACACTTTATGAGCGTCCACAACAGTGCTCCCTACAATGTATGAGGCCCCATACACGGTTTCAGGGTCCCCTGCACAGTATGAGGGTCCCCTTAGCTATTGATGTCCTCACAGTCACACTGCAGGTTTTAAATAAAATAAAAAAAATCATATACTCACCTAATCAAGGATCCTGACAAGCCCACCAGCAAGGCAATGAGTCCTGGTGTGGTGACATCACTGCATTGGGATCCTGATGTCCTGCACGTGCGCCAATGCCACGGCCACTGAATCTCCTGCTGTTCTGTAGACCGTAGGCTTAAAGCGACCTGCAGTCTACAGGATGGAAAGCAGTAGAGAAGGAAGATTGTATTTAACTCGTCTTCTGCACAGATAGGAGTAGCTTTTAGTGGGACCCTCCAAGCTTGGGGACCAGGGCAACTGCCCTCTCTTCCCCTTCAGTAGCTACACTACTAGTCACATCTTACTTACAATACATAATGTTATGCACCTGTTGCTGGTTTGGGCTTCACTCCAGACTCCAGTCACTAGAACTCATACCTGGGCCCTGGTATTGATGGAGACTAACCCTGTTTCAGTGTGCTCTGAGAACTGAGATGAAGTTGGTTTGTGAACTGCATTGTTTCTTCTGGTGAACTCTGGAGTCCTGTCTGCAATTTGCCCTTAAGGGGGTGTCACACGCGTCAATGTCGTCAGCGAGATGATCGCTGACGACATTGACGGCTGATTGCTGGTGAGCTGTCACACAGACAGACTCACCAGCGATCAATTGACCAGTGACATCATGGAAACGATTTAAATATCGTTTCCACGATGTCCTGCTCCCGCTGCCAGCCTGCTGGAAGCGGGAGCAGGCTGGTCTCCAAGGTAAACTGCGGGTAACTAGGCAGCGCGCGCTGCCTAGATACCCGACGTGTACCTTAGTTACCAGCCTCCTCCGCTCACCGGGTGAGCGGAGGAGGCTGGTAACTAAGGTACACGTCGGGTATCTAGGCAGCGCGCGCTGCCTAGTTACCCGCAGTGTACCTTGGATACCAGCTCCCAGCGCTTGTGAGAGGCGCTGGGAGCTGGAATATCGCTAGTCCCGGTGTCACACGCAGCGATGCTGCGTGTCCACCGGGCGACAATCGCCAGGTTTCAGAGCTGGTTCTGAAACCTGGCGATCATCAACCAGCGATTTATCGCTGGTTGATGCAGTATGTCACACGCGTCAATATCGCTGCAACGTCACGTGCAGCCGATATCGTGCAGGCGATATTGACGCGTGTGACACCCCCTTTAGTCCTTAGACCTTTTGTCTTGTGTCCACCTTCAATGTTGTGCGGCTTCAGAGGGTGTCAGACGTCTGTGCTACTTCTGAGAGTCTTCTGCCTTCTGACTGGGGTCAGTAACTCTGCTACCTGTCTGCAAGCAGTCTCCAGTAAATCCGTAACCAATCTCGACTCGTCAGTATCTTTGCTACCTGTCTGCCGGCAGTTCCCAGTTATCCTATTACCTGTCTGCCTGTGATCTCCAGTAATCCTGTTACCTGTCTACAGTCGTGAGTAACTCTGCTACCTGTCTACCAGCAATCTCCAGCATCTGTTTCCTGGTTACATTATTCTGAAGATTCCTGGTTACATTATTCTGAAGTCTTCTGCTACTCCGCTATCTGTCTCAGATCTTCGGTTATGCTGTTATCTGCCCACAGTGTTCAGGCTATCAGTCCAATATGTCCAGTAACTCTGCAACCTGTCTGTTATCTGTCTGTGGTTTTCAGGACTTTATTAAACTACTATTTTTGCATTTTATCTCTGTGTTCCAAAAGCTCCATCTGCAAAATATAAAGGGAGGGGACAAGAGGCGCAATAGTGCCCTATCACTAGTGACACTAGTATGTAAACGGTGGTGCTGTGTGGCCGCTCACCTGGTCCAGTTGTGTCCCCACAACTGGTTTGACTGCGTTTAGGAATCAATGTTCCAAGCTGCTGCAGGACCTCCACCTACCACTGGATCGTGGTATGTTCCAAGAGAAATGATGGGAGTGATGGTGTGTCACGGTCCGCGCTGCTTCTGGATTAAAAACT